>BLSH010024049.1:239445-275642 GCA_018402905.1 Glandirana rugosa
CATAAAAATTAAAGTAAACAAGCCACTCACCTTCGGTCACCTCCCTAACTGTCTCTTCTCATCGTCTTTGTCTTGCTAACCATTCCACCTATTCGGACCGTCGTGATAAGTACTACCTAACCTCCACCCTATCGGATACATCTCCATACGGTTACTCTTCCCTCAACGTCATCAGTTCTGCTCCCTACTGGTCCGTCACCTAATTCTCGAAACAACACAGCAACCAATCTTTCCCCGCATAAAACCTCTACAACGCCTCCAACTCCACCGTTCTAAACCTGTCACTAACCTACACCCCGAATTTCCTCTCAAGTCTCAGGTCTTGATGTGGATGTCAGGAAAGATCCTGCTGATATAAATTTGGTACATTTCCATTTATTTCTGAAGACATTCACTCAGTTATGCAAAACATGAAGGGGTGCCAATAATGGTGAGCAGGACTGTAGGTGTAGTTCTGGACTCTGAACTCTCCTTTAAGCCCCACATCCAATCACTGTCCAAATCTTGCCACCTCAACCTCCGCAACATCTCCAAAATACGCCCCTTTCTAACCAACGACACAACAAAGCTCTTAATCCACTGCCTGGTCATCCCTCGTCTTGACTACTGCAACTCCCTTCTCATTGGCATACCTCTACATAGGCTATCCCACCTCCAATCCATCATGAATAGTGCTGCCAGGCTTATCCACCTTACCAATCGTTCTGTTTCTGCTACTCTTCTCTGTCAATCCCTCCACTGGCTTCCACTCACCGAACAAATGAAATTAAAAATACTAACTACTTACAAAGCCATCCACAACTTAGCCCCCAGCTACATCACTAACCTGGTCTCTAAATACCAACCTATTCGTTCTCTTCGTTCCTCTCAAGATCTCCTGCTCTCTAGCTCCCTCATCACCTCCTCCCATGCTCGCCTCCAGGACTTTTCCAGAGCCTCTCCAATCCTATGGAACACCTTACCCCAAACTGTCCGATTATCTTCTGCTCTATTTGCTTTTAGAAGATCCCTAAAAACCCTCCTCTTCAGAGAAGCCTATCCTACCCACACCTAACAACTACATTCTCATTTTCTCCATCAGCTCATCCCCCACAGTTATTACCTTTTGTCCCTCTTGACCCTCCCTTCTAGATTGTAAGCTCTAGCAAGCAGGGCCCTCTGATTCCTCCTGTATTGATTTGCATTGTAATTGTACTGTCTGCCCCCATGCGCAAACTGTTGGCTCTATATAAATCATTGTATAATAATAATAGTAATATATATATATATATATCCTTTGTGTACATGTTTAAAATAATATCCAAAACAGTACAGGCGGTCCCCTAGTTACAAACATCCGACTTACGAATGACTCCTACTTACAAACGGAGGGAGACAACAGGAAGTGAGAGGAAATCTCCCCCTAGGGAGGGAAATTCACTCCTGTAAGAGTTATTATGGGAAAAATGTGTCTCCGTGGATGCTTTATCACCAAGGCTTGTTTCCACAACAACCTAAAATTTCAAAATCCAATTATCATTATGACAGGAAGTGAAGTGAAATCTTCTGGGGTGTTACTCATTCCCTATGCTATCCAAAAAGCTTAAAAATATTTTTTTCGGGCTGGAGCTACACTCAAAAAATGTACATGTTCCGACTTACAAACAAATTCAACTTAAGAACAAACTTATAATCCCTATCTTGTTCGTAACCCGGGGACCGCCTGTATACATACATGTATATATTTTTCGTGTATATGTTTTTACTAATATTTTTTTTATATATGTAATTTGATCAATTTTAATGTATTTTTACCGTGAAATTATTGTTTTATAATTCAAAGTACACAGGCATATATACCTTTTTAAATTATTTTTTTGTCATGCATCTAAATTATGATTTTAAATTTATGCCTCCATCTGTATCTATAAGGTGTGGTCCCCAAAGTAACAATTATCTGTTTTCCGTGTGGAGTAACACCGCAACATACAAAAGTGGGTTGGAGGAACAGCGGGTTTAAACATACATAATGCATACAGGGCACACATCCCGCGCCTTCCCAAGTAAAGTGACATATAGTAATCAGAAATCTTCGTTCTAAATTCCAGCATTCACATAATAGAATACATCACTAATACTGGGACTTACCAAACATGGCCGCCAATTATGCACGTACGGTTGCCAGGATACTGCACACTATAAATACAGGAGAAGTGGAGCAAGATGGCATCGCTCCAGATGACGTCAGAGTGACAAAAAGCATAGGGCAGAGCCTATAGCACTATTGCAACACTTCCGGTCCGTTGATGTGGAAGGCACAGACTTTCTGGCTGTTTTTACTGATGACGAATCTGCTCGTTTTTATTGTTTACAGACCCCAATAAAGGAAATTATTTTTTAAAAACAATATTGCGCAATCGGATCTCTTTTTATATAAAACTAAAAACTGCTTGCGCCGTGAGACAAAAATATATAAACACCAAACTGATGAATATATATAAACCCAAAAAGATAGTAAAAATGAATTGGGGAAACTATTAGCTTCCCATTAGAAGGCTGCTGTAATTTAAGCAAAAAGCTAAGATATATAATAAACACAACTTCAGTGCCAACCTCATGCAGATAATTAGACAGTGAAAAACAATATTAATATATATAATCCATAATGATAAAGTAAGTAAAATGTTCAACCGTAATCATAACTAAATCAGGTACAGAAAATAATCCATAACTGTCCGTAAAATATATATAATCGGCTGATGATGTGATAAAGTGACAATTGTGCTCTTCAGTGCTTCATACAGATATGTGCAAAGTGTGCAAAAAACGTGCCAAGTGCCAGGACCCCTCTTGTGTCCCCACTCACTGGAAGGAATGGACCTACTGCTTTGCAGTCAGCAGGTCAAAAACGCAGGATGATGGTTAGAGGTGGTTCCTGGCTGAACACTGGAACAGGTGTATATAAGGCTGTTTCCCAGAATGTATCAAACCTTGATGACTCGAAAAAGCAAGGGAACACTCATAGTGTAAACAATAAAAAGACTAGTTTATTTGCGCATAAAAATGTCTACTTACAGGAATTCCATGTTAATACTGCATAGATTGATAACACAGCGTGGTGACTAGTTTGGCGAGCGTCCGCCTCTCTCACACCACCGGCGGACGTGACGTGTACAGCTGCGAAGGGCCGGAAGTGACGTCAGGCACCACCCCCACTGTCAGCTGCCAGATCTCTTTTTATCCCTTATACATGAACAGCACTGAGAGGCTGAACCAGACATAGGATATAACATCATCCAGACGACTCCAAAGAGCTCCACAGTGGCTTACACTGTTAAGGCACAACACCCCCTAGTGAGGACTTTGTTTTGTTCCGGTAAGTTACTTACCATAGGGGTGAGCCACACGCACCAGCATGTCTCTTCTTTTCTTCCCTGCACAGATTTGAAAGCACCAGTCACTTTACCAATGATGAACTGTTGAAACACCATAAAAGGAGTCACCGGTTTACAAAGCATGGACTGTTTAATATCATCCAGATGCACCTTTCACTTTATTTCCTGTCACGCTGACATAAGCAACAAAGGATATATGACATGATTATGAGCACATTGCACAGAATATAATATATTAGACATTCGTGTTTGATATTTCCATTGGATGAATTTTTATCAATTATTTTTTACTAATTGTGTTTAATTATAAGATTATTTTATTTAGAGCTTATGGCACTTATGCCAAAACACTAAGCAACACAAAAATTGTAGTATTTTATATAGAACATTTTTTTGCACAAGAGTATAATTCACCAGGTATATTGAGACTAATAACCTATTGAATGAAATTTTATATTTATATTTACATATGCTAATTGTATGTATATAAATCACTGAGCAGCGCCAATCCTACAGCGCTTTATATATACCTTTGTCAATAACCTTCACTCATTTGAGTGAAAGTATTAGTAGGGGCAGCAGCTATTGTTCACTAATTATTGATTTCTAACATCTGCGCATGGGCACCCTAACCCGTTGACCCTTCTTCTTCAGAATATACAAAAGAATTAAAAACACTTCTTGATCAAGCCCTGTTAAAAAAAGTTCTCACTAAAAACAAATATTTTTTCCTCTATAACAAACATGCAGTCACCCCACACTTTTACCACATACCAAACGTGCAGAGAATCCTCCAGGAAGGCCATTTAATAACAGGATGGACAGCATTTCAAGTAATCTAGGATGCTACATAGATCACTTCCTGCAGGACATTGTCACTAATCTTCCATCATTTGTTAAAGACTCTGGCCATATGCTTGAAATTCTGTCCAACTATCAATGGCAGCCAAGTTACAGATGGCTTTCACTAGACGTGTCCTCTCTATATATGTCCATAAATCACACATATGGCCCAAGAGCAATTAACTATTATTTGGTGGAGGAAAGTACACTTAATCCCACCCAGGCAAAGTTCTTGATGGATAGCATTGAATATTCTCTCACAGACAATTACTTCTCTTTCATGGAAGAATATTACCTCTAGACCAGAGGTACAGATATGGGGGCTAGGTTCGCCCCTAGTTATGCCAATCTCTTTATGGGATATTGGGAAAGCTTGTATATTTGTAAGAACAATCCATTTGGGGCACAACTAGTCCTCTATGCTAGATACATTGATGATATCCTCATCATCTGGGATGGGACTGACCAAGACTTAGGCAATTTTTTGGAATACTGCAGGAAAAATACTTTCGGTATAGAATTTACACATGTCATAGATACAGAGTGCTTAGTCTTTCTGGACTTAGAGCTGAAGGGAGATCATGATGGAAACATCTACTCAAAAAACGCACTTTAAGCCAAGTGGAGGTAATTCTTTCTAGCATGCTAAAGGTAGTCATCATCCCAGATGGATACAAAACGTCCCCTACGGACAATTTTTTCGTCGCAGGTGTACATGCACAAGGAAAGATGACTATAAAGAACAAAGTGAGATCCTAAAGAATAAATTCAAAGAAAAAGGATATGATGAAAGCCATGTAGAGGTAGCCTACAACAAGTACCTCACCCTCTATGACAAGTCATCAGATCGTGATTTTGTATCACCACCATCCACAGCAAATTCAGATGGTGGTTCATCAGGTTTGTTTTTGCACTCAGTATACAAGTAAGGTCTTTGAAAATACAACATGTCTTAGATTGTAAGCTCTAACGAGCAGGGCCCTCTGATTTCTCTTGTACCAAATTGTGATGTAACTGTACTGTCTGCCTTCATTTTGTAAAGCGATGTGCAAACTGTTGGCACTATATATATCCTGGATAATAATAATAACAATAATAATAATAATGTCCTTAAGAAGAATTGGGATATCCTTAAACAAGATCCCGTTTTGGGCAAAAGGCTCCCGGATAGACCAAATATTGTATTTAGGAAACCCCGTGATTTGAGAAGCCTAGTGGCCCCAAGTAGGGTGAGAAAACCCACTTACAAAGCAAGTAATGCATGGTCATCCATATTTGACCAAAAAGGAAGCTATAAGGGCAGTGTCAAGAACTGTGGCATGTGCACCTATATGTGGCATAGGAAAAAGTCTGTAGTTGGATGAGATTGTTGGTCCCATCTCGTTAAACAATGAATTAATTGAGCAATAGCCTATGTCGTATATGGCATTGTTTGCCCATGTGGCCGTCTGTATGTGAGTCGTACATCCCACCCTTTGAGAGTTAGGATAAATGAGCATAAATGTGTATAATCAATCACAGGGATAAATACTCTGGAAGCCCATCAAGGAGACCCTTCAGGCATGAGGGTGTTTGGGATAGAGGCAATCGGGAGCGACCTAGACACGGGTAGAAGGCACCAGTAGTACTGCAAACATGATGCTTTTTGGATTTTCACCTTTGGTAGCCTCATCCCCGGAGGCCTAAACAAAGATGCTGAAGTACACAAAATTGTTCAATAGTCATGCTAGTGTTATATCTTGGTATATTTTACTTAATCGTTTTTTTAGTGCTATTACGAGCAGAGACTTGTCAAAAGAACCTGCTTTGAGTCTATCCATTTGTTTACATATTTTTCATTCATTTGATAGTTCACATCTTACAGGAGTATACCCCCTGGTGGGATATCATGGCGTTGTCTTTTAGATAATATATACTGTATATCTCATCTTTGGGCAATTAGGTCCATGTTATTTTTTATGTTCAACTTTTAGTGAATACATTGTTTTTTAATAATATACACACCTTATTATAATTGAATCCAGGTTCTCTCATTGCTAGTACAGTACCTGTCATACTAACATCTTTTATACGTAAATTCCCCTTTATCTTTTCAAACAATATATAAAAATAAATATAAAAATAAAAAACTAATAGTTTTTTATTTTTCCAGATATAAGTATAGAGCACTATATGTTATGTATTGTACGTCATTTATATCATGGACATATATGGATCTTGCAATATACTTGATCGACCTATACCATCTATCTAATGTATAGCCCATATTTGGGACCGTACCATCATGTCCCCTGGGTGTGTGTCCCCACCCAAAACAGGGAGGGATAACACCTGGGGTCCATGTGCAAACGTATTGTAGATACCTGTGCTCATGGGCTTGCTGCTGCACATATACAGAGGAGTATGTAGTCTAGGCACGTGAATATGAGGCTATACATACTCGTAGCCACAGGGACAGCCTTGAGTATGTATATTTGCATGAGCCCATTTGGGGCCCAGAGGCATATTTAGGATGTAAAGGGTCCATCTTCATGATTTTTCAAATAGTCATTCTGTTTTCAGTACCAATAATAGACTTTCTGAAGTCAGGTACTGTATCAATATGAATTCATATTAATTTTAATCTTGTTAGTTTAATCGTATTTTTATTTATCCTCAAAAATATTATTAGTAATCATAAATGTTTTACTTTTAATCTGTTTTACTGATCTTTTAATACAACTATACAAACACATAAATAAGGTAATTCTTTCCATATTAGCAAGATTCTTACCTATGATAGAACCCCTATATTACTGCTGCTAGGCTCTGAAGAAGAAGCTATGACTTCAAAACGCGTCAGCCAGCAGCAGCCCTGATGTATTTTCCATAGCTATCTGGAGACTATTGGTCCTGGACTTGTCGCCATGATCAGGAGGCTATGTTAAGCACCTATATTTCCATATGTTTGTGAGTAGTATTTTATTCTGGTTTTATTAATACATTTTCTTGGGATAATGCACATGGCTGGTGCACCCTCCTTTTCTTTCTTGTTCTGTGACTACTAGAATATCCCCTATCCTGGAGGGCAGCAAGGCCATGGCTACCATCCCTTGAATGATTAACTACCTGACGTCTGAGTATTTCTTTGCTGTTATCACTACTTCCATTCATGCCAGGCTTTCTTCATTCTCATCTACTTCTGTTTATTCATGCTCTTGTTCCCTCTATGAACATTCTCTTCCACTTGCATCCTAGACTTATCAATTATATAACAAACATGTACAAAAAAAATATTACACAAAATGACTGCTCTACGAAAACATACACACACAACATTACTCCACACATGAATGGGCACACATCTGCTAGTGTGTTTTAAGGGAGTATTTGTTTCTTCATATATTCCACTACATGCAACTGCCCAAATGTGTGTCCAATATTTTGTAACTTAGATTTACATTCAAAGATCCAGAGATTCTGCCTTTGTGATGTGTGAGCAGAAGGTAGCAATATTTTTTGTTAATATGACCTTCTGCTTTCTGCTCACACATCACATATACAAGCATCACACTATTAGCAGATGTAAAAAAAGAAAAGGTCTCTCAGACTTATGAATCAAACTCTTTATAAAAAAGTATATCTTTCAAAAGACTGGCCACTATTTGAGTATAAAATCACTGATTGTTTCTATACCCTCTTATGTGTGATTTATAAATGGAGCTATACCCAATCTTTCCTTCTTTCTTTTCCATTAACCAAAATGGATATGTCTAAATCACAAATTTCCTCCTACGGTTTCTTACTCACATTTCTTTACATTTTTATTTCTCAAAAATGCATTCTAACATTGTAATAACAATACAAACATTAGTTATTTCAGGCAATCCAATAAGCTTACTTGAAAAATTGTCTTTTCATGTTGTGATTGCTGCCTGTCTGCTGGCCTTTTTTTTCCCACAACTTCCCATAGTACTTTGCTGTCTGCAAGCAGTGACTCCTGTACTCCATTGGTTCTCAACCCATTCCTCAAGTACCCCCAACAGACCATGTTTGCAGGGTTTCCTTTATCTTGCACAGGTGTTTTAAATCAGAGTCAATGGCTTGGTATATTGGACAGTTATTTTATCTAAGAGAAATTCCCAAAACATGGCCTGTTGGGGGTACTTGAGGACAGGGTTGAGAACCACTGCTGCACTCCCCCTCCTGAAATTCCTCCTTTCAGCACCTCTGTGGTTCAGAAGGCAGGCTCTGTGATCTGTGTAACAGAGCAGTGCCTACTCACAGGGCATAGTGAACACATGTCACAGAAGTGAGTTTACAAACTTCAAGATCATTCAGATTAATAGGAGTAGACTAGAAATAATTGAAATACAATGTGGAAATGAATACAAAACAGTTTTAAAGACAGTACTCAGTACAAGCACCAATATATTCTACATAGAAGCAGACAGTATGATTTCCAGGCTGGCCACTAATTTCAGTTTATTGATGTCACATTCATTTTATCAGCCGAGCAGTAGTATGAAGTACATAAATTAAAAATTGGATGATGCCGTTGGAGCCTTTACATTATCTTTTAAAAAAATATGTATATTCCTTTAACTTTAGCACAAATGCTGGGATAGTGCCAAAGTTACTTATTACAAATTAGTTATTTACTTATTTTTAGATAATATTATCCCCGATTGTGGATCATGAGATACAGTGCCTTGAAAAGGTATTCATATCCCTTGAAATTTTCCACATCTTTTCAGGTTACAACCAAAAACATAAATGTATTTTATTGGGATTTTATCTGATAGACCAGCACACAGTGGCACATAATTGTGAAGTGGAAGGAAAATGATAATGGTTTTCAATTTTTTTTTACAAATACATATGTGAAAAGTGTGGTGCTTGTATTCAGCCCCCCTGAGTCAATACTTTGTAGAACCCCCTTTCGCTGCAATTACAGCTGCAAGTCTTTTTGGGGATTTCTCTACCAGCTTTGCACATCTAGAGAGGACATTTTTGCTCATTCTTCTTTGCAAAATAGCTCAAGCTCTGTTAGATTGAATGGAGAGAGTCGATGAACAGTAATTTTCAAGTCTTGCCACAGATTCTCAATTGGATTTAGGTCTAGACTTTGACTGGGCCATTCTAACACGAATATGCTTTGATCTAGACTATTCCATTGTAGCTCTGGCTGTAAGTGTAGGGTCGTTGTCGTGCTGGAAGGTGAACCACCGTCCCAGTCTTGCAGACTCTAACAGGTTTTTTTCTAAGATTGCCATGTATTTGGCTCCATCCATCTTCCCATCCACTCTGACCAGCTAACCTGTCCCTGCTGAAGAAAAGCATCCCCACAACATGATGCTGCCACCACCATGTTTCACAATGGGAATGGTGTGTTCAGGGTGATGTGCAGTGTTAGTTTTCCGCCATATGTAGCATTTTGCTTTTAGGCCAAAAAGTTAAATTTTGGTCTCATTTGACCAGAGCACATTTTGCACGTTTGCTGTGTCCCCCACATGGCTTCTCGCAAACAGGACTTGTTATGGCTTTCTTTCAACAATTACTTTCTTCTTGCCACTCTTTCATAAAGGCCAGATTTTTGGAGTGCACGTCTAATAGTTGTCCTGTGGACAGATTCTCCCACCTGAGCTGTGGATCTCTGCAGCTCCTCCAGAGTTACCATGGGCCTCTTGGCTGCTTCTATGATTAATGTTCTCCTTGCCCAGCCTGTCAGTTTAGGTGGATGGCCATGTCTTGGTAGGTATGCAGGTGTGCTATACACTTTCCATTTTCAGATGATGGATTGAACAGTGTTCTGTGAGATGTTCAAAGTTTGGGATATTTGCTACCTCCAGGTGTACCTCCACACGCTTTCCTTATCAAGCTGCTCCATTTTCAGGATAAGGAAACAGTGTTGCATGCAGCAATAGAGTAAGGGTGGCTGATGTATAATGGGAATGCAATTGCCATCTTTCCTGACTTTTTGGTCGCTACACAAAAACAGCACGCTGGCTTCCTGTCAGTGAAACAACGACTCCAGGATAAGCACATAATCTACAGCATGCTTTACCCTGCCAGATTGCGGGTCGTGCATCAGGGTAAGACCCATTTCTTCACGTATCCTCATGATGACTTGCGCTGGGTGGATGCCTTGGGCACTCCTCTCCTCACTACCCTGGCAAGCACACCCCAGCTTGAATCTACCATTTGCTACACTACTCTGGCTGCCTGTTATCACTTTTGCTTACAGACCATTGTTTCATTTAGCAACTTCTGCAATATACGTGGGCCGCCCCAAGATGTTTGTGTTTATACTGATTTTATTGTTCCCTGCAGATTCTATCCTTGGCTCCTGCTCGTCTGTGGTTGTCTCCTCATTACGGTTTTGACTCTCCTCTGATCCTCAGTTCAGACATTCTATTTCCCACCTGGACTCGGGATATGGTTGTCTCATATCGTTTTTTCATACTTCTTCGGATTATAGATGCCTGCATCCGTATTAACGGACTACTCCACATTCTCCCAATATAGTGTTTCAGTTTTTGGAATAAAGCTCTCAAGTGTTGGGTTTGGGGGCCAGATGTGTTGGGATTGGGTTCTTTCACTGTGTTTGTTTTCAGGTTTTTCTTTTTATTTGTCTATGTATACTACTACCTATGGCAATACTTACGTTGATTTTTTACAATGGTATCTGGGCTACTACTTCTTATGTTTCACAAAGGGCCGGAGTCTGCTTGCTGGTTTCCTTTGTCTACTTATCTTCTACAGGCAGGACTCCTCCTACATGCTATGGGCATATGTTTATGTATTATCCTGTATTACCTACAGTTTTCTAAACCTCCATGAGTATCTTACGTGCTCTTTCATGAAATGTATGGGGGATTAAGTAAAAAATGAAATGATCCTTGAATATATATTCCACCATGCTCTGCATGTTATCTTTCTCCAAGAGAAGCACCTACATGGCTCTGGGGTAACGGCTCTCAAAAGAGCAAAAATTGCCTCAGCATACCATTTAGCATATTGCACTTATGCAAGGGGAACTTCTATATTACTCTCCAAAATGGCCCCTGTCTGTCAAATATTTAAGAACTGATCCCCAAGGCTGCTTTGTAATTTTGGTCATTGAATTTGGTGGCAAGCCCATATACCTTGGTAAAAGTATATATCTCCCCTCCGTTCACTAAGACATGGTTTGAATGCACTATAGGTATAGTCCTGGAAGTGGCTGAGGGTCCTTTACTATTCATTGGAGACTTTAACACAGTCCTGAACAGTTCCCTTGATAGGTTTAGGTACTCTACACAAAACCCTACTCCTCTTTGTTCATGTCTAAAAAAATTGATTTAGTGGATGCCTGGAGGTGGAGATATGCGGAGCAGCGGGAATATTCTTGTCATTCCGAAACCCACAAAACATTATTGCATATTGATTTATGACTTCTGTCTTCTGAACTATTGAGCAGTGTACAGGATGTCAAGTATCTCCCCAGGGCTGTATCTGACCACATTCCCTTGCTGGTGGATTTAGCACTGGGGGTTCCTTGTAATTACAAATTGTGGAGATTAAGCCCTCTATGGCTCACTCATCCTTCGGTCGCAGATAGCTGCCAGACCGAGATAAACTCCTATTGGCAATCTAATATGCATAGTGCCTCGATTGCCTTTTAAAGTGACTATGCGGGGCTCTTTTGCCCTGGCCAGATCTGCTGCTCATAAGGCCTCTGGAACATGATCTCCGTACTGTAGAGCATGGGTTTTCTACTGACCCATCTCCTGGCACCTATTCTGACTGGAAGGACGAGGTTAGGTTAGCTAGATCTCATTTTCCTGGAACGTATTTAAAAGAAACTGCTTTATCAAAGTCAACGCATTTCATTTTTGAATTTGATGATAAAACAGCCATCTTCTAGCCTATCTATCTAAACCTGATTATCTTCCCTGTAATATTCCCAGAATTCTCAATTCTGTAGGTAAACCGGTCGTCCAGACTACTGAGGTGGTATAGGTTTTTGTAGACTTTTATACTGATCTGTACACAACTAAAGCGCATTATACCATTATGGAATTAGACAATGATTTGTTTAATATCCCCTTATCTAAACTTTCCCCAGCCAGGTGTCTGCACTTATAGCCCTATTGACAGTCGATGAGCTTGAGGTAGCTATGCTTTCCTTCACCAGGAATAAAACACGAGGTTTGGATGGCTTTAATATTGAATGGTACAGTATCCCACAAGAGTGAGTACACCCCTCACATTTTTGTAAATATTTTATTATATCTTTTCATGTGATGACACTGAAAAAAATGATACTTTGCTACAATGTAAAGTAGTAAGTGTACAACTTGTATAACAGTTTAAATTTCCTGTCCCCTCAAAATAACTCACCACACAGTCTAAATTGCTGGCAACAAAAGTGAGTACACCCCTAAGTGAAAATGTCCACATTGGGCCCAAAGTGTCAATATTTTGTGTGGCCACCATTATTTTCCAGCACTGCCTTAACCCTCTTGGGCATGGAGTTCACCAGAGCTTCATATGTTGCCACTGGAGTCCTCTTCCACTCCTCCCTGATGACATCACGGAGCTGATGGATGTTAGAGACCTTGGGCTCCTCCACCTTCCATTTGAGGATGCTCCACAGTCCATCACCTTTACCCTCAGCTTCTTTAGCAAGGCATTGGCCGTCTTGGGGGTGTGTTTGGGGTCGGTATCATGTTGGAATACTGCCTTGTGGCCCAGTCGACAGAAGGGATCATGCTCTGCTTCAGTATGTCACAGTACATGTTGGCATTCATGGTTCCCTCAATGAACTGTAGCTCCCCAATGTTGGTAGCACTCATGCAGCTCCAGACCATGACACTCCCACTACCATGCTTGACTATAGGCAAGACACACTTTTCTTTGTACTCTTGACCTGGTTGCCACCACACACGCTTGACACCATCTGAACCAAATAAGTTTATCTTTGTCTCATAAGACCACAGGACATGGTTCCAGTAACCCATGTTGTTAGTCTGCTTGTCTTCAGCAAACTGTTTGCTGGCTTTCTTGTGCATCATCTTTAGAAGAGGCTTCTTTCTGGGATGATAGCCAATGTAATCCAATTTGATGCAGTGCACTGTGTATGGTCTGAGAACTGACAGACTGCCCCACCCCTTCAACCTCTGCAGCAATGCTGGCAGCACTCATACGTCTATTTTCCAAAGACAACCTCTGGATATGACGCTGAGCACGTGCACTCAACTACTTTGTTTGACCATGGCGAGGCCTGTTCTGAGTGGAACCTGTCCTGTTAACCCGCTGTATGGTCTTGCTCACCGTGCTACAGCTCAGTTTCAGGGTTTTGGCAATCCTCCTATAGCCTAGGCTATCTTTATGTAGAGCAACAATTCTTTTTTTCAGATCCTCAGAGAAGTCTTTGCCATGAGATGCCATGTTGAACTTCCAGTGGCCAGTATGAGAGTGAGAGCAATAACACCAAATTTAACACACCTGCTCCCCATTCACACCTGAGACCTTGTAACACTAATGAGTCACATGACCCCAGGGAGGGAAAATGGCTAATTGGGCCCAATTTGGACATTTTCACTTAGGGATGTACTCACTTTTGTTGCCAGCGGCTTAGACATTAATGGCTGTGTGTTGAGTTATTTTGAGGGGACAACAAATTTACACTGTTATACAAGCAGTACACTCACTACTTTACATTGTAGCAAAGTGTCATTTCTTCAGTGTTGTCACATGAAATGATATAATAAAATATTTCCAAAAGTGTGAGGGATATACTCACTTTTGTGAGATACGGTATATCCAGTATAAAGAACTCATGCATTTGTTGGAGGGTGTCTCCCCTCTTCTATGTCAGAAGCTCTCATCGTGCTTATTCCCAAACCCCATAAAGATCATTCACTGCGTGCCTCCTACAGGCCTATTTCTTTAATTAATTCAGACATTAAAATCTTGGCAAAGACTTTGGCTCGTAGACTTAATGATGTTGTTACCACCTTCATTGGCTCGGATGAGATCGATTTTATACCTGGGTGTTACACCTATATTAATCTCCAGAGACTTTTCACTAACATGCAGGCTACCCATGACTACATGGACTCTAGACTGGTTGTTGCTTTGGACACCCACAAATCCTTTGACTCTGCTGAATGGCCATATTTAAACAAAGTCTTGGCTAAATTTAGGTTTGGGCCCTCCTTCATTCATTGGGTGTACCTTCTGTATACCAAGCCCATTGCTTGCATACGTGTCAACAACTATATCTCCACCCCTTTCTCCATAGCCCGAGACAAGCGACAGGGGTGCCCTTTGTTGCCCCTACTGTTTGCCCTGGCTATAGAATCACTGGCAGCGCTATTGTGAGCTGATTCTACCATCCGGGGTTTAGTGTTAATGGCCTGGAGGAAAAAGTGTCCCATTATGCGGATGATCTACTTATATCTCTCTAACCCGCAGTTTTCTCTCCCCAAACTTCTACAGGTTATCACACAGTTTGGACACTTTTCTGGCTTTAAGGTAAACTGGGACATATCCACCACTTTTGCGTTGGACTCTGATGCGGCTAAGTGTGTTCCCAGCACTTGTCCGCTTAAGGTGGTTAATAAGTTTAGATATTTGGGCTTAACTATCCAACAACCAATTTCCAAATATATTGACAATAATTTGCTCCCTCTCATTCATAGATTAAAAACCACATTTAAGGCTTGGAGTAAGCCGCCCCTCAATTTATTAGGAAGAATCAATATATTCTAAATTATTATTTATGTCTTAGGTAATTCTCGGATTTACGTCCCTAAACAATGGTTCCGAAATCTCGATTCCCTGATTACAGCATTTATATGGATGGGAAAACTGGCAAGAATTGCCAGGGATACACTACAGCTGCCCCCATCAGACGGAGGACTGGCTATGCCTAACCTTCAAACATATTACTTTGCCACCCAACTGACACATGCACACTGGTGGTTCCACCCAGATACAAATAGTGCAGCCACTGCCCTACAGGCAGCGATTCTCACATCATATGAGTCCTTACAAAACCTTACCCATAGACAGTCTACGCAAAAATGGGAGGGCACCAAGGTCCTTGATATGACATTACAAATCTTTAAGGACTCTCATTTAATTCAGACTGGGGACGCTGGTATTGTCTCCCATAATGCCCCTTTGTGGCATAATCCACGTCTTTGTGAATCCCACTCACGGGAGGACGGCCTGTTCAGGGCCAGATATAATGTTATGACTGTTGCTCAATCCTATAGAGGGGGTTTGTTTAAATCTTTTGCAGATTTTCTATGTGATTGCGGTGTACCTGGCACTGTGTATTTCAGATACCTGCTGATTCGGCACACAGCGGTTGCTCAGTTTGGCTTGGCGAATATCTCCTTTCAGATACTCTCTCAGTCGGACCACTCGAAACTGATTTACACTAGCTACAACTCCTTGATACACACTACCACCAAACGCCTTGAGCGGACTGCGTCAGATTGGCAACGAGATATGCCCGATCTCACCGAGGAAATGTGGCAGGAAGTCTTACCCCTACAATCCTCTATGGTTATTTCTGCCAGAGATAGAGTGTTGCAAAATTCCTCCATTACTCTTACTACACTCCCTATGTTCTTTTTCGTAAGGGTAGGCTCGCATTTCCCAACTGCACCAAATGTATCATATGGGGACTGTCTGTGTATTCGGGCCTACAGGTCTACAGTCACTAACTTTGTTGGCACGGTCTTCCAAGCTCCTAATATTTGCAATACCTTACGTTGTTTGTTAGCATATGTTGATGTGGATACACTTCCTGCAGGGAGGAAAGTAATTTTATGGTTATTATTCTTTTATGTCAAAAAAGCTATATTTTTAACTTTGAAGTCATCCAATCCTTCCTCCCTTTCCTTTTGGCTCACTTTAGTCAATAAGGCTATCCCTATGAACAAATTAACTTATGAAGCAAGAGGCTGTCCTAAAATTTTTTTATAAAATTTGGTTCCCTTGGCTAGACTCACAGGCTACTGTTGTGCCAGAATAACCCTTGGTGTTATTATATTCATGGGTATAAGTTGGTATTAACCATATGTTATACTGTATCGTGCCCAATTCATTTTTCATTCATTTCATTTTTATGTTGATTTGACAGGATATGTGACCATTATAGTCCGTTCTACAGCACTGAGATTACCTGGTATGCTTAAACAAATGGATGTCTTTTTCCCTTTCTTTTTGTTTATATTTGACTGAGCTGCGTCTCGGTGCACTATTTTATTTGATATGCTTTGCCTTATTACGGCACAAAAACATTTTTTGTCTTTGTGATTGCTATAATGTTTACAGTTTAATAAAGATACCCTTTAAAAAAAAAGCTTGGGATATTTTTTTATAACCTAAACCTGCTTTAAACTTCTCCACAAATGAATCCCTGATCTGTCTGGTGTGTTCCTTGGCATTCATGATGCTGTTTGTAACCTCTGAGGGTTTCACAGAACAGCTATATTTATACTGAAGTTAAATTACTCACATTAGGAGACTTCTGAAGGCAATTGGTTCCACTAGATGTTAGTTAGGGGTATCAGTGTAAAGGGTTGCTGAATCCAAATGCATGCCACACTTTTCAGATATTTATTTGTAATAAGTGTCATAGTGTAACCAGGAAGAGCATTTTATTGGCTATTCCTGTACTCAGGTCTGCAGACCTGAGTAGAGGAGAGCCGATCGGCTGTTCTCCTGACAGGGGGGGTCTGTGCTGATGGTTTATCAGCGCAGCTCCCCCTCGGATTGCCACCCTAGACCACCATGGAGCCTGCCCAGGGACCACCAGGGATGTGCCCACCCAGGACCTCCAGGGAGCCGACCAGGGACCACCAGGGAGCCGATCATGACCACCAGGAAGACCATCCTAGACCACCAGGTAAGGGGCACAGTGCCCAACATGGATGGCATTCAGTGCCACCTTCAGATGCCACCCTAGACCACCAGGGAATTGGCACCTATCATTGCATTTGTCACCTGCTGCCCACCAGTGCCCCTATCAGTGCGTACCAGTGCCACCTATCAGTGCCCACCAGTGCCACCTACCAGTGCCATCTATCAGTGCCCATCAGTGCCGCCTATCAGTGCCCAGTGCCGCCTATGAGTGCCAATCAGTGCCGTCTATGAGTGCCCATCAGTGCCGCTTATCAATGCCTGTCAGTGCTGCATATCAGTGCCACCTATCAATGCCCGTCAATGCTGCTTATCAGTGCCGCCTATCAGTGCCCATCATTGCTGCACATAAGTGCCTCATCATCAGTGCCCGTCAGTGCCACCTCATCAGTGCCAATCAGTGATGGAGAAAATGTACATATTTACAATTTTAGTGACAGAAACAGAGAAAAACTTTTTTTTCAAAATTTTCTGTCATTTTTTATTTGTAGCCCAAAAAATAAAAACCACAGTGGTGATCAAATACCACCAAAAAAACTCTCTTTGGGGTAAAAAAATGATAAAAATGTTGTTTGGGTACAGCGTCGCATTACTGCGCAATTGTCATTCAAAGTGCAACAGCACTGAAAGCTGAAAATTGGTCTGGTAGGGAAGTGTTCTATGTGTCTGGTATTGAAGTGGTTAAAAGAGAAGTTTGGGATTTTTTTTTTTTTTTAGAAATCATACTTACCTAGGTGGATGCAGCATCAGTCTGATGCTGCACTTGTCCCCCACCAGCTCTAAGACTGAAAACTGAGTGATAAAACACCACTGATCACTCAGTTCTCAGTTCTCCATGAGTAGACAGCTGGTGACTGTCAGTCATCTTGTTTCTGCCTTGTAAACCCCCCGTGCTCACTGGAGCACTGGACTGGGGATGGGGCGGGAGCGACTCGCTGAGAGGCTGAGCCAGGTGCTGGTCCAGGTTCCTGGGTAGATCCAGACTATATGGTCGCAATATTTCCCCAGCCTGGACCGGCCCTCTGAAAATGGGTCACAGGAGTGCAGAACAAACTGCTCTCCAGTGATCCACAGGAGAAGTACAGCCAAATGAGTTTTGGCTGTACTTCTCCTTTAAGCTTTGTTTTACTGACGTTCTCTCACCAGGTAAGTCAACCAATCAGGCCAGACTGACTACAAACCATTAAATATGTTGCTCTCTATGTTGCTTATATAAGAAGTCCTTGTGATGATAATTGTATACCCTGATGTCTGTGTACAAATCTCTGTATGAAATAAAACAATTAAAATACGGAACAACAAACTCATAAAGATGTGAAAGGTGTATTGTTTCAAATGTTAAAATACTGTTATATGGGGGGGCGTGGCTCAACAATGGCGCGTGAGGATGTCCTTCTGGGAGCTCTGCATGAGCTGGGGCTAAGAACCGCCTGTTGAACTGAGCAGCCGAGCCTTCTTGCCATGCCGGGAGAGTGCAAACACCCACCGGTCTCTGGGGACTCGAGGGGACATGTCCAAGATGGTGCCGCAGTGAGCCACACAGGCAGGCACTGCCACCACCAAGAGCAAGCGGGTCACGCAAGTGGGGAGTACTGCAGCAGGAGATTCGTCCTCGCCCCCTGATCGCCTGCTCTCCCCTATACTGTCCCCGCTCTCCCGAGATTGGGTTCACAGCCAGACTCTGCCTGCACAGTGGGGGCGGGCGGCCGCTCTGAGGGCGCTCTCCGGGATATAGTAGCAGAGCTGCCCACCAAGGAGGATCTGCAAGCTTTGGCAGGCTCTCTTGTGAATGCCCTTACACGAGAGCCCCAATGACCTTCGCCAACAGGTGGACACTGTGGAAGAACAGGTGACGGATCTGGAATCCACCACCACCTCTGCAGAGGACCGCATCACCTGCCTGGAGAGGGAACACCAGGACATTCGCAGCCACCTTGTGGATATTCAGCTGTGCCAGGATAATGGGGAGTACAGGAGCAGTAGGAACAATTTGCAACTTTGTGGCATCCCAGAGGCCACCATGGGCCCTGACCTCCGCACTAAAGTAGTGGCCATCCTGAACCAAGTGCTGGCAAACCCCCCACCACCGAACTAGAGCTGGACAGGGTGCACCATCTACCAGGCCCCAGGGCACCACCTTTGCCTACGCAAGGACCTGGCGAGACGTCCTATGCAGGGTCCACTTCACAGTTAAAGAAGAGATCCTTCGCCAAGCCTGGACCCTTTTGACTTTGATGGAGCCCTGATAAGGATCTATCTGGATGTCTCCAGGCAGACATGGGCCATGTGGGTCCTCATTCGACCCCTTCTTGAGGTAATCCATGAGGCTGATGCCACCTATCGCTGGGGTCACCTTTTCCATCTTATTGTGCGGAAGTGGGGCTCTGACTTCTTTCCCCGCTCCCCAGACCAACTTCCTGCACTGTTCAGCTTCATCGACAAACCGGATGTCAGCGTACCTAATTGTCATGACTACCTTCTGTCTGATCTGCGGAAAAGTAAAACTCAGGTTGCCTTTCTACAGGAAACACATTTCTGTGGTGACCATATCCCTAAATTGACTAACGAGTCCTTTCCAATGGCCTACCACAGTGTTTCTCCTATCTCCAAATCTAAGGGAGTGAGCATCCTGTTGGCCAAATCGGTCCTCTGGACCTTTGAGGAGCAGTGGATGTACGCCCAAGGCCGTTTCTTCCTCTTGCGGGGGAAGGTGTCTGATGTGCAGGTCACTTTCGTAAATGTTTATTTCCCAAATGTGGATCACCCCCAGTTCCTTTGGAGACTCCTCCCAGAGCTGCTGGAGTTTGCAGAGGGTCTTCTTGTCTTTGGAGAGGACCTCAATTTCACAATGGACCCCCTGCTAGATGTTTCACGCGTCTCCTCTCACCTACCCTACTCTCCCCTTAGGCGAATGAAGGCGGATCTGCAAACTCTGCACCTAGTGGACCCATGGAGGATACTACATCCGCAAGATCGTGACTACTCCTTCTTTTCCCTGGTCCACCACACCTATTCCTGGCTGGACTATCTTTTGATAATGCATAAAGACTTATCTAGAGTAGTGTCCACCTCCACTGACGTCATCTCACTCTCTGACCAAGCTCCGATCCACCTAACACTCCAACTGGGACCAGTGACTCACACCCCTCCTTCCTGGAGGTTAAATGAGGCACTATTCCAATCGGAGGAGACTCGCTCTGAGCTCATGACCACCTTGAGGGAGTACTTCTCCATCAATGCAACATCTGTTACCAATCTGCTGGTGGTGTGGGAAGCCCATAAGACAGTTGTCCGGGGCGTTCTGATCAGAATAGGAGCCCGCCTTAAACGGGAGAGGTCTCGCGGTATAGAGGAACTCTATGCACAGATGCTTCGTTTGGAGTGCTCCCACAAAGCCACTCTGGCCTGCTCCACTTATCAGGATCTCATCAAAGTTTGTGAGGAACTCCGCTCGCCCTTATTTCACAAAACAAAACAAAAACTAGCCTGGGCACATCCTACAATGTATGAATTCTGGAACAAGCTGGGCACATTGCTGGCACGGGTGTTGCGTGTTCCTCATATGAAAACTGGCATCTTGGCCTCCTGGCCTCCTGGCATCTTGGCCTCCTCTGGTCGGAAATGAATTACTTCTTCCGCTATTGCGGCAGAGTTTCAATCCTTTTATGAGAGCCTGTAGAACCTGGATGGTACTCCCCCCTACAAGCTCTCCCGCGGACATCAGAGCCACTCCACAGACCTACCTTGCCTCCTTGGGGTATGCCGGCGTTCCCTCTTGCAGTTCAAGAGGAACCTATCACTACCGAGGAGTTGGGAGTCGCCCTAGCCAACTCAAAGCCCAAAAAGGCCTCTGGCCCCGATGGGCTCACCCCAACATATCATACTGTCTTTTTGAGACGCTCTCTCGACCACTGGTCTCCGGCCTTAATTCTATCACAGAGGGGGAGTCTTTCCCGACTGACACCTTGAGTGCCTACATTTCTCTGATCCCTAAGGAGGCAAAGGAACCCTTGTGGTGCGGGAAATATGGCCCGATAGCACTTCTGAATGCTGATTTGAAGCTGTTTGCCAAAATTCTGGCAAATAGGCTGCTTCCACATATCCCAAATCTTGTCCATAAAGACCAGCCAGGCTTTGTGCCATTTCGAGAGCCTCGTGACAACACCCTTCTCCTGCTGTCCACGGATGTGGAGAAAGCCTTCAACCGGGTCAACTGGGCTTTCATACGAGCTACCCTTGAACATATTGGACTCTAATCCTCCATGCTGAGTTGGATTCTATCTCTTTAATCCCTCCCCACAGCTGCAGTCAAGGTTTCAACAACATCCATAACGGCACATGGCAGGGGTACCCCTTGTTCCCACTAATGTTCCTACTTTCTCTAGAACCCTTTCTGTGCACACTAAGGGCAGCTTCTGCCATTGTCGGGTACCATAAGGCCTCCGGGATGCACAAAGTGGCCGCATTTGCGGATGATCCGATTTTCTTCCTAACGGAGCCTCTTACATCCCTCCCGAATCTACTTCAGCCCTTACAAGAATATGGCTCTCTTTCCTTTTTCCAAATTAATTTATCTAAGTCCTCGGTTCTTAATATTACAGTGGACCAGGATATGGTTAGATTGTTGAGATCGGCGTTCCCTCTCCACTGGGCCACCAACTCCATCCACTATCTAGACGTTGACATCATCTCCGACACTCTTATCCTATATTCAGCTAACTTTGTCCCATTACTCTCCAGCCTTAGGGCGAATCTCCTCCACTGGCACTTGCTCACATTAACATGGTTTGGCCGCTGCAACACCCTCAAGATGACCGTGCTGCCCATGGTGCTATACTTGATGCAGGTACTGCCTAACCGCCTCCCCCCAGCATTTTTCAAACGAGTCAACTCCCTGTTACGAGACTTTGTCTGGTCCCACCGCAGGCCACATATCCGACTCCAACTTCTCTGTCTCCAAAAACACAGGAGGGGGGATCCCCAATGTGAAAGCATACCACAGGGCAACACATCTCACAAGATTGGTGCATTGGCACTGCCACACGGAGGCAAAACATTGGGTGGTAATGGAGATGGAAGACTCAAAGGGCACGGCCAAGAGCTGGCCGTGGATTACACTACCACGGCCAAAAAACATGATGGAACACCCTACCCTGGGCAGTACATGTTGGTGACTAGGGATGCCTTTCCACACTCCTCAGTGTCACCCTCTCCCTCCCCCATGGTGCCAATCTTGGGAAACCCGGACTTTGCCCCTGGCCTACAGAACCCTCACTTCCAGTGGCTGGCAGCTCCATCTCTATGACTTTGTGGGCCTGGACGGCCAACTCTCCCCCTTCGCTGTGGTGGCTGCTGCAGACCCCCCATTGGTCTTCTGGAGTGGTCTGCAGTTACGCACCTTTCTGCGTGGATGCTGGTGGGCTCCGGGCATATCTCGGCAATCTATGCCTCATTGATTAGACCAGCGGAGGGTTCTTTCAAGGTGGGAATCGGAACTGAATACCCAATTCACTGATTCACTAAAGTAGATCCTTCACTTTGTGCAGAAGTCTTCAATAGATACCAGAGTTAAGGAGACCGGCTATAAAATCCTGACCCGCTGGTATAGAGTGCCCGCCACCCTGCACCGTTGCTTTCCTCAAGTTTCTGACCAGTGTTGGTGGTGCGGTAATGCAGAGGGAACAATGCTGCATATTTTTTGGTTCTGTCCCCAACTAGGATCATTTTGGCGTGGGGTGACCTCAACGATCAAACACCTGACCAATGTCGACCTGGAGGGGAAACCCGCTGTGTGCCTGCTCCATCTCTTCACATGACCTATTAAGAAGTACAAGGCCTCTCTTATGATCCAGCTGCTGAATGCCAGGGCGTGTATCCCTCTTTGCTGGAGATCGGAGAACCCCCCATTCACAGCTCTCTGGTTTTCTAAAGTCATTGAACTGAGAGATATGGAAAATCTCACCGCCATCTTTCGTGAGACCTGCCGGGGGATCTCGCAATCTGACTGTACTGCAATGTACTGCATTTATTACATTTTTATTGTTGGGTTTGAATACTTTTTAACCTTCTGCCTCACCTATTGAGCAAAGTAAAGGACTGAGATAGTTAAAGGATTATAAAATGCATCTGCTAAATGGATAAACAAGGGTTAACACGTAGTAATGTCCAGTACTTTGCACTTAAGTATGGTAGCCCTAAAATATCCCCTTTTGTTACGATTGATTTCGAGAAATAGTGGCTTGAGCAGCTTCTTAAATCCAGAGATTTGCCAAGCATGTTCTCTTGGCCACTTCTTTCCCTTATTAAGTAGTACAGATAAATCCACAGTGATTAAATTTTCATTTTGTTATTTATAACTAGCAACTCAATAAAAAATAAATATATAAAAGCAGAAGACAGCATTTATTTAATAATAAAGTAAATCTACAGCAAATTAAAACAGTGACCTGTTTTCCTGTAATTTAATAATGCTGGGATTTAACATATTTAAAAAGGCTATATATCAATAAAGTCGGCAGGTTGGGCTCTTGTAAGCACTGGACCTCACAGTTTCCCTACCATGTTTAGTGTTGTCCAAGTCTCTGTGTTTAAATTCTTTCCTATGTGTCTGAAACCAGATTCCAGCACTGCAAAGAAATCACAGCAAAAACAGTCAGGTCGGTCATTTTTAAAGCAGAAGTTATTCCCAAAATAAATAAATTGCATTTGGTGAATTGCGTAAGTGGGTAATAACTGTAGTTTGCTAAGCTCTATTCTACTCTGGAAGGGATCTAGAAAACCTTACCTGCTCTAAGCAATTGCAGGTAAAGTCTGCAAAGCAAAAGGCATGACGCTCAAGCTACTTCGGGGGATGTAAGTAGAAGCAATCCATTCACAGGCTAAAGGAGATGCCTTTATATGTGCTTAAAATGTGCCTGTGTCTGTGCATCTATTGTGAGACAATAGTGAGGCCTCAGAAATGTGAAACTGTGTGGGGAGAATGAGGGAGTCATGCTGAACACAGCACCACTCTCACTTTTGCAAAAAAGTCCAAGTCGGTAACTAACTCATTCAGATTTAAATCTCATGTCTGTGCTAGGCATTCATGGGACGTGACACCTTTGACGACATAAAGCCCAGCTTAAGAGACATATATATATAAGACAGACTAATTAAGAAATTATTAGGGTCTGCAAGAGACTCCTAATGAGATCTGATGAAAAATGGCCTGGAGTAAATCGGTTTCTAAGCAATACACATCTGCGAGTCTGGTTTTTAAACTAAAACTGAATTTTCATACCTCTCAAGCTTTCAACTCTGCTTCATATTTCATAACGTCTGTGGCAATGCAGTTACATTGAAAAAAGTGGTTACACTAATGTATTGGAAGAGGTCAAGGTCCAGACATGCATTGGTGATGTCACACGGGGGTGGTGCCTCCAGGTGATGTTGCTCCACCCCTTACTTAATTAAGAACTGTGAGATGGCAGAGCAGGCAGATGGCGATTTTTTTCGGCAGTGGCGGCATCATAATTGACAATGTGTCTACATTGGGGGTATTGTTTTTATATTTTTAAGGAATTATAAAAAACGGTGAGTGTTTTTATTTCTTTTTAAAACTTTTTTGGTGAATGAGTATTCGTTCATTCACATGGGGGGGCGGGATCTGGGGACTTCCATATTCGAATAAACCCCCTTCCCACAGACCCCCACAACCACAGCCCAGCATTGTCGGGAAGAGGCCCTTGTCCCCATCAACATGGGGACAAGGTGCTTTGGGGTGGGGGCAGAGGTTTACGCAAAGGTTATAGCGTCTACAAACTGGGATACATTTTCTGCTTTACACGAGGCTGGGGGGGGCGTGACCGGATGGGAGGTGGTTGAGAGTCAGAGCTCCCACGCTGCCCTGAACGACGTGTCCGGCGTCTCTCCTAGGGGCCGATCGGATCGAGGAATGTGGCCGGGGCGCCTCCGTGCTCCCGGTGAAGTCTAGCGGTGGTGGAGGTAGACGGCTGGTGTCTCCGAAGGGATTTGAGGACACGGCGAGTCAGCATCGGAGAGCCCCGCTTGTGAGCCGGGAAGCGTTGGCTGAGCACGCTCGCTGGAGCAACGAGGGAGGCAGGCTGTAAGCCACGGCTTGGAGAAGGTCCGGAGATGCGGGCTTACATGAGAGATTGTCTCCTTGACGCCCTGGAGTGAGGAGCGGAGAGGTGGATTCCTGAGGCGCCAGTGCACTCAAATCACGGGAGACAATAAGGAAAGTGTGGTGAGTGTGTCCGAGCTGGGAGCAATATTAGTGTCCCCAGAGGGAAGGCGGAGGTGCATTCAGAAAGTAAGTCGCTATTGGTACTGACTGTCTGGCTGATAGCCTCAGGAATCCTGCTACCTGCTACCTGTTTTAAAACATAATCTGGATATATCTATTCTTGTTTTTTTTTCCCTTTTCGTCTTTTCTTTGATGGGACAATTACGCTGTTGAGTGTTTCCTGATATATGCAAGAGTGGGGAGGTCAAATAAAATACTGTAGCTACACTAACCTAGAAATAAGATTATACTCACAGACCCTGTAGCTGATCGTCATGCGCTAACACTTGGTGGATGTTCTTGAGTGTCTCCCCTATCTCCACCGTCTGTGAGGGAGGGGGTGGAGGGGGAGGTGAGGAACACAAAGTCCTTGCATACAGACCTTGAGGGAGGAGAGGGAGGGGAAGGGGTGTGAAGAGAAAAAGACAAGGGAAAACTCTTTTTGTCTCAAGGGTTTCTCTAAACTGCACTGCCGGGAACGGGGCAGGGGCAGGGTGATTTGCCTTGATCCACCGGGGCTTCTCCTGTGAGAGGGGAGACGCCTAGGGAGGCAGCATACATGCATGGAAGAGAGCCCAAGTAGCATAAGGAGTGAGGAAAACAAAGACAGAGAAATTAGGTGGTGGCCAGCAGCACCCAGTGTGCGTTTTCCAGGTCCTGATATAGCCAAAATATAGTCCTCTATTTAGCCCAAAGAGACAATTCAACGGTGAACTTTTTTTTTTCCTTTTTTTTTTCTTTTTTTCCTTCTCCCCTTGCTTTTTTCCGGCTCTCCCTCTTGGGGGTGAGAGGACTTTCTCTTTATTATGACGGAAAAAAAAAGGGGAAGACCAGGCTCCGCCCACTCAGAAATCCAAAACTAAAGAAACTTTAACAGTGGCGGCAAAATTAGAAAAATATGCTCACTCGCCATCTAAAACACAGACTAAGGGTAATCCGCAGTCTATAACAAAAAACAATCAAAATGGAAAACAGCAGAGGAAGAGCCAAGGGCCTAGCACAACAAATTTGGAGACACCTGTGGCACTGGAGGAGGTGGCGGAGGGGCCACATCCATCTGGCTCCCAACCATCAATCAGTTCAGAGGAGATAAATAAGAATATTGCTGGTGAGTCAGAACCATCGTTAAAAGAAGTGCTACAGGTGGTTAACATCTGCAGAGCCACATTGGCGGAGCTATTTGTTCAAATGAGGGGAGTTAGAGAAGAAGTTACATTGGTACGTCAAGACTTGCAGAGTATTCAGGAAAGGACATCAGTGGTGGAGGAGAGACTGAGTATGGTGGAAAATGAGCTTAACCCTTTAAAAAAGGAGTTAAAGGCACTCCATGAAAAGGTAGAGGCCCAGGCATATAAGCTGGACGACCTGGAAAATAGATCACGGAGGGAGAATATTAGGGTATTAGGTCTCCCGGAAAACAGCGAGGGAAAGGACCCTGTGACTTTTATAGAAAAGTGGCTCAAGGAAGAATTTGGAGGTGTAGCCCCACTGTCACCAACTTTTTGTGTGGAACGAGCGCACAGGGTACCTTCTAAACCTCATCCGCAGGGGTTATTTCCTAGACCAGTTCTAGTAAAACTATCTAATTATCGAGACAAAGTCAACATCCTGCAAAGAGCCAGGGAAAAAGGGAGCCTAATGTTTAATGGTACTAGGATATCTATATATCCAGATTTCTCTCCGGAGCTCCAGAGAAAGAGAGCCAGATTCTGAGATGTTAAACGCACGCTACTTCAATACAAAGTTAAATATGCGTTATTGTATCCAGCCCGATTAAGAGTGACGGCGCTAGGCCAAATACAGTTTTTTGATACCCCTGAAAATGTCACGATCTGGCTGGAAAGCAATAAACAAAAATTGAATTTAGATGAGGGGTGAGAGGCACTAGGTAGGGACTTATGAATGAATTGTGATTGTCGAATAGAACACTTTATGGGACACGTTGTTTGGGGTAGGAAGGGGGCTCACCCATGATATGGTTGTTGTGGAAAGAAGGGGGGGAGGGTAAGAGTATGTGGGAGGTCACAAGGTATGCCCCTAGGTAGAACCAAATGGGGTTGGGGGAAGAGGGGGTTAGGGTGGGGGAGGATGGTGTTGGTTGTAAACAGTATGAAAGGGTGAGAAAAAGGGGGGGGGAGGTTTCTGTTTCAAACACTATGAAAGGGGGAGGGCGATATACGATCAATTTTGGCTCACTGAGCTTGAAGGTAGCACAAAAAAAGAGCACTGAAAATAACACAAGAGTGGAAGAGAGGGCACGAAATTGTGGCACTATGGAAGATTTGTAATAGTACAGGTGTATTATGAGGGTAAGAAGATGAGTCGAGAAGAGCGTTATGAATACTAAAAATTTGCGTTTTATATCTTGGAATGTTAGAGGGATGGGGTCTCCGGATAAGAGAATGGCGATCTTTGCAAAGATGGGAAGGCTGGGGGCCGGTGTAATCTGTTTACAGGAAACCCACCTGGCTAGGGATAATTTTACTACTGTAACCAGAGGTCAATATCAATACCAATTTCACTCAGCCTACTCCTCCTATGCGAGAGGTGTGAGCATATATATAAAGAATGGAGTGTTGGGGTCTATTGTGCAGACTGAAGTAGATGCGGATGGCCGCTATATATTCTTACTGGTGACTCGTGAAAATGACCTATTAGTCCTGGCGAATATATACATACCCCCTCCATTTAGTATGGAAGTACTATTTAGATTGGTCAAGTTTATTATAGACAAGCCAAATATACCAGTAATAGTGATGGGAGACTTTAATATGACTCTGGATGGGAGTTGTGATAGATTCCCACCTGATAATAAGAGGAATAGGGCAACAGAGGAAAGTTTCTCTTCTATCTCGAGTGAGGCAGGCCTGATTGACATATGGAGATTTAGAAACCCAACCGATAGGCAATATTCATGCTTCTCCAGTTCGTATGATACCCTCTCCAGGATTGATCTCATTCTGGGGAATCAGGAGGCCTTAGTCTTAGTGGAGAAGGCTGAATACTTGCCTAGAGGCCTATCAGGTCACTCTCCGGTCTTCTTGGAAATAGGTCGGATACTCTCCAAGCGGGAATCTAACTGGAAATTAAACCCAGTATGGTTAAACCTCATAAAGAAGCAAGAAGGTTTAAGGGAGGCCTTGGAGGAATTCATTCTAGTAAATATGGACTCAGCGAATATAGAGTGGGTATGAGAATCTCTTAAGGCCTACTTAAGAGGCATGTTAATCCAGAAGATTGCAAATCTTAAAAAGCAGAACAGAATATGGGAGAAGTCAATAGTTAGAGACCTTAAAGAAAAGGGAAAATCAGTACATTCAGAACCCCACATTAGAGAATCTAAGGGCATTGAGAGATGGCCAATCGAATTATAAAAAACTGGAGATTACTAGGGTAGAGAATAAACGTCTATTTAATAGACAGTGTGCTTACGTGGAAGGAGAGAGTGTAGGGAAAGCGTTAGCTTTCCTATTTAAAACAAACGCGCCAGCAGGTTCTATACTAGCCGTTAAAAAGGCAGATGGCAAGGTAACTACGAGCTCCTCAGAGATTTTGGAAACTTTTAGGGTGTATTATGAAGAGCTGTATAGTTCAACTGGGGTGATTAATTATGGAAAAATGGAGGATTTCTTAGATAAAATCCATTTGACAACCCTGTACGAGGAGGAGAGGATTCTTTTGGAGTCCTCTCTTACCTTGGAGGAGTTGCAAGAAGTGGTAAGGGAAATGGCTAATGAGAAGTCCCCGGGACCAGATGGAATTCCTATAGAGGTATATAAGGAATACGGAGAGGCACTCCTGCCGGTGTTGTTAAAGGTGGCCGAAAGGGCACTAGAAACGGGGGAATTGCCCCCGTCCATGAGGGAAGCAGATATAGTGTTACTGTGTAAGGAGGGAAAGGATCCGCTAGAGACAGCCGCATATAGGCCTATATCCCTATTGGGGGTTGATATCAAAATCATAGTGAAGGCCTTGGCAACTAGATTTAAAACGTTTTTACAGAGATGGGTGCACCCTGACCAGGCGGGGTTTATTCCCAATCGGTCAACTAGTCAAAATATCAGAAGGTTGTATCTCAACTTGCAGATTCAAACAGAGAATATAGGGTCAAAAGCAATTTTGAGTTTGGATGCAGCCAAGGCATTTGACTGTATCGAATGGGGCTATCTCTGGCGGATACTAGACAAATTTGGGTTTGGGCCAATTAGGATAAATAGGCAATGCTCGGGGGATTTCCAACTGAGAAGGGGGACAAGACAGGGTTGCCCCCTGTCCCCCCTCCTCTTCGCGTTGGCGATGCAGCCCCTGGGGGAGCAATCCGAACTTCGAAAACAATACAGGGCTTCTGTAGGCCTATCAGAGAGGAAAAAGTGGCACTATTTGCCGACAATGTGCTTTTATTTCTTGGGGATACCCAGAAATCATTAATAGCAGCTATAAATCTGGTAAGGGAGTTTGGTTTGCTATCAGGGTTGAAGATAAATTGGGACAAGTCGGCATTGATGCCATTGGAAACTGGGGTCATCCTTTACCAGATGAAGCAGTGCAACTAAAGGTAGTCGATAAAATAAAATATTTGGGCATAGTGGTAGCGAAGGATCCGGGCTATTATATATACGAGACAATCTAACTCCGCTTTTAAAGAAATTTAAACTCAAATGTGAAACGTGGAGACATCTTCCGCTATCAGTAGCGGGTAGATGTGCTCTGATAAAAATGGTCTGGATGCCGCCACTAATGTACGTATTACATAATTCCCCTGTTTGGATCTATAAAAATTGGTTTAAAAAATTGGACGGATATTTTAGAGACTTATTATGGAACAAAAAGGCCCTGAGAATTAGTTTAAAGAAATTGCAATTAAAACCAGAGGAGGGGGGAGTGGCTTTACCACATCCTAGAAACTATTATATAGCGGCTCAGTTACAGCATTTGGTGGAGAGTAAAATAGAGGGAATAATGGAGATTAATAGTCGTATAATGTTGTCGAGTTCATACCATAGTAACTTACTAGAAACACTTGAGGCGAACTCATTCCCTCCAAAAATTCCCACATTGAAGCTAGTTACGATGCTGTGGGAGACAAGTAAGACTCTGTTGGGTTATGGGAAACCCTCTAAGTACACCCCCCTGTGGAACAATAACAAGTGGCCAGAACTTAAACATTTGGAAAAAATTAAAGAATGGGAACGACGGGGAGTAGTATGGATTAGCCAATTATATTCAAATAATATATGAAAATCGTTTGAGGAGTTGAGAGAGGAGTTTGACATTCCGAAATGGTCCTTTTATAGATTCTTACAAATTAGACACGCATTACAGGCCCAATTTAAAGATAATTATCCAGAGTGGAGCGAGATCCCTATCCTTCAAGGGGTAATGGAATTGACAGAACGTAAAGGAGTAATTTCTAAGGTTTATAGGGAACTGCATGATCATACAAAAGAGAACGGTCATGGTTCTCGCATTAAGAAGAAATGGGAAGAGGATGTAGGAGAAATCTCTGAGGAGCAATGGAATCAATATCTAAAGACCTGTGCTACTGTATCAATGTCCCCGGCACAAAGAATGTCCCAGTTATACTGGTTATATAGGGTTTATTATACGCTGGAAAAATTATATCAATATGGGAAAAGGAAGGATGATAGATGCCCTAGATGTAGTGGGGTGGGGAGCCTGGTGCACATGATTTGGCGATGTCCTAAACTCTTCAGATATTGGGAGGGAGTAATAGAAATTATCAATAAGGTTTGTGGTCTTTCCTTAGTAAAAGAAGTACGATTATGCGCACTAGGTATGCTAGGTGAGAGAATGGGTCGATTGAAACACTGAATTACTTGTGTGTTGTCTATTCCAAGCTAGGAAGGTGATTGCTCAGAAGTGGCAAGATAGGAAGTAGAGGATTGGATTAAAATATTCAATGAAACTAAATGGAAGGAAAGAGTAACCTATATCAAGAGAGGAAGACTTAATTTATTTGAAGTGAAATGGGGACCCTGGACTAGGAAAATGGAGTAGTAACCGTGCCATCAGGTAATTCCTAGGAAAGAGGGATTAATAAAAATAAGGGACAGGAGGAGAAGGGGAGAATAGGAGTAAGTAGAACGAAGATAGTCGATAAAGATCAGTGAAAGTTGCCCTGAAGGGCGAAATAAAATATAAGTGGGTATGCTAAGTAAAAAAAAAAAAGAAAAAAAAAGGATACATTTTCTGGACTTTACACAGCTTTTAGGTTATGACTGCCTATCGCATTTCCTGAGGTGCTATAATGGAAGGGCAGCACAACCGCCCCCCCCCCCCCCAAATGACCCTATATTGGAAAGTAGACACCCCAAGGAATTTGCTGAGAGGCATGTTGAGCCCAATGAATATTTAATTTTTTTGTCACAAGTGTTAAAAAATTACACAGTTGTCAATGAAATGATATATTGCTCATACGTGCCATGTGTATATGTGGAATTACACCCCAAAAATACATTCTGCTGGTATGGGGATACAGCATGTGTGAGACTTTTTGGGAGCCTAGCCATGTACAGGACCCCAAAAACCAATCACCTTCATAAGGATAAGGGCGTAAACTTTTGATTTCACCCCACACTACCTATCACAGTTTCAGAGGCCATGAAATGCCCAGATAGCACAACCCCCCCCCCCCTCCAAATGACCCCATTTTGGAATGTAGATGCCCCAAGCTATTTGCTGAGAGACATGTTGAGTTCATGGAATATTTTATATTTTGCCACAAGTTTCGGGAAATTTACAATTTATTTTTCTTTTTTCCATAAAGTTGTCACTAAATGATATACTGCTCAAACATGCCATGAGTATATGTAAAATTACACCCCAAAATACATTCTGCTGCTACCTATCACTACCTATCACAGTTTCAGAGACCATGAAATGCCCAGACAGCACAACCCCTGCCCCTCCCAAATGACACGTCTTGGGTAAAAAAAAGTCAATAAGTGTATATTGGTTTGCGCAAAGGTTATAGCATCTACAAACTACGATACATTTTCTGTACTTTACACAGCTTTCAGTTTATGACTGCCTATCACATTTCCTGAGGTGCTATAATGGAAGGGCAGTACAACCCCCCCCCCCCCCCAAAAATTGCCCCATTTTGGAAAGTAGACACCCCAAGGAATTTGCTGAGAGGCATGTTGGGCCCATTGAATATTTAATTTTTCTGTCACAAGTGTTTGAAAAATTACACAGTTGTCAATGAAATGATATATTGCTCATATGTGCCATGGGTATATGTGGAATTACACCCCAAAAATACATTCTGCTGCTTCTCCTGAGTATGGGGATACCGCATGCGTGAGACTTTTTGGGAGCCTAGCCATGTACAGGACCCCAAAAACCAATCACTGCCTTAAGGATTTCTAAGGGCATAAACTTTTGATTTCACCCCACACTACCTGTCACAGTTTCAGAGGCCATGAAATGCCCAGATAGCACAACCCCCACCCCCCCCCCTCCAAATGACCCCATTTTGGGAAAAAGAAAGCCCCAAGCTATTTCCTGAGAGGCATGTTGAGTTCATGGAATATTTTATATTTAGCCACAAGTTTTGGGAAAATTACAATTTATTTTTCTTTTTTCCACAAAGTTGTCACTAAATTATATACTGCTCAACCATGCCATGGGTATGTGTGAAATTACACCCCAAAATACATTCTGCTGCTTCTCCTGAGTACGGGGATACCATATGTGTGAGACTTTTTGGCAGTCTAGCCGTGTACAGGACCCCGAAAACCAAGCACCGCCATCCAGCTTTCTAAGGGCGTGAATTTTTTATTTCATTAATCACTACCTATCACAGTTTCAGAGACCATGAAATGCCCAGACAGCACAAAACCCCGCCAAATGACATCATTTTGGAAAGTAGACACCCCAAGCTATTTGCTGAGAGGCATGTCGAGTCCATGAAATATTTTATATTATGCCAAGAGTTTCGGAGAAAATTGCAAAAAAAAAAAAAATTTATCACAGTTGTGACTAAATAATATATTGCTCAAACATGCCATGCCATATGTGTGTGAAATTACACCTCAAAATGCATTCTGCCGCATTTCCTGAGTACAGGGATATCACATATGTGGGACTTTTTGGCGGTCTAGCCGCGTACAGAACCCCGAAAACAAGGCACTGCCTTCAGGCTAAGGGAGTAAAGTTTTGATTTCACTCTTCACTACCTATCACGGTTTCAGAAGCCATGAAATGCCCAAATAGCACAAACCCCCCAAATGACCCCATTTTGGAAAGTAGACACCTTAAGCTATTTGCTGGGAGGCACGTTGAGTATTTTGTAGATCTTGCTTTTCCTCACAAAGTTTTGAAAATTGGAAAAAGAAAAAAAAAATTTTCCCTTTCTTTCTTCATTTTCCAGAACAAATGAGAGCTGCAAAATACTCGCCATGCCTCTTAGCAAATACCTTGGGGTGTCTACTTTCAAAAATGGGGTCATTTGGGGGGGAGGGGTTGTGCTATCTTGACATTTCAGGGCCTCTAAAACTGTGATAGGTAGTGAGGAAGTAAAATGGTTTTGGGGGTCCTGTACGCGGCTAGGCTCCCAAAAAGTCCCACACAGTATCCCCGTACTCAGGAGAAACAGAAGAATGTATTTTGGAGTGTATTTCCACATATACCCATTGTGTGTTGGAGCAATATATATAGTGCAAACTTAGTGAAAAAAATGTCAATTTTCCCGAAACTTGTGGCAAAAAATAAAATATTCCATGGACTCAACATGCCTCTCAGCAAATAGCTTAGGGGGTGTCTACTTTCCAAAAAGGGGTAATTTGGGGGGGTATTGAACTGTCCTGGCATTTTATGCCCAACATCACCCACTCTTCTAACCACTTGAACCTCCAAGTCCTTTCTGACACTTTTTGTTTACATAAAAAAATATTTATTTTTTTTGCTAGAAAATTACTTTGAACCCCCAAACATTATATATTTTTTACATTGGTAGAGAATGGTTCCCAGATGGGATTATGTGGTGCAGAGTAACAAAGATCAACACTATCCCATATGTATAAAAAAAATATCAAATTTTATTAGTACAAATTGATAAAAGACAAAAAGCAAAATATTTGAACAACACAACACATTAAAACCTGTGGTCTCTGTTCTTTTGATTGGGGGTTACCCAGACAGAAGTGTAGAGGGTGAATTAGAAACTATCCCGACATGTTTCGCCTATCACAGGCTTCCTCAGGGGATTTGATTGACACTCACCAAACACATGCTCTTAAATAATAAAGAAATGAGTCAATAAATGACAATACACAAAGTAAATAGACAATTTAACAAATATAGTTACATATCATTGAAATATAATCTATGGCTGCTCCCCCTAAGAGGCCTAGTGGAACCCTCTAGAGATCAGTGCACTTACCAGGGCAGGCACCACCCACATAGGCCAAGGCCGGTCGACTCCATGAGAATGGAGAATGGAGAGGCAGGCGCAACCTGCCCAGAGTGGCCGAGTACACAAGACCTCCCCTAATCCCGTCCCGAGGTGGAAAAACAGGACATCCAGGAGACAGCAATCCCCGCAAGTACCTTGTCAAAGACAGGTAGGTCAAAGGACCACTCCCTGATGAGGAAGCAACCGCCCACCATGGAAAAGGGATGCCTGAAGGTGGCACCCCTTATCGTCCGAACAATCACTAATATTGCCTTGATCCCAATGGTAAGGGCGGGCCAGTCCCGGATAGGGAGGAAAACCATGCCAGGCAGAGCACCAACCTGCCAGATATGTAACCACAAGCCTGGGAGCAAAAGCAAAGCCATCATCTCTCATTCCAATGGCATGTTATGTGTAACAAAAATAACAATAAAGAAAAACATAAAGATAAAAATAAACTCCACATGTGATAATGTTGCCATATACAGATAAAGATTGCATATGAAATACATCCTCACAATCTATTAACTACACAAGTGGCTTTCAACTTGTGAATCCAACGAGATTCCAGTTGTAGCAGCGCTGTATCAACGCTGCCACCCCTAGGGTATATAGGTAAATGTTCAAGAGCAGCAAATTTAATACATCCCACATCAAAGTTGTGATATACACCCACATGTATCGCTATGGATGTAGGCATACGCCTTTTGAAAATGGGTTTGATATGGTCCCCTATCCATATACGAAAAATATGTTTTGTCTTTCCCACATAGAAGCCTCCACATACACAGGTGGCCAGGTACTCCACCACAGTGGTGTCACAGGTGACCCTGTGTTTGGGGTGATGGAGATGCCCATTGGGAAGCCTGGTAGTGGGGCTGTTGGTTATGTATGGACACATGTCACAGTGTCGACAAGAGAAAGTGCCTGGAGCATGGGCTTCAATATAAGGTTTAGGATCAAAATGACTTCATACCAATCTATCCCGTAGCGATGGAGCCCGTCTATAAGTAATTTGTGGATATTGACTAATGTGTTGATTAATCTGGGGGTCAGCTGTTAATAAGGGCCAATATTTCTTTATGATATTTTTAATTTTCCCATGATGGGTGGAGTACCCAGTAATCAATCTACCGTATATACTCGAGTATAAGCCGAGTTTTTCAGCACATTTTTTGTGCTGAAAAAGACCCCCCTTGGCTTATACTCGAGTCAGTGTCTGTGGGTGATGAGTAGATTCACATTAAACAGAGCCGTGCTGCTTCTAAGAGCCGTTCTGTGCTTTGTAAGTGTGATTAAACACATTGGAATGCAGAGAATGCTGAGAGAGGTGTCAGATTCTCAGCTTGATGTCGGGAGGTGGGGGAGGTGG
>BLSH010024049.1:278084-342228 GCA_018402905.1 Glandirana rugosa
TGGTCCCGTCCGTGGTGGGTGTATCCGGTTCCGGCCAGCTGGGGTACGCAGGTTTCCTTGGATCGACTCGCTAACGTCTCCTACGTATTCCAGGTCCGATATTACCTTTATTATTACTACAACATTTGACTTGGAAAAGAATACCTATTCTGTTCTAACAAGTTATTTGATATTTGACTGATATATATTTTTCTAATACGGTTAGTGAAGTCACATATACCGTATTAGTCCCTGTTTTACAGAGAATAAACATGTAATGTACATCTATTTTCATTTATTCGTCTTACTGGAATTTAAATGTAGTAGGTTAGTTCCTAATTGGTGAAGGATACAACGTCGCACGACCGCGCAATTGTCATTCAAAATGCGACAGCGCTGAAAGCCAAAAATTGGTCTGGGCAGGAGGGGGGTTTAAGTGCCGGGTAAGGAAGTGGTTAATCCTTGATTGGATGATGTAAATTTAAGGTCATTCTGCTTATTTACTTTTATCTACATGTAATGTACAAATAAGAGACATTTTGTCCCTGATTATGCCATATACACTGAAGTGATTGGCATAATCTTTTTATATATAGTCAGTTTATAGTTTATTGAACAATCTTGTCTTATCCATAAGAAAAGGTTCAGTTTACAACATCATTATTATTTCCATTATAGCCTGGACCTTATGCATCCTCTGCAATCGCTCAGCTAGGTTCCTTTGGACGCATGGGGTCGACCGGCCTTGGCCTATGTGGGTGGTGCCTGCCCTGGTAAGTGCACTGATCTCTAGAGGGTTCCACTAGGCCTCTTAGGGGGAGCAGCCATACATCATATATCAATGATATGTAACTATATTTGTTAAATTGTCTATTTACTTTGTGAATTGTCATTTATTGACTAATTTCTTTATTATTTAAGAGCATGTGTTTGGTGGGTGCCAACCAAATCCCCTGAGGAAACCTGTGATAGGCGAAACATGTAGGGATAGTTTCTGATTCACCTTCTACACTTCTGTCTGGGTAACCCCAATCAAAAGAACAGAGATCACATGTTTTTAATGTGTTGTGTTGTTCAAATATTTTGCTTTTTGTCTTTTATCAATTTGTACTAATAAAATTTTATATTTATTTATACATATGGGATAGTGTTGATCTTTGTTACGCTGCACCATATAATCCCATCTGGGAACCGTTCTCTACCAGTTTAACTCTTATATCGGGGATGGGGTGCGTCTTTTCATTATATGTTTTACTGGAAACCCAGAAAAAGGGATACATTCAAACATTATATATTTTTTAAAAAGCAGAGTCCCTACAGATTAAAATGGTGGGTGTTGAAATCATTTTTTTCACAAAGTATTTGCATAGCTGTATATTTTGAATGCAATTTTAGGGGAAAAAAACACTTTTTTGCATTTTAATGCACAAGAACACTATATTGCCCAAATGTTTGGTGAAGTATGAAAGATGATCTTATGCCGAGTACGTAGATACCAAACACGACATGCTTTAAAATTACGCACACATGCGGCGGCGACAAACTATATACATTTTTAAAAGCCTTTACAAGCCTTTACAGGTTGCCACTTTAGATTTACAGAGGAGATCTACTGCTAGAATTACTGACGGACAGTGTAAAAATAAAATAAAAAGCAAAATGAATAATTTAAAAAAAAATGCACCCCCTGTCCCCCCGTACATGCGCGCAAAGGTGAACGCAAGCATGGTCTCCATTCTGACAGGGGAGGTGAGAGTGATAGTCTGTTCCCTGTGTTAGGGAACAACGATCTCTCTCCTCCCCCAGTGAGCCCATCCCTGATACAGTTAGAGAGACTTCCCAGGGAACACATTTAACCCCTTGATCGCCCCCTAGTGTTAACCCCTTCCCGGCCAGTGACATTTACACAATAATCTAGTGGCTATTTATAGCACTGATCACTGTATAAATGCCAATGGTCCCAAAAAAGTGTCAAAAGTGTCCTTACTAGTGAAAAAAAAAATTAAAACACCATAAATCAATTCCCATAGTTTGTAGACACTATAACTTTTGCGCAAACCAAACAATATACGCTTATTGCAATTTTTTTACCAAAAATATGTAGAAGAATATATATTGGCCTAAACTGAGGAAGAAATTTTTTTGTTATTGTTTTTTTTTTGGATATGTATTGTAACAAAACGTAAAAAATATTGGGTTTTTTTCAAAATTGACACTCTTTTTTTGTTTATAGCGTAAAACTGCAGAGGTGATCAAATACCACCAAAAGAAAGCTCTATTTGTGGGAAAAAAAGGACATACATTTTGTTTGGGTACAACGTCCCTCGACTGCACTATTGTCAGTTAAAGCGACGCAGTACCATATCACAACAAAAATGCTCTGGTCAGGAATGGGGCAAATCCTTCCGGGGCTGAAGTGGTTATCCCCTATCATAACAATATGTAGTGACGGGTATTTTTTTTATAAAAAAAATTGGGGTCTATTAGACTCTAGATTTCTCCTCAGCCCTTAAAGCATCTGACCACACCAAGATCGGTATGATAAGATGCTTTCCCAATGGCGCTGTTTACATCCAGTGAAACCTAAGTCATATGATAAAATATAGAAAAATCCGTGCTCATATACAGAAAAGGTTGAAAAATATTATCACAATAGGAAGCTACTATACAAATTAATCCTACACCTGGATTAAAGAAACATCAGAATATCAAATAAGTACAGCGCTGTGGAAAATTGATCATGGTCCATAAGTAGAGGAAGCATCAAACAACCCAACTATGCCCTAATGCGGAGTATAATACACAGTCCATAAACAGAAGAACAAAAGTAGAAGAAGATCCCCACTCCCGTGCAGGAAACAAACGAACTCTTGTGTCACACTCCACCTTCCAAGTTGTGCCCTTACCATGAGCTGTGTGACCCCCTAATAAGAGCGGTCATTGCACGCTTGTTTACTAATAAGATGTCTCCATGGATTCCTCCCAGCTGGCCAAAAACAGTTTTCATCCACTTTAGCCTCTATACCATATGCTTGCTTTTGTTCCCGGTCCGTTTGTATATAAGCAGTGGGATGTCACATGCAACAAAAGGAAGCCTCACATCGTGTAATACCGTAAAAGCAATCCAATTTATTGATTAAATATGTAAAAAACTCACATTTTCCAAGAGTACAAACAGCTTGTAAAAAGATTCCAGAATGCGTAATGGCCGCCGCGGGCCGCGCATGCGCAGTAGCGTGATAGGTGAGTGGGCGTGTATCCTACTAGTTTCGTCAGAAATTACGTCATCAGGGACATGCCCCTCCACCATCACCACGCAAATAAATACCCCCTGTCAGCGCAGAGATGGCCAATTCTGCGTAAAGAATTTGAGTAATCAATAATCACGCTATGAGCGGTTTGCTGATAGGCTAAAAACCTCTGTGTCCTAATTACCAATCTTAGCCCACCAACTCCGGCCAAGACTACATGTAGAGGTCTCCTACAAGGACCCCTAGTGTGCAAGAAGGAAATTGCATCTCATAGTATTAATTACACGAGTTCACATGGGAAAAATAAATGCGATAAAACTTATATAAAAAATATATGAAGAATAATTCCATATATATAAAAAAGGCGGATATGGGCCATCACTAAACTGACCTGGAGTATTCCCCCATATCATATCACATAAAACAAGACAGCCCCCATAATAGATGAAACAAAGCTCCCACCTTAAAACACAAATAAAAATGCAAATAGAAAAATATACAAATAAAAAATCAACCATTATTAATAAAACAATTTATGTCCCACTCAACGTTTAAACCTAGGGGCGCATAACTTTTTAATCTGAAGATCCAGCACGTTTCAGCCTGGGAGATGCTCCTCTTGGCATCCTCCCCTCTCCAATGGGGAGTAAATTTCTCCAGCCCTATAAAGATGGTACCAGTGAGGTCTCTACCATGCCTCTGGTCATAATGTTTGGACACGCTGTGTCCTGGAAACCCTTTTTTTATGTTGGTGATGTGTTCACCCAATCTAACCGACAAACAACGTGTGGCCCTCCCCACATAATCCAACCCACAGGGACATTTAATCAAATACACCACATTGCGGGTGTGACATGTAATGCATGATCCAATTGTATATGACTTTTTAGTAGCAGAGGAATGGAATGTGTTCACCTTCCTCCCCTTCAAAGCATTACACTCACAGGCCCTGCAGCGCCTGCAGGGATAGTAAACCCTCAAATCTCCAAAAAACGAAGGTCTAATGGGGGGGGTCGGGGACATTAGGTGCCACCCTATTACGTAAACAACCTGCCCCCCTGAAAACCACCCCTGGTTTCTCAGGGAGAATAGGACCAAGAATCCTATCCTGTTTCAAAACTGGCCAGTGTTTAGTAACAATCTTTGTTATTAACTGATGTTGTTTGGAAAAAGTAGTTATAAAGGTTGAGGTCCAATCTCTGGTGACCCTAGTTGGTATACTGTCCTCCCTTGTTAGGGAATTCCTGTCCCGTTGTCCCACTTCAGCTATAATATGATCAAGCTTGTTCCGATCATAACCTCTCTGTAGAAACCTATTTTTTAGGATCTGGGCCTCTCTAAGGTAGTCCTCCACCCTTGAACAATTCCTCCTCACCCTCAGGAACTGTCCCTTCGGGACCCCCGATATCCAGGCCGGATGGTGACAGGAATCCACCAGAATGTAGCTATTCCGGTCCGTGCTTTTGAAAAAGGTGGTGGTGATGAGGGTGTCCCCCTGGACTCTGATGTTGAGATCTAAGAAATGCATTTCTGATGAGCTAATCTCATACGTTAGGTTAATGCCCCTATCATTCACATTCAGAAACTCAAGGAATTGGATAGCTGATGCCTCATCCCCTTCCCAAATCAAGATGATGTCATCTATAAATCGTCTCCACAATACTATTTCAGATCTCTGGTTGGTCAGGACTACCTCCTCCTCCCATTTAGACATGAAGAGGTTGGCCATACTGGGGGCAAACTTAGCCCCCATGGCCACCCCCTTCCTTTGGAGGTAGAAGGAGCCCTGACACCAGAAATAGTTGTGGGACATTGCAAAATCCAGCAGATCCAAAATGTACTGCTTCTGCAGACAAGGAATCCTCTGATCCTGCCACAAAAAATGTCTCACCGCATCCCGTCCCATCTCATGGGTAATGGATGTATATAGAGATGTTACATCCGCTGTGATCAGTAAATAATTGGATTTCCACTCAACCCCTCCCAATAAGTTTATGATCTGCCTGGAGTCCCTCAAATAAGAAGGTGTGCCCATCACCAGTGGTTGAAGGAAAAAGTCAATATATTTACCCACTCTTGATGTAATAGAGTCAATACCACTGATGATGGGCCTACCAGGAGGAGACTCCAGGCTTTTGTGAATATCCTTGTCTGCAGAAGCAGTACATTTTGGATCTGCTGGATTTTGCAATGTCCCACAACTATTTCTGGTGTCAGGGCTCCTTCTACCTCCAAAGGAAGGGGGTGGCCATGGGGGCTAAGTTTGCCCCCAGTATGGCCAACCTCTTCATGTCTAAATGGGAGGAGGAGGTAGTCCTCACCAACCAGAGATCTGAAATAGTATTGTGGAGATGATTTATAGATGACATCATCTTGATTTGGGAAGGGGATGAGGCATCAGCTATCCAATTCCTTGAGTTTCTGAATGTGAACGATAGGGGCATTAACCTAATGTATGAAATTAGCTTATCAGAAATGCATTTCTTAGATCTCAACATCAGAGTCCAGGGGGACACCCTCATCACCACCACCTTTTTCAAAAGCACGGACCGGAATAGCTACATTCCGGTGGATTCCTGTCACCATCCCACCTGGAATTCGGGGGTCCCGAAGGGACAGTTCCTGAGGGTGAGGAGGAATTGTTCAGGGGTGGAGGACTACCTTAGAGAGGCCCAGATCCTAAAAAATAGGTTTCTACAGAGAGGTTATGATCGGAACAAGGTTGATCAGATTATAGCTGAAGTGGGACAACGGGACAGGAATTCCCTAACAAGGGAGGACAGTATACCAACTAGGGTCACCAGAGATTGGACCTCAATCTTTATAACTACTTTTTCCAAACAACATCGGTTAATAAAAAAGATTGTTACTAAACACTGACCAGTTTTGAAACAGGATAGGATTCTTGGTCCTATTCTCCCTGAGAAACCAGGGGTGGTTTTCAGGGGGGCAGGTTGTTTACGTAATAGGGTGGCACCTAATGTCCCCGACCCCCCCCATTAGACCTTCGTTTTTTGGAGATTTGAGGGTTTACTATCCCTGCAGGCGCTGCAGGGCCTGTGAGTGTAATGCTTTGAAGGGGAGGAAGGTGAACACATTCCATTCCTCTGCTACTAAAAAGTCATATACAATTGGATCATGCATTACATGTCACACCCGCAATGTGGTGTATTTAATTAAATGTCCCTGTGGGTTGGATTATGTGGGGAGGACCACACGTTGCTTGTCGGTTAGATTGGGTGAACACATCACCAACATAAAAAAAAGGGTTTCCAGGACACAGCGTGTCCAAACATTATGACCAGAGGCATGGTAGAGACCTCACTGGTACCATCTTTATAGGGCTGGAGAAATTTACTCCCCATTGGAGAGGGGAGGATGCCAAGAGGAGCATCTCCCAGGCTGAAACGTGCTGGATCTTCAGATTAAAAAGTTATGCGCCCCTAGGTTTAAATGTTGAGTGGGACATAAATTGTTTTATTAATAATGGTTGATTTTTTATTTGTATATTTTTCTATTTGCATTTTTATTTGTGTTTTAAGGTGGGAGCTTTGTTTCATCTATTATGGGGCCTGTCTTGTTTTATGTGATATGATATGGGGGAATACTCCAGGTCAGTTTAGTGATGGCCCACATCCGCCTTTTTTATATATATGGAATTATTCTTCATATATTTTTTATATAAGTTTTATCGCATTTATTTTTCCCATGTGAACTCGTGTAATTAATACTATGAGATGCAATTTCCTTCTTGCACACTAGGGGTCCTTGTAGGAGACCTGTACATGTAGTCTTGGCCGTCAGCCATTGAGTTGGTGGGCTAAGATTGGTAATTAGGACACAGAGGTTTTTAGCCTATCAGCAAACCGCTCATAGCGTGATTATTGATTACTCAAATTCTTTACGCAGGATTGGCCATCTCTGCGCTGACAGGTGGTATTTATTTGCGTGGTGATGGTGGAGGGGCGTGTCCCTGATGACGTCATTTCTGGCGAAACTAGTAGGATACACGCCCACTCACCTATCACGCTACTGCGCATGTGCGGCCCGCGGTGGCCATTACGGATTCTGGAATCTTTTTACAAGCCGTTTGTACTCTTGGAAAATGTGAGTTTTTTACATATTTAATCAATAAATTAGATTGCTTTTACGGTATTACACGATGTGAGGCTTCCTTTTGTTGCATGTGACATCCCACTGCTTATATACAAACGGACCGCAAACAAAAGCAAGCATATGGTATAGAGGCTAAAGTGGATGAAAACTGTTTTTGGCCAGCTGGGAGGAATCCATGGAAAAGTCATGAAATGCTCGTAGCCTCTGGTTTCTTAGGCCAGAGAGATGATTGGAGCCATTCTAGTCTTCGATTAGCTCTATGGGCAGCTGGCGGAACTACTGGCTGCATTCTCGGGTTCCCCGGTGGGACCAGAGAGCCTGAGAAAACCATGCAAGATGGCGGGAGGGGGACGTTCCTTCCCATTGCTTGTAAAATCAGTCTGGCGGCTAATTAGCCACTAGGATTGCTTTTACATGAAAACCAACAGCTGGCTGAAAAGAACGATACTAAGATATACCTGCAAGCATCATTCCAGTATAACCACTCAAAGTCCAGCAACATACTAGTACGTCGCTGGTCCTTATTGGGCATACAGTATATTGTAATGTTCTTTTTTTTTCATGCAGCCTGTGAATGAAAAAAAGAGAATCCATCAATCGGTGGTATGCCCACCTCCTTGCATCCTCCCACTTCTAATGATGGGCATAGCACCGTTCTAAAAATATATGCCGAAGCATAGGGACAATCCGCCCCTATGTCCACCTCTGCCCCTATGCTTCGGCATATATGCCCTTTTTTTAATTGGGGTAGTGAAATCACCTCCTACTGGAGTCGCTGATTTATGTATCCTGAAAAGAAAATAATGATTAACAATAAAACAGTAAACAGTGACGTATAAAAAAAATGACATACCTGCAAAGAAAACATGATAAAACACAGTAACAATAAAACATTACAGGTAAGCATAAAATACAGTAACAATTGAGAGAGAACAATAAAGAGAGAATAGAGAGAGAAAAACAAGAAAATTACAACTATTTTTGGCTTTTTTATTTTATATTTTTTTGTTGTTTAACCACTTCAGCCCCGGAAGGATTTCCCACTTTAGGACCAGAGCATTTTTTGCGATTCGGCCCTGTGTCGCTTTGACTGATAATTGCGCGGGTGTGCGACATTGTACCCAAACGAAATTTGCATCCTTTTTTTCCCACAAATAGAGCTTTCTTTTGGTGGTATTTGACCACCTCTGTGTCATTTCTGATCACCGCTATAAACAAAAGAAGAGCGACAATTTTGCAAAAAAAAACACATTTCTTACTTTTTGCTAAAATACAAATCCAAAAAAAAATATAAAAAAACATTTTTTCCATCGGTTTTGGCCGATTTATATTCTTCCTCATATTTGTAGTAAAAAAAATTGCAATCAGCATTTATCGATTGGTTTGCGCAAAAGTTGCTGCATTTACGGATGATGAGAATTAATTTCTGGGGTTTTTATTTATTTATTTATTTTTTACTAGTAATGGTGGCGATCTGCGATTTTTAGCGGTATTGCGATATTGTAGCAGACATGTTGGACTATTCTGACACTTTTTTGGGACCATTGGCATTTATACAGCGATCAGTGCTATAAAAATGCACTGATTACTGTGTAAATGCCTTTGGCAGTAAAGGGGTTAACCTGGAGGGGGCACTCTAAGGGTTATCTGTGTTCCCTGGGCGTGTTCTAACTGTGTGTGGCTGGGCTGGCTGGGGGAAAGGAGTGATCACGGCCCTTCCCCCTGTAACAGAGCGGAGATCCGTGTTTACTTGCACGGACCTCCGTTCTTTCACTGCGGGGGGGGGGCATTGCGGGTAGCCAGCGACGATCGAGTCCGCCCTACCCACTCCTTGCCCCCCCCAACACAGTGAGCTCACAGTGCAGGAAATCGCAGCCGCCGTCATATGACGCGGGGTGCGATATCGAGCCACTTTGTCGCCATCAGACGCCAGTCGGCAAGTGGTTAAAAAAAAATATTTTTTTTTGTACACTTTTATTTTTAGCTGTAACTAAAAGTTCCTGGTTTGGGTCTCTCAAAATGTGGTGGCATCGTTGGAGACCCTCTGAAAGTGTGTCCTATGCCTGTGTCGTGCTGTACCCTACGCTAATACTCCACTAGTTTGTGGTAGCTTTGGAAACATTCACAGATGCAGAGACCAGGCTGGCCAGGACAGGAGGGACAATAAAAGCGGGTGTCACACACTATATCCACGTTGTCTGCAGACACAACATCTTTTTGGGGTGTTCTTTGGCCTGAGATACCACGGAGGACTTCTGGGAAGTGGCTCTCATGTAGCTGGCTCACTGCATTTACATTGTAAAGTTAGGGCACAGCACCGGCTGGAAACAGTAGGGCTGTAACGATCTCTTCCTGGAATTTAAGGAAGGATTCAATCTGTCCTGATGCTGTGTATAGCACATAAGCGTTCAGCAGAGCCAATTGAAAAAGGTATACAGACACTTATTTGTACCAGTGTCTGGCCTTACGGGCAATTAAGTATGGCGCCAATAACTGGTCGTTGAGGTCCACCCCTCCCATATTAAGGTTGTATTCGTGGACAGAGGGGCTTCTCCAAAACACCAGTCGTATCTGTGTGAAGGGAGGACAGAACGAAAACATTCCAGTTGTCCCTCCACTTGTCAAGCAGGCTCTCTCCCCCTGTCTAAGATGGGATTCTACAAGCCATTGGGGGAAGCCCCGATGATTATATTGCACGGTGCCACATGCGCCAATTCCATGATCAAAAAGGTGACTAAACAGTGGCACACTTGTGTAATAATTGTCCACGTACAAGCAGTACCCCTTTCCAAATAAGGGTGACACCAAGTCCCAAACAATCTTGCCAGCGCTCCCTATGTAGTCTGGGCAGTGGGGGGCTTTTCCTTCGTAAACCATAAAACTATATGTATAGCCTGTGGCCTTGTCACAGAGCTTTTACATCTTGACCCCGTATCTGGCACGCTTGCTGGGGAGAAACTGTTTGAAAGCAAGACGGTCAGAAAATGTAATCAGGGACTCGTCTACGCAGATAACTTGATTGGGAATAAACAAGGCTGCGAATTGTTGGTTGAAGTGGCTTATGAGGGGCCGAATTTTGTGGAGCCCATCATATTCAGGGTCGCTCCGATGACAACAGAGTTCATTGGCATTGAAATGCATGAACCGCAAGATCTGCTTGTATCGCATCCTGGCCATCAAAGCAGAGAACACAGGCATATGATGAATTGGGTCAGTGAACCAATATGACTGCAACTCAGATTTTTTACATATGACCACGAGGAGGGAAAGGCCCAGAAAGATCTTAAGTTCGGAAACCATAATAGGTTTCCATTCTCTGGCAAGTGTCAAATGGGGATTAGCGGTGATGAATTGACCAGCATACAAATTGCTTTGGTCCACAATAGATCTATAGAGAATAAAAATCAAGGGCTGTAAAATCAACTGTTTCCACTTGAATGCCAGGTTGGCCAGTGAATGGGGTAAGTACGGGCGCTGCAGAAGTGGTGGGTTGCCAATAAGGGTTAGCATATGCAGCGGGAAGGGCACTATGGGCCAGTCTTTGTCTTCTTGGTGGCTGTGGGACACTACTTGTGCAAGCCACACCACCAAGTGTTACTGCAGTGCTGGTTTGTCTACGACCAGGATGTACTAGGCCGCTGGTGCTTACCAGTTCATCAGAAGGATGAGCGGCACTAGTACTGGCTCTCTGCTCCATACGAGAGCCCTGCGGTTCTTGCATCTCAGCAACAGCAGAACGGGATCGGTATACCTGACCTTAACAGGGACCACTACTCCGTCGTCAGAGCTATTTGACAGGGTGCTGCTGCTGTCTACAGGTTCGTATGCTGATCTTGAATCTGACAGTGAGGCTTCCCCACCGCTCTCATCTGTCATGCTCAGCAACATGTAGGCCTCTTCACTAGTGTACCTCTGATTGGACATTTTGGCCTCTAATTTTATAGGGACACTAGTGAGACTCACAGGCAAAAGAGCGCACCTGTTTGTCAGAGCCTGCTTCAATCGCTTCCAAAAATTAACTGTTAGCGTTCGCAGGGATCAGACTCTGCGAACACTGCAGTTATGTGTGTTGTGTTTTGTGTCAGTGATCTATTGATACTGCACTTGAGTGGGCTGAACAGAGGGGCTAAACGCAGGTGCTAGCAGGTATCTGGGCTGATCCCGCTAACTCCATGTTTTTAGGAACACTAAAGTACCAGGGACGCTAGTATAGATATGATCAGATCACAGATATTGATCCATTCAGATACTATACTAGTAACGGACCTAGTGTGTCTGTGCGCGTTAGAGTACCTGACTAATCTGACCCTGCCTGGTATTTATGATAACCCTAACTCACACTAAAACCTAACTGATGTCACCCACCGGGTGATCAGGGGGTTAAAATCTTTATTAGGTATATACGGTGGGTACCCTGACAAAATATAAAACTAACTTAACTAACGTCACCCCTGACACTAATACAGTGATCACTGGTGACAAGGGGCAATCAAGGGGTTAAAACATTTATTAGGGGGTTAATTGGGGTATCTATACTTACCTGGGCTTACTACTACCTACCACTAACTACCCTAAGTCAATTTAGTGTCACAAATGACACTAGTGTAGTGATCAGTGAAAAATCTGAACACTACACTAAGTGACAGGGGGTGAAAGGGTTAACTGGGGGGACGATCAGGGGTTATAACCTTTATTAGGTATATATGGTGGGTACCCTGACGCTAAAACCTAACTGAGGTCACCGCTGGTCGATCAGGGGGTTAAAACCTTTATTAGGTATATACGGCGGGTACCCTGACAAAACAAAAAAACGAACCCAACTAAACAGCCTCACCCATAACACTAATACAGTGATCACTGGTGACAGGTGCGATCAAGGAGTTAAAACCTTTATTAGGGGGTTAAGGGGGTACCTGGGCCTACTACTACCTACCCTAAGTTGATTTAGTGTCACAAGTGACACAAGTACAGTGATCAGTGAAAAATCTGATCACTGCACTAAGTGACACAGTGACAGGAGTGAAGGGGTTAACTGGAATGGAGACCAGGGTGCAATCAAGGGGTTAATTGTGTGCCTAACGTGTACTGGTGTTAGTGTAGTGTTGTGCAACTCACTGTTAAGATGCTCTCTCTCCCCACGCTGGTACCTGAAAGGACTCCAGGAGGGGAGATTGCATCACTTCCGCTGCCTGTTTTTACATTACGCATTTCATTTGCCAGAACCGATTAGCAGATCCAGACCAGAAATCATTGGGCTGGGCCTGTAGATTGATCGGTTCTGTAGCGAATCCAATGGCCTCAGGCTCGCGCTCCCTACCCGCGGGCACGAGCGCCGTACAGCTATGGCAATTCACGCAGCAGTACCAATCTACCGCCGTATAATGATGGTAGATGGTCGGCAACTGGTTAAAATCACTGCTGCTTTAAAAACAATCTTTTTTGCATTGGCAAATGTCCCCCAGGGAAGTACACCGGGCCCCCATACCCTTTTTATGGGCAATAACTTGCAAATATGCCTTCAAAATGGGGACTTTTGATTTTTAAAATTTGGGTCCCATAGACTTCAATGGGGTTTGTGGTTTGGGTCCGAACTTTTGCGATGTTCGAGAGTTCTGGTACAAACCGAACTGGGGGGGTTTCGGCCCATCTCTATTTAGCACGATGCAGATTTCAAACTTAATATGCAGTGAAAAATATTTTTTAAATAAATATGTATAGGCCTCATACTCACAGGTGTATTAAAAAAAATAGGCAAAACGTCGGGCCCGATGTCAGGGAAAAATCTGCGTCAAAACCGCGATTTCGTCTGTGTTTTGCATTGGCGTTAATGAGCGTTAGTGACGCCAATAGTCGTTATGTTTGAAAAAACATTCCTCTGCTATTTTTTAACCTAAAAACGCTGGTTACCGTCGGTATGGCGTTAGTGAGCGTTTTGCCGGCTCGGCGTCAAATACACCAAACCGCTACAGCCTCGGAACACGCTGGCCATGGGTTCTACTTTCAGCTCACTAACGCCGACGCCATCTACAGCTCAAAAACGCCGGCATTTTTATGGAGCCATTGAATAACAGAGAGCCCAAAAAAAAGCTAAAAAATGCGGCGCTTAAAAAACGTCCGTGTGTATGAAGCCTAATAATGTGTATAGTGTTAATATAAATGTATAATATAAAACAAAACATATCAGTCAAAACAAAACCAACATTCCTAATTTAAACAAATTGTATCCAAATGAAGTTTAGCAATTATGTAGCAAACTAAAATAGCTTGAAACAGTTCTCCAAAACTGCTTATCTTCTATTTTGTATCTTAACCACCTCCCACCCGGCCACTGTACATATACGGCCGGGTGGGAGCTTCCCTGTTCTGACAGGACATGTATTTACGTCCTGCAGAACGGGAGCTCATAGCGCGGCCACGCGGCGCGCTGCTGCTGGATCTTGTGATCATTATGATCACAGGATCCAGCTGAGCAGAGATCGGGATAAGGGCGCAGTGACTGGCCCTCCCGATCATGTGACGGCTGTGTCCAATCACAGCCGTCACATTGTAAACAGAGACGAACGTCTCTGTGACAGTTCTCCCCCGCCAAGCTCAGTGAGAGCTCAGTGCGGGGGGGAGAGCTGCAGCTCTGTGACAGCTCTCTGCATGATGATGATTTCATGTAGAGAGCTGTCACAGATCATCCCCCACACAGTGCACCAAGCACACGGATACCCCTGTCCCTATACACATACGTGTCCCCATAAAACAGCCCCCAAAACATCTGTATGACCCCCATCACATCTGTCACCATACACAAAACATCTGTCACCGTCCCCAAAACATCTGTATGTCCCCAAAACATCTGTCACAGTCCCCAAACATCTGTCTGTCCCCGTCACATCTGTCACCGTCCCCAAAACATCTGTATGTCCCCGTCACATCTGTCACAGTCCCCAAAACATCTGTCTGTCCACCAACACCAAATAAACTCCAATTTGGGTTATTTTTACCAAAGAAATGTAGCAGTATCATTTTTGGTCAAAATTCATGAAGAGAAATTACTTATTTGCAAAATTTTATAACAGAAACGCAGAAAAATGCATTGTTTTTGAAAATTTTTAGTCTTTTTTTAATTTATAGCGCAAAAAATAAAAAACCCAGGGGTGGTTAAATACCACCAAAAGAAAGCTCTATTTGTGTGAAAAAAATGATAAAAATTTAATTTGGGTACAGTGTGGCATGACCGCGCAATTGTCATTCAAACTGCAACAGTGCTGAAAGCTGAAAATTGGTCTGGGAAGAAAGGGGGTTTAAGTGCCCAGTATTGAAGTGGTTAACACCACCGCCTTAGAAATGCAAACAAAACTGTGCCCAGTAAAACTCACCAGAGCATGTATGACCTAAGGCTCCATTCACACTAATGCGTTTTTTGATGCATTTTGCAGAAATGCAGGTATTTTTTTTTAACATGGGTTCCTATAGAACATGTTCACATCAATGCATTTTTGTGCCTCTGCGTCAGAGGGGCAGGGACTTTTTTCCTGCAAAAATGCAGCATTTTGCATGTAATAAACTTCAATGGGCATGCAAGAAAAACACAAGTGCTGTGGTTTTACCGTGTTTTTAGTGCAATTTGCGTTTTTAAAGTTGCCTAGCAACAAAATTTCCCCAAACAAAAAAAAAATATTTTTTTTTTTTTAAAAACGCAAATCGCGGCACAATCGTGGTTAAAAAAACGTGGGAAAAAAAGCACTGAAAAGCAAAATGCATAGTTGTGAATCGAGCCTTACTGCATGTGCTAGTCAAAAAGCGCTTTATTGTAAATAATTATTTTCTATCCCGGTCCCAATTTTATCCTCCAACCATAAACTCAACCTCAGATCATCTCATAAAATGTAAGAAAATATGGCTCAACATAGTGTTATAACATTAAAACTAATTTATCAAAATAAAAAAACTCTCCAGTGCGCTCACCTCATTTGGTGCACGAACATGCACCAGTGAAACGTGATGTCGGGATCTGGTCTTCAAGTTGACTTATATACGCTTAGAGAATAGGCCAGAAACTTGTATACTTCACTTAAATACAAGAGGTCTCTTATGATCCACTTACTGAATGCAGCAAAAATCTGCATCCCTCATAAATGGAATTGCCCAGACCCCCCCAACAGTGGGTCGGTGGATCGCTGTGTTGAATGAAATTGTTGAAATGTTTAGCCGCAGCTATGAGGTGGAAAGGAGAGCAGTACCGCCAAACATTGTATTATTGGCACAATATCCAATACTGCAGTGACTACAGCACTTGTGTGTCCTCATCACCTCCTTAGCAAATTCAGCCAGAAGATCAAACATAGATACAGAAATTATAATGCATGGCGTGGATTGTGGTGCGCAGGCCTGTCCTCTGGAGTCTGGCTGTACTACCACCTTCACTTCTCCCAACCCTTTCCTCCTCCTTTTTTTCTCTGTCTTCCTTTATCTCTTCCGCTATCAAGTCTAAAGCTATAAGATTTTGTATTATGGGAGCAGCTACCTTTGGTTCACCAGTCACCCTCCTATTGCATACCGAATAAGCTTTGTCCATATTTACTGTTTTGTACCTTCCATATGCTATGATGCCATCCTACTCTGTAAGCATTGTGATAACTACTGTACCTCTGAGGTGTGTATTATTACATACTTTAAGATTTATTGTCTTGCTGAAGTACGCAATAAACATTTAACTTATAAAAGAAACATGATGTGTATTGGATTCAAATGGCTGCAGTGCTATTTCTGACAGCCATGAGCCATATTCTACCTGCTCTGAACTAGATATCCCAGTCCCTGGGGCTCTGTACACTAATCCATGATGAATTTTCAAGTATGTGCTTAGGCTCCTTCCAACGTGTTTTGTCACATGGGACTTTATCCAGGGATGAGTGGTTGAGAGATGTGGCTCATGGCTGTAATGCCTCGTACACACGGGACGACAATCGCATTCAACACGTCATACTCACGACCGTTGCATGCTAAATCGATCGTTTGTGGGTGCGCTTTTAACAGTCGAACATACGACGGTCGTGCATGGGAGTTGTATGTGCAGACTACAAAACTTGGTCGTACCAACAAGCTCGCATACGATCGTTGTATCGTATGTAGAACAGTTGGGTACAAGTTGTATTGTGCTAAACACCTATGCGCCAAGTCCACTTCAACTAACACGAAATTAGATGAAGGAGCCCAAAGGGTGACGCTACTTCCTCTTTATACGCTCGTTCGCGTCATCACGTTCGACCGGCCGCAAGTTGTATGTATGACCGTCGGGTGCATGTCAGTATGCTATTTACATTATGCAACATACGATTCAACACGGTCGTACGTGCGATCGTCGTCCCGTGTGTACGAGGCTTAAGAGAGAGTGCTTCAGCCGGTTATATCTGATATACAGTATCTCACAAAAGTAAGTACACCCCTCACATTTTAGTAAATATTTTATTACATCTTTTGTGACAACATTGAAGAAATGACACTTTGCTACGATGTAAAGTAGTGAGTGTACAGCTTGTATAACAGTGTAAATTTGCTGTCCCCTCAAAATAACTCAACACACAGCCATTAATGTTTAAATCGCTGCCAACAAAAGTGAGTACACCTCTAAGTGAAAATGTCCAAATTGGGCCCAATTAGCCATTTTACCTCCCCGATGTCACATGACTCGTTAGTGTCACAAGGTCTCAGGTGTGAATGGGGAGCAGGTGTGCTACATTTGGTGTTATCACTCTCCCCTACTGGTCACTGGAAGTTCAACATGGCACCTCATGGCAAAGAACTCTCTGAAGATCTGAAAAAAAAGAATTGTTGCTCTACATAAATATGGTCTAGGCCAGTGGTGGCGAACCTTGGCACCCCAGATGTTTTGGAACTACATTTCCCATGATGCTCGCCTACACTGCAGAGTGCATGAGCATCATGGGAAATGTAGTTCCAAAACATCTGGGGTGCCAAGGTTCGCCATCACTGGTCTAGGCTATAAGAAGATTGCCAAGACCCTGAAACTGAGCTGCAGCACAGTGTACAAGACCATACAGCGGTTTAATAGTACAGGTTCCACTCAGAACAGGCCTTGCCATGGTCGACCAAAGTAGTTGAGTGCAAATGCTCAGCGTCATATCCAGAGGTTGTCTTTGGGAAATAGACCTAGTGCTGCCAGCCTTGCTGCAGAGGTTGAAGGGGTGGGGGGGTAGCCTGTCAGTGCTCAGACCATACACCACACACTGCAACAAATTGGTCTGCATGGCTGTCATCCCAGAAGGAAGCATCTTCTAAAGATGATGCACAAGAAAGCCTGCAAACCGTTTGCTGAAGACAAGCAGACTAAGGACATGGATTACTGGAACCATAGCCTGTGGTCTGATGAGACCAAGATAAACTTATTTGGTTCAGATGGTTTCAAGTGTGTGTGGCGGCAACCAGGTGAGGAGTACAAAGACAAGTGTGTCTTGCCTACAGTCAAGCCTGGTGGTGGGAGTATCATGCTCTGGGGCTGCATAAGTGCTGCCAGCACTGGGAAGCTACAATTCACTGAGAGAAACATGAATGCCAACATGTACTGTGACATATTGAAGCAAAGCACGATCCCCTCGCTTCGGAGACTGGGCCGCAGGGCAGTATTCCAACATAATGACCCCAAATACAACTCCAAGGAGACCACTGCCTTGCTAAAGAAGCTGAGGGTAAAGGTGATGGACAGGCCAAGTATGTCTCCACTAAACCCTATTGAGCATCTGTGGGGCATCCTCAAACGGAAGGTGGAGTGCAAGGCCTCTAACATCCACCAGCTCCGTGATGTCATCATGGAGGAGTGAAAGAGGACTCTAGTGGCAACCTGTGACGCTCTGGTGTACTCCTTGCCCAAGAGGGTTAAGGCAGTGCTGGCAAATAATAGTGGCCACACAAAATATTGCCAGTTTGGGCCCAATTTGGAGATTTTCACTTAGGGGTGTGCTCATTTTTGTTGCCAGCGGTTTAGACATTAATGGCTGCGTGTTGAGTTATTTTGAGGGGATAGCAAATTTGCAATGTTATACAAGCTGTACATTCACTACTTTACTTTGTAGCAAAGTGTCATTTCTTCAGTGTTGTCACATGAAAAGATATAATAAAATATTTACAAAAATGTGAGGGGTGTACTCACTTTTGTGAGATACTGTACATTACGTTTCACTGGTATAGTGTCAAACTCCAGAAGCTGTAAGTGCATTGAAGGGTGTTATATTCTTAATAAACTGGTTTTAGCATTATGCCAACATGTGGAGCTATATTTTCTTACATTACATGAGATGTTCTGAGGTTGTGTTTGTGGTTGGATGAAAAGGGATGAGGAAGAAAAGGACTACTTTATAAAAGTGCTTTTTGAACTGAACTACATTTTCTGGTAAGTTTAAATTGATCACAGTTTGGTTTGCAGCTCTGACATGTTCAATGTGCAGATACAAAGTACTGAGAAGATAAACACAGATTCTGAGATTTGTTTCAAGACTTCATTTTGATGTTTAACCACTTCCTGACCAGTTCCTGTACATACATGGCGGCAGGTTGGCAGCCATGCAAGAATTGCCTATATTTACAGCACTCTCATGCCAACCGCACGCTGTGTCAGTGTGGCCGTGAGTCAGGTGGACTCGATGTCCACCAGCAACCCGCGATCGCCTAATACAGAGGCAGAATGAGCAACCGCCAATCTAAACATGGCGTTTATTCTAGCAGGGGACGACACAGATCTACTGATCCCTGTAATCGTGATCAGTTAGATCAGTCATGTCCCATCCAGCCCAGCCCCCACACAGTGAGAGAAAACATTTAACCCCTTGATCGCCCCCTACAGTTTAACCCCTTCCCTGTCAGTGACATTTATACAGTAATCAGTGGTTATTTTTAGCTCTGCTTGCTGTATAAATGTCAAAAGTGTCCGATCTGTCCACCGCAATATCGCAGTCCTGATAAAAAAATAGCAGATCACTGCCATTACCAGTAAAAAAAAATAATAAAAACGCCATAAATCAATTCTCATAGTTTGTAGACGCAATAACTTTTGTGCAAATCAATCAATAACCGATTTTATTTACCAAAAGTATGTAGAAGAATACATTTTGGCCTAAACGAATGAATCAATTTGTTTTTTTATATATTTTTTTTGGATATGTATTATAGCAAAAACTTAAAACATTTTTTTTCCCCAAAATTGGCTCACATTGTTTATAGCGCAAAAAATAAAAACCGCAGAGGTGATCAAATACCACCAAAAGAAAGCTCTATTTGTGGGAGAAAAAGGATGTCAATTTTGTTTGGGTACAACGTTGCACGACCGCACAATTCTCAGTTAAAACACCGCAGTGCTGAATCGCAAAAAGTGCTCTGGTCAGGAAGGGGATCATTTTTTCCGGGGCTGAAGTGGTTAAGACTAGCACCAGAACAGCCGAACATCACAAAAAGTTCAGACCCGAACATCGAACCCCATTGAAGTCTATGAGACCCGAACTTGAAAAATCAAAAGTCCCCATTTTGAAGGCTTATATGCAAGTTATTGGCCATAAAAAGGGGAAAGAGACTTGGGTAATGCCCTGAGGAACATGTATCAATGCAAAAAGAAGTTTTAAAAAGTTTGTTTTTAAAGGAGTAGTGATTATAATGATGCCTAAAGTGAAACAAGAAAAATGAAAAATTCCTTTAAATATAGTGCCTGGGGGTCCCCTTAGTCTGCCTGCAAAGTGGCACATCGGTACAGTGTATAGAAACTGCTACAGCAAAACTGACATTATAAAGAAAAAAAAATAAATTTAAATGTACTGTACTTTGTGGCTGCAAGCAATTACCGGCATTCTCAGTTCATACCAGGCCCTTTGGGTGTGGTATGGATTTTAAGGGGAACCCCACACCAAAACATAAAAAAAAAAAATGATGTGGTGTCCTACCCAAAATCCATGGCAGACCCTTATGCCGGCATGCAGCCCAGCAGGTCAGGAAAGGGGGAAGCGAGCACCCCCCCTGAACCATACTATGCCACATGCCCTCAACATGGGGGGTGCTTTGGGGTGGGGGGCTCTGCCACCCCACAACACCTTGTCCCCCTGTCCCTGACAACCCTGGGCTGTGAGGATCTGCGGGCAGGGGGCTTATCAGAATCTAGAAGCCCCCTTAAACAAGCGGGCCCCCAGATCCTTGCCCCCCATGTGAATGAGCATGGAGTACATAGTACCCCTACCCTTCACCAAAAAAGTGTCAAAAAGAAATAAAAACAAACAGTTTTTTTTATAATTTCTTTATTAAAAATGTAAAAAAATCCCATCGCCGGACCCCCCAAAAAAAGCTCCGTCAGCAACGGCTAACTGCCTACTGCAGACTCTGCTGTTTGACAGTTCTTATATAGGTAAGGGGTGGAGCTACCTGGTGACACCACCCCCTTGTGACATCACAAAGCATGCACTTTGTTAAAGGGAGCTTCCAGATTCTCATAAGCCCCCTGCCCAGACCCAAACAACCACAGCCCAGGGTTGTTGGGAAGACGTCCTTGTCCACATCAACAAAGCATCCCCCCCATGTTGAGGGCATGAGGCCTCACATGGTTCGGGAGGGGGCACTTGCTCGGTTCCTGGCCTGCATGCTGGGATAAAAACCTGGTATGGATTGGGGAGGGTCCCACACGCATTTTTATTTTATTTTTTTTACATTTTTGGATTGCTGGCAATTTAAATGTCATTTTTTTTTTCTCTAGAAATGTCCGTTTTGATGCAGCATGGTACATATGCACCGAAATAAAATAAAAAAACGGGATGGGGTCCTCCCCAAGATCCATACCAGACCCTTATCCGAGCATGCAGGCTAGGAAAGAGGAGGGAAGCGAGAAAGCACCCACCCCCTCCTGAACCATACCAGGCTACATGCCCTCAACTTATGGGGGGTGCTTTGGGGCATGGAGGGGGCTTATTGGAATCTGGAACCCCCAGATCCCTGCCCCCCATGTGAATAAGTATGGGGTACATTGTACCCCTACTCATTCACCAAAGTGTCAAGAAAAAAAGTTTTTGACAATTCCTGCATTTAAAAAAAAAATAATGCCCCCCCATGTAGATCCATCGTCAATCATGCCACCACAAGGAAGGTTAACAGCCTATCTTTTAAAAGTTCTTATATAGAAAAGGGGCGAAGCCATCTGGCAACTTCACCTGGTGGCATCGCTCCCTTGGGATGTGACCAACCCAGCATGCACTGGTCGGTAATGTCACAAGGGGGTGGTGTCACCAGGTGGCCCCACCCCTTATCTATATAAGAACTGTCAAATGGCGCAGCAGGCAGATGGCGGTTAGCCTCCGTAGCAGGCAGAGCGTTTTCATTTTTCGAGACCGGCCTCATGATTGATGATGGATCTAGACATTGTTTTTTATTTTTAATAAAGGAATTGTGAAAAACGTTTTTTCTAAGACCCCTAAGACACACTCGTGCAACTTGTCCTGCAATTTGGGACTGTAAAGTCACACGACAAGTCGTTCCCCATTATTTCCAGTGAGTACCATTTATATCTGTACGACTTTCAAGTCATGCCGACTTCAAAGTAGTCCCTGCATTACTTTGGTCAAACTTTGATGCAACTTGAGGTCCATAGACTTCAATGTGAGACCCTCAAAGTCTCATGCAAATCGCACCTGAATAATATAGATACGATTTCTGTACGACTTTGTAATATGTTTTCATTGAGCCAGTTGCAACAAAGTCGGGTCGCACAAGTGTGAAAAGGGGCCTTATTGACACTTTTTTGGTGAATGAGTAGGGGTACAATGTACCCCCTACTCATTCACATATGGGGAGGGCTAGGATCTGGAGGGGCCCTTGTTAAAGGGGAGTTCGATTCAGATAAGCCCCTGCCCACAGACCCCCACAACCATAGCCCAGGGTTGTGGGGGAAGAGGCCCTTGTCCCCATTAATATGGGAACAAGGTTCTTCTTGCTCACCCCCCCCCCCCTTCCTAGCCTGCCCGGCTGCATGTTCGGATAAGAGTCTGGTATGGATTTCGTGGGGGGGACCCACGCAGGGTTTTTTATTTTTTCATTTTGGCGTGGGGTTCCCCTTAAGTCCATACCAGACACGAAAGGACCAGTAAGGCTTGGGGGGGGCGCACTTTTTTTTTCTCCACCATTTTCTACTGCCAGCAATTTTTTTCATTCAGCTGTCAGCAGGGAAGCCTGACAGCTGAGGACTCATCCATTGTTAAGGACGCAGCGGCCAGCTTCCCAACCACGCTCTTTAACAACAGCTTTTCACTGTGCACTGATTGGGCTAAGCTTTGGCCAATCAGGGCTTAGAATGCACTGTGCAGAACCCTGCAAATTCAGGTGTTCGCTGAATGGGTGAATAGGCAATATTTGGGCTGAACTGTTCACCCAGCTCCAAGAAGTATGACCAAATTTTTATTTGACCATACTTCTGTGGGTCACAGGAGCTCTCTCTTAATTTGTATACAAGTTGTTCCAAAGAGGAATGTTAGTTTTCTTTTGGTAGAAACTATTTTTTTTTTTTTTTTATAATGGTAAGACTATACAGATTTTTACACATTAAAAAGATTTTTTTTCACTCAATATTTGTGAAATCATCATTACTCTAATTTTTTTTTTTTAATTCTATGTAGTAAGTGCACTTAAAAGGAGCTGTACAGCTGATTGGGCATATGCAAATAGAAAAATAAATTAAGGGAATGGCACAATATTTTGGATTCATTACTACAGAATGGCTACAAGAAGGAATTTCTGATACAGTGGGCAATATCAACTTTTGATGCCAAAAAGTATACTTTTTTCCATCGCAAACAATTACATCTATGGATATTTTTGCTAAGTAAATGATCAAAAAGTTTTATTGTATAATTAAGTAGATCACCTTTATCTAAAGAGTAGGTTTTGTGTTATTATCTATTTCCAGTCCAATTCTGAAAAACCCTTACTACATGTACAAAACATTTTTTAAGCAATGGCCCCAGAGAACAAAATGGTGGGTGTTGCATATTTTTATGTCACACGGTATTTGCCTTTTTTTTTTTTTTTTTGAAATATATACTTTAATGAATGTTAATGCACAAAAAAAAAAAAAACAATGTAATACCCAACGCACATTACTGTGCTGGCCTTAAGGTGAGACTTCTCAGTAAAGACTGTAAGACAGTGAAATTAATGGAAAAGTAACCTGAAAAAAGGCATCAACCATACAAGTTAAGCAACTATGAGGCGTATCAACAGATATCTTAACTTAATAAATATATATAGAATCTTTTTCTCATACTAAAAATCTTTGCAACCATTACCTATTAGGCAGTAAAAGGCTAATGGCTGTGCTTTCAAGACTGCTGCTTGGACATAAAACATGTACACAAAGCTTTAACACAGAAATACTGCCCTGAAGCTGAGGCCCCATTTTTTTTTTTTATATATAAACGTAGCATTTTTATTTAATTAGTGTTCAGAATGCAATGCAACAAAAAGTAAAATTACAGTATTTTCACAATAAATTCCCTTTCATTCCATGGCAATATTTGATGGGTCTACTGTTCACTATGACACAAAGCACTTGTGCTAAAAGCCATCTCTTTTGGTGAACGCACAATGAAGTAACATTTGCCAACTAATTTAGTAAGATACCGCAATGTAGAACAGGCAGGTATGATGCCTAGCCATTTATAATGTATTCTAGATAAGAAAGGAATCCGAGTACTAAAACCAACCATTATCAACTTCATTATCCTACAGCATACATTTATGTTCTGATATGTAATCACAGCATTAAGGCCCAAGTTACTCTTCTGCTTTAAAGGTCTATGCACACTGGGCTTAAAAAATACCAGTTCTTTTAGCAGAAAAGTGTTCATATAGAGCGTATTTGTACATTTGGCATTTTTTAATGCCAGAAAACTCTCAAAAACACAATTCAGAAGGGTTTTTTTCCGCCTTCAAACACGGAGCTTAAAACATGCCTCTAAACCAGCGTTTTCCAACCTTTTTCAGTCAAGGCACCCTTCAGAATTGCACACAATGTCTCTAGTCTGAGGACTCGTTCACACCAAGTTCGTCCGAGTGCACTTTGTTTTGCGTGTTCCCTCGTGCAGCAGGTTTTTTTTTTTATGGGTTGCCCTATTTGCATGAAAAAATAACCTGCCAGCATGAATTTCTAAAATCATGCTGTGCCAAACCTGGTTTGAACAAGCCCTAAAATGTGGTTTGTGAGGTAGAGTTGGAAATTCTCCCCCCCATAACCACCCTGGTAGCCCATGTTCCCTCTTCTAGCCCAAATCCCCCACCCCCTCCTAACACAAAATATGTTCTTCCTCCCCTCTACAAATGCCCCTCCTAACACAAAAGCTCTCATCCCACCACATCCCTCTCATAACTACTGGAGTAATGACAGCAACAGAGAAGGAGAGAAAGCAGGGGGAGGAGGTAGGAGCCGTGCCCCCCCCCCCCCTTCAGCAGCATGGGGAGGAGACAGGGGATGGCAATCAAACCCCCATACAGTCTGATCTGCGTGGGCTCTGCATATTTGACAGCTGCTTTGCAAATCTGTTCTGGAGTGGATGAGTCTCTACACTCATTTGGATTTAGGAGTCAGACAGCATATTTTAGATGGCGCCAAGAATCAACAGCATTTCTCTCTCCAGTATACAGAAAGGAGAGTGCCCAGCTAAGACCCCCCTCTCTGCCGCTATCTGTACTCCCATCAGAACTACAGAAAGCTATGTGGGCCACCCGAACTGTCCTTAGCACGATGGTGTCATCTGTTGGCAGGACACAGCGGGTGGCCCAGACTGCATTCTGTATTGCTGTTGGGTGTATAATTAGTGGCAGAGAGGAGGAGAGAGCCAGGAAGGGGAAGTCTGGGCTGTGCTCTCTTCTCTCTCTAGCACAATGCAAGTTTTTTGTCCTTTTGCTGCGGAACACTGGTTGAGAAACACTGCTTAAAATATCCTAATGTGCATGGACACATAAGATAACACTGAGCTGCTTCTACAGGCAAAACTAGTGTAGAAGTGGTGTTTAAGCCCAGTGTGCATGGACCCTAAAAAGTATGTGCAATAAAGCAAGAAAAAATATTTTTACTGTGAGAGTAAATGTACTATATATATTCATTTTTTTAGTCCTTTAGAAGTGCGTCATAAAATGCAATGCATGACCAACATGCACATTTGCACTTTAAGAGTCATTTGTAAATGTTTCTAAAGTTTTTAAAAAGCAGAAGTGTGAGAGGGGTCTTCAGGATGCTCAACCACAGCCCTGTCTGGTCAGTATGTAAAAAATATATATATGTATACACATGTATAGACTAGAAAAATAATGACTTCTCACATCTTCCAATGCTGACAGGATTAAAAACAAAAAACTGCAGATTTTTCAGACCCCAGAGAAGCAGCAAGTTTGGTACTGTGAAGGTAAGTCTTTGGGAGGAGGCTAACAGCTTTATTATTGATCAACCTGCAGCAGAAAATGACACACAGCTATTTTCTCATGCTATACACACACCAGTTTACCCTGAGAAGGAAGGAAAGGATGGTTAAAAACACTCTATGGAGGACATAAGCAATGCTAGTAACTATGATCATTTGTTGGTCTATTCTAAGACTGGTTCTGTGTAAAGTATTTGCCAAGCTTTTACATCCAGCTGCATTGGAGCTGAAATAAAGAGAGCTGTAAGCTACTGAAAAAGCTAAGTACATGGCACTCTTACACTACCTGAAGGGAGATCAAAGTGAAAGGCACAGAAGGTTCACCAAAATGTCATGGAGGTAGAGGCAGCAATACTGAAGAACCTTTACAGTGAATACTAAATAGAATCAGCAAAAGACAGCACAACATTTTATCTTCTCTTCGGTGTTCACTCTAACAATCATCTCTTTCACTGACATTTTAAGTTAAAGAAATGAAGACATCCATATACAGGTTGCCTAGACAAACGTTAATGAGCTTAGCAATCTTTAAGGACCATGATAAAAATGTTTATATAGAATTTCTGCCATACAAGAGATCAAAAGGTCCATTAATAAGACAATGTGATATTAAAAGTGATTAGGATACTAAATCTTTACATGTTTTTAATGAATAAGAACTGCCAAATAACACATTGTTCATGCGTATGTGTGTATGTTCACACATACGGGATATAGAATTCAGGGAAAAAACCCTCCCCCATAAGGTGTTCAGTAATCAATTCCATGGGGTCTTCTCTGCAGCCTGCGCTTTGTATTGATGTTATTTATGGATCTGTCAGGAGTTTTGGTTCTGGTAAATAGAAGCCTTGTCCTTTAGCAGATCGAGACACAAATGACAACTCCAGCTTCCTAAAAGAGCAGAGAAAACATCTTTAAAATATTTCTGATAATATAAAACACAAAGATAAGACAATTATGAATGTACAATAAAAATGATCATGCTATCTCAATGCTTCCATCTACTGGCTATCTTGACACCACCCATCCTCTATGTTCCGTGACCATGTTAGAAGGTAAAATTTTACAAAATTAAAAACACTCTATATTGGGCAAAGGGTTCCCATGTATTATTTGAGCTTATAATTATTTTAAGTTATTAATACAAAAATGAAAAAAGAATATATTGGATGTTAATTTAAAGAAAAAAATCCTACCATGGTTGAGAAAACAGAAAAATTGCATATACTCACCCTCAGGAGGCTCAGCCATTGGTGGAGAGAGGCAATACATATGGTATCCACGGTCACAATCATCACAGAATAGCAACTGATCCTATTGAAAAGCAAAAAATAACAAAAACAAAACAAAAAAACACTTGGTACAGAACATGTCTGAGGCAACATGAAATGCCAAGATGACCAGCCATAAAGTGGTAACTAAGTGATGCTCCCTAAGTGCAGTAACCCATGTCATCCAGTCAAACTCTACCTTGTAATCTTATGAGTTTAGCAGAGTGAATCCTGATTGGTTACTATGGGTTTCTGCATTATTAATCAGCACTCCTGTATTTAGAGGTTTTTTGCTTGCTTAAATGCATTACATTAGGATTACAGTCTTCCACAGGAAATATGATCTGTTGGACAGCTCTTTAAATATAAGTTAGAGGTTCTCCCATTACTTAACATGTTTTCCCGAGCTGAAAAAAACAAAGGCCGGTGACAACTCATAGCCTGCCATTGTTTCATCTCTTGAAAAAGCTAACTGCCTGCCTGGACTTGATGCTGGCTCTCTGGTTTTAATATTTAGAGACAGACTCAGAAAAAGTATGCAGATCAGTTCCCCCTTCACTTGCTGCGTGCTTATTTAAAAATACTTAAGTCCTGAATTCAGCAACAGCCAGGAAACCAGTGTTTTCAAAAGGTTAGTAATTGCAACTTATAGATTTTCTTCAGTACAGGTTTCCTTTAGATTCAATTAATTAATCAACATTTACTTACATCATTCTCAGATGTCCCACAGATGTTGCAGCATTTACACTCTATGCACTGCCAGCGGTAAGTCTTCACAGCAGCCATCATCACTGCAGTAAACTGCAAACAGGAAGGATGTCCTACGATCGCAAGAGAAATGGGGCTCAGACTATTCCAAATGATTGCAGACAGCTTTATTATGGTGTCACACTTTTAAAATGAAGTACACTATGATGTGGTCATATTGCCAGATCTGGACTACATGTGATAAACTGAAATATGGTAATATACCTTGAAACATGATGTAGGAATAATTTATTTTTACCAGTTTATTAGGCGAGAATAATCAGAACAGCAAAAGCTGAATTGGCATATTTTACTACCCTTTTCCAGGGTTTGGCGATCACAAAGGAAAACTAGATGTACTGAAAGTATACCAGTGGACCTGAATTTTAGGATAGCCAGATTACTTGTTTTCTGTAGAACATAGTCCATAAAGCATAAATATAAACTGCTGCAGTCATTAAGAATAACCTGTTTTTAAAATATGTGACTCTTCATTTTGATGCAAGGTATGTTTTACAACAATGAAACAAAACGAACAGTGTTAAAAGCTCTTTCCACAGAAACAAAATGACATTTAAGGACGCCCAGTTTTCTTTCAAATCCCTAATCCCTCCTAGCAATACCATCTGCTCCCTGCTACCCAGTTGAACGCTAATTGCCATTATGTATACTTTTTCTTTAGCGAAATCCCTGCTCTCTCATCCGAGTCAAGACCTACAGTTTTGATGGACAAATAAGTAGAGTATCACTCAAAGTAAGTAGCTGCAGAAGTTGGAACGCCAACCCTGAATGACTGTTTGTATTGGGCTAGTAACTTCTAAGTAAAAAAGGGTAAGAATAATGGACCTGGTGCCAACACCTTCAACAACAATTCCTGGTAGCTTCACTTTCATTTCGGTTTCCAATTTTACTACTGATCAGGCACTACTTCCCCCAATGGCTGAAGCAGACAAATGTTATCTACAGCTGACAAAATGGAAATCATGTACAACTTTCAATTTCACCTATGTAAATAAATAGCTCTAAAATAAGACCAAATGATAAACATTTCAAAGGGAAAAGGTTCTTTAATGGCAATACCTCAAAACTATTACCATATGGATAGTTTCTTTATGTCTAAATGAAGGCACCATTTACACCACAAACATGCAGGCCTATTAAAAAAAATAAGATAAAATAAAATCTAGGCCAGCATTGGTTTCAGTTGAACGTGACACTTTCTGGAATAAGTGGATGTAGGGAAACTAAAGGGCAGAAAAAAACGATCCATCCACTGTTTGTAAAATGTGGGCGACCCACAGACAAATTTAATCAAACAATAAGCAGGAGATTAATGGACGACAGGACAATCGGACCAGATTCAAAGTGTTCTGAACTGCGAAATTTCCATTGCTTAAGTGGATTAATATTGTATTCAATGTTGTCTGAAGAAACTGTTACATGCTCTACAAATGAGTCAATTTGGAATGTCATGTGGATGGTGAAAATGGAAAAGCCATAGTGATCTCTACACAGAAACAAAGTCTACCTCAAAAGTAGCACATTCTCCTTAGGGGTCAAGCCTTGTGAAGTGCACAATTATTAAAGTTTTGCTGCTTGTTAAATCTGAACTCCAGCAATTATCTGTATCCTGCTTGCTTATATAGCTCCAGTCCAGTTTTGCACAATGTAAATATACATTACAAGGTTTTCTATGTATGATGGTGGTGCCAAGTGATTGACCCCCTCTGGCTGGTGGGCAGGGAGTATCCACAGAACCTGAGCAGGATCTGAAAGATTGCAGCTATTTGCTGTAGTAGCACCAACTACTACAGTGCTTTCCCAGCAGTCCATCCGGTATGGGTAATGCCTACTTACATCATGTTAGTATGCATTATGCAAAAGTATGCAATCATGTAAGTATGCATAAGTATGCAATGCAAATATAACCTGGAGTGCAGCTTTAACTCATATTGTACATAAAATCGGATAACTATTTGTATATAATCAGCTTGTCTATACAGGCAGTCCCTGAGTTTCAAACATCTGACTTACAAACGACTCCTACTTGCAATCAGAGGGAGACAACAGGAAGAGAGAGGAAATCTACCCCCAGGAAGGAAAATTCACTCCTGTAAGAGTTCATGGGAAAAAGGTGTCTCCACTGGAGCTTTATCACCAATCCTTGTTTCCATAACAACCCAAAATTTTCAAAATTAATTGTCACAGGGACAGAAAGTGAGGTTAAATCTTCTGAACAGGGGCACAAACAGCAAAATAAATGTTACAGGGGTGTTAACCCTTCCCTATGTCATCCAAAAAACGTAATTATTATTTTGGCTGGAGCTACACTTAAAACATTTACCTGTTCCTACTTACATACAAATTCCACTTAAGAACAAACCTACAGACCCCGCAATTGTTTGCTTTATGAAGCTAGGCCTGTTTCTTCATTAAAACACAATGCTGGTATAGAATAGCAGCTCATACATATGTAATATAGAGTGTGGTATTATTCTGAGAATATCAGAACAAAAAACACCAACATCTGCAATTAAGCACTGCAGACCCAAGAAGTTGGCCACGCAATCTAATTGTACAGTCTCTTTGCAACCTTCTTAAAAGGTAAATTATAATGATTTTGTTGCATTATTTCAATTATTTTACCTTTTTATACCATTTTATACTTTTGAACTTTTTATTTTACAGGACAAAAGGTTTCCCAAAGTACTGTTGGTAATCTAAAGAGATAGCAAAGCTTTGCAGTTCTATTTGTCTGATAGAAATCTCTAGGCTAGGGATGAGTAGTTTTGATGACTGAGTTCTGTAAACAATGGGCTTCTTAGTTTAACTGAAAAGTAGCCAAGCTAATGATGGGAAAAGATGACTAGAGCTCGATCTGTTGGCCGAACAGGATTACACAGCAGCATGCAGCATTTTATATTTATCCAGCTACAAAAATTACCAGCACATTTTTTGTCTAGACCACAAAAGAAAATCAAACCCACTATCAGTCCTTTTGAAATTTACTAACAACGTATTACATTGATATCCAAAATAAGGGAGGCCCTTGCCCTAACCCAGTAGCTGGTAAATCTGTTAAAAGATTGTACAGTGTGAAGAGTGTGTGGCCAGCTTCATATCTAACCCACTTACCTGCTGTTAGGTCACAAACAGAAAAAAAAAAAAAATCAACAGATTTACCCCCCTTTTTTTTTTTTTACCATGATGGGATTATTGTTAATTAAGTATGATGTGTACCATGTGCAAGCTTGTGGCACTTTGACTAAACTTCCTACCCCCAAGCTCATCCTCACCTGTCTTCAATCCAGCGAGAGGTCAGTGGCACCAAAGCTGCTTTTCAAATCTTCTGTGCTGGGCCCATGCAAGTGAACCAGCATCTGAAATTCATTCTTATGAAGTGTTCGATCTTCACTGAAACACAAAGTATGAGCTCTCCAAAGGACTGATCAGAGTGTGGCACACGGGTGGGCCAAGCACAGACTTTGGCAAGCCGCTGTGCTAAGCCAGTGAGGCTTTACAGTTAATATTTTGCTGGATTAGGGGACAGGCAAGTAAAAAATTGGTTGGTTGTAAATGAAGATGTAGCAGAATTTTCAAATTACATGCAAAATCACAAACCTAGCCTGTCTAAAAGAGCTCAATTTACTTACAAATCCATAAACCAGCTATCTCCATTTAAATGGATCTCTGATGGGTGGTTCAAGATCATGTTTCTTTATATGGTCTCATCAAGAAGCAGTTATACCAGGATCATGGCTGTAGCTGCAGCGATCTGCGCAGCTCTACAGCCACCTAATCATGTTAAACAGGGGCAGAAGGGGGGGCCCCCTCCCGCCACCACCTATCCTAGGCTCTCCCATTCCACCAGGAGGCCTGGGACCAATGAGGCCTGTCGCATCGGAGGCACTACGAAGAGTTGGATGAACTTCTGTTCCCCAATCTCTTCTGTGTCCTAAGAAACTGGAAGAGACAAGGATTTCATCATTTCCAGTTTGTTTACTAGCCATTGCCAGCTAGTAAAGCAGCCGATCAACCAGTCTTTGGAGGGCCCAAAAGACCCCAGGACTCTCCATAAAGTGCAACTAAGTCTACGAGTTGAATAAAAAAAAACAAATAATAAAGGAAGCAGGGTAAAAAAAAAAAAAATTAAAATAAAAAATATATTAAAAAATTGTTTACCAGTTTAGAGTTTCAAAGGGGGTCTGGTGCTAGAATTATTGCTCTCACTATAATGTTTGTGGCGATGCCTCACGTGTATGCGGCAATAAAACAAAAAAAAGTTTCTTTTTTAATTTATTTGAATTGTTTTTATCACTTTTATTGCTATCACATGGGATGAACAGCATTCCTTGTGACAGCATAAGCAGTGACAGGTCCTCTTTATGGAGAGATCTGGGGTCTATTGGACCCCAGATCTCAACTCTCCCATCTAAAGCATCAGCTCAAATCAAGATCAGTTTGATCTGATGCTTGTAGAAGCCGGCAAAGGCTTGTTTACAAGGACACCGGAACTGGACCTGACAAAATCCTCACCATTTCCAATTTCTGACGTCACACAGTGGGAGGAACGACTTCCGTTTCTTTCACTGTGTCTCAGGAACCGGATTCCGCCGGTTGCAGTCTTGCCAGGCTCCCCGATTGCCCGGGAGAGCCCGGTAAGGCAGCAATAGCAGGATGACCCCCTTCCGCTGCCTGTAAAAGTAATCCAGTGGCTATTCAGCCTCCTGGACTACTTTTACCAGCTTCAGATTCGCAGGCTGAAAAAAAGATCCCTCAGTCATCGCTGCAGCAGTAATCCCCCCAAACATTCGATAAAGGATGGTGAGTGTTGTGTTGCTGCTTAGTAAATCATTCAGAATTGTTCCACATAATGTTATGCATCTCGCCTACATTACCATGTTTTTGTAAACCCTGGTCCTAGGAAGTAACATACAGGTCATGTTTTCCACTTTCAGTAGAAGCAAATCCTTGTTTATTAATAATGGCTGATAATATGCACATTTTACACTTAATTCTGGGAAGAGAACATGAGTATTGCTGTTAAAAAGCACTGAACTGGCTCTCACTCATTGTATGGCTTAATTAACTTTCCTGCTATAAGCAATGCAAACGCATTTGAGATGTAAAATGTAAAATATTCTCTACATTTAAACACTTTACCATATGTATTGTGTTTATTATTTTTTAGGGGCCAAGCTGTTGGAAATTCCTCTGGGTTAATTTCTAATGAATGCTATCGCTATCAACATTTATTTGCATAGTCAGATTGTTGCTGAATTTCTCACCTTGCAAGCATTTGGTGATTAGAAATAATAGTTTTACATGTTTATATCATTTTATTGCACCACAAAATATTAAAATGTATAAATAACCATCTCCTGTACAATGATCAACTGTCTAACAAAATTAGGTGAATGCTAAAAAGGTAAGGGGAGGGGGCACGCACATTGCTCAGCGACTTAGACAATCTGTTAATAACTTAAACTGCAGACAGTCTACACCACCCATTCTTCTTGGGCAGCAGGCAGTTGCTGCACTATGGAATTCTCACAGCTGAAGATGCTCATTGTATCACCCTCCTTTTTCCCCTGCCTCTCATACCAGAGCGACCGCAGTCTGAGCAAGACACCAGCTCTTCCGGCTGGCTTGTCTTCTTGTTGATCTTTGAATCTCCGAGGCAAAAGTCACAGTAATTGTTGGGTAATGCTAGACCATCTGGACCCTTTTTCGCTAAATGGGGGGAAAAAAAAAAAGGGCATTAGATATGCAGCTTTAGAAAGTAGCTACCGGGCAAAGATCTAAAACTTATGTAAACAAGTACCCACAAACAGTGATCATTGGATTGGGGTGTGAATTGCTACTCTCGCAAACAGCATTTCTCACATTCCTCTGCCTGAGAATCGGTCTAGCTTTTGAGTGTTAAAATATGAATCTGAAACAGTGGGCAGGCAGAAGGTAGTGCAGGAAATCATAGTGGGTAGGAGAGAAGGGGCAGAATAAAAGCACAGAGGTGATTATTCCAATTTGAGTTTGGTTGTGATATACTTTAAACAATCAACTTAACAATTTGCAGTTTTACCTACACAGAATTACAAGCATTTTAAGTGCTTACATGAAGCAATTTTCCTTGCAATGTACCCCTGAACTTGCTCTAGTCAAGTCTCTAGGACAGACCCCTCCATCTCGCGTGCCATAGACCTTTTCTATACTGGGAGCATCTAATTACTCTGCCCTCCCCTCAAACATAACCTTATGTAGCAGCCAGAGGAGAAATGAAAAGGGATACTATGAAGTGTTACCTGAATGACAGCTCTGAGTCTGATGGATGGCACTGCTGACATACTAGAGGTGCCTCTGGATTTTCAGTCAAAGAAAGTTTTAACAGGTAAACATGTCTAAATACACTGATGAACTAGAACTCTATGACCACCCACCTAATATGGAGTAGATCTCCCTTTTGCCATCAAAAGCCCTGACCCATCAATGAATGAATGCCACTAGACCTCTGAAGGTATGATGTGGTATCTGGCACCAAGCCATCAGTGGCAGATCATTTAAGTCCTGTAAGTTGCAAGGTGGGGCCCCCATGAATAGCACATCCCAGTTACTTTGAGATTTGGAGGCAAAGTCAACACCACAAACTTGTTCTTGTGTTCCTCAAACCAAACCATTCTTGAACTATTTTTGTACTGTGGCAGAGTGCACACATTGCTGAAAGAGGCCACTACAATTAGGTAATACCGTTAACATGAAAGGGTGTACTTGGTCACCAACAATGTTTAGGTAGGTGGTATGTGTCAAAGTAACAGCCACGGATTGGCAGGACCCAAGGTTTCCCATTAGAACATTGCCCAAAGCAGAACACTGCCTCCACCAGCTTGCTTTCTTCCCATACCGCATCTTGGTGCCATCTTTTCCCCAGGTAGATCATGCACACACACCCCGCTATCCACAGGATGTGAAAGAAAAAGGAGATTAACCAGCCCAGGCTACCTTCTACCATTGCTCCATAGTTCAGTTCTGATGCGCGCATGACCAGTGTAGGTGCTGCTTTTGCCTGTGGACATTAGCCAGCATGAGCACCTTGACCAGTCTGGGCTACGTGGCCCGATACACAACAAATTGCAATGCCCATTTTTTCTGCTTTCAACACAACTTAAGGGAAAGGTTTACTTGCTGGCTAATATATCCCACCAACTTTTCAGATGCCATCATAAAGCGGTAATGTTATTCACAAAACTGCTTAATGGTCAAAGTTATGAGTGAATGGTGCATGTGCCTGCAAATATAACTTAATGCTCTGGTTACAAGGTCTCTTTAACCCTTTTACTGCCTCCAATGTATTTCAAATGTCGGTGGTAACAGTTTTTTTTTTATTTTCCTTCTCTTCCTCACACACTCTTGCACTGTGGGTATCACATGTTCCATTTGCTGATCTCTCCTAGCTGCAAGGAATGTGAAAGTGATTTAATTTCACTTTCGGTTTCAGGTATCACTTTCCTGATGGCTGTGGCCAGGGAAGGAGCTAATCAAGTGAGATCAATTGGAGGATAGATGAGACATCTGGGGTTTAAAAGACAATGTGATAAAACAAAGGTACACCCAAGGCCTCAAAACCGACCCACGCACGCACACATATACAAAACAAATGCAGGAGATGGGGGGCATCGATGTCCAAAATCCCTGATTGCACTATTCATGTTAAATATCCATCATCGATGGTCAACTCTATATGGATCACCTGTAGGGGTTGATAAAGCATAACCTATAGAAAATTTGGGGTGCTGAAGTTTGTCACTGTGTCACAGGTGTGACAAATTTAGGTATTTACTTGGTACAACCCATTTATATTTTACCAAAAATTGGGTAATACAGTATCTCACAAAAGTGAGTACACCCATCACATTTTTGTAAATGTTTTATTATATCTTTTCTTGTGATAATATTGAAATAATGACACTTTGATACAATGTAAAGTAGTGAGTGTACAGCTTGTAAAACAGTGTAAATTTGCTGTCCCCTCAAAAGAACTCAACAGCCATTAATGTCTAAACCGCTGGCAACAAAAGTGATTACACCCCTAAGTGAAATTTTCCAAATTGGGCCCAATTAGCCATTTTCCCTCCCCGGTGTCATGTGACTCGTTAGTGTTACTAGGTCTCAGGTTTGAATGGGGAGCAGGTGTGTTAAATCTGGTGTTATCGCTCTCACTCTCTCATACTGATCCCTGGAAGTTCGACATGGCACATCACGGCAAAGAACTCTTTGGGGGATCTGAAAAAAAGATAAATTGTTGCTCTACATAACGATGGCCAAGGCTATAAGAAATTTGCCAAGACCCGGAAACTGAGCTGCAGCACAGTGGCCAAGACCATACAGTGGTTTAACAGGACAGGTTCCACTCAGAACAGGCCTTGCCATGATCGACCAAAGAAGTTGAATGCACATGCTCAGCATCATATCCAGAGGTTGTCTTTGGGAAACAGACGTATGAGTGCTGCCAGCATTACTGCAGAGGTTGAAGGGGTGGGGGAGGGGGTCAGCCTGTCAGTGCTCAGACTATAGGCCACACACTGCATCAAATTGCTCTGCATGGCTGTCGTCCCAGAAGGAAGCCTCTTCTAAAGATGATGCACAAGAAAGCCCACAAACAGTGGGCCGCAGGGCAGTATTCCAACATAACGACCCCAAACACACCTCCAAGATGACCACTGCCTTGCTCAAGAAGTTGAGGGTAAAGGTGATGGACTAGTCAAGCATGTCTCCAGACCTAAATCCTATTGAGCATCTATGGGACATACTCAAACGGAAGGTGGAGGAGCGCAAGGTCTCCAACATCCACAAACTCCGTGATTTAGTCATGGAGGAGTGGAAGAGGACTTCAGTGGCAACCTGTGAAGCTCTGGTGAACTCCATGCCCAAGTAGGTTAAGGCAGCGCTGGAAAATAATGGTGGCCACACAAAATATTGACACATTGGGTCCAATTTGGACATTTTCACTTAGGGGTATACTCACTTTTGTTGCCAGCGGTTTAGACATTAATGGCTGTGTTTTGAGTTTTTTTTTAGGGGACAGCAAATTTACACTGTTATACCAGCTGTACACTAACTACTTTACATTGTAGCAAAGTGGCATGTCTTCAGTGTTGTCACATGAAAAGATGTAATAAAATATTTACAAAAATTTGACAGGTGTACTCACTTATGTGAGATACTGTATATGGTGCTTGTATGCCCTAAAAATAGAAATTTTGGCTTACTTGTCAAATCTAAGTACAGTACAGGACACAGGTTTCTTATTCAATAGCCTAGGATAGAAGAAGTGATTGAAATTGGACACTGGGAAAGCGTTTGAGAACAAGCTACCAGTAAATCCCCCCTCCCCCCCAGGCATCCCCCTATAAACCTACCCCACTCCATGAGCTCTCTGTTTTTTAGCAAGCAATGCAGAGTAACAGGAACAGAGGGGATGTTGGCCTGTGGCCTGTACTCAAAGATATGGAATTTACAGGCAAGTCAAAATTATTTTTATCTTAATCTCACAGTACAGGACACAGGCTTGACATTCTTAGATGGGTGTGCAACAACAAGGGAAACAGAACTGTGCCATCAGACCCAACAATAACAAAGGTCAACAAACCCAACTCATTGTGGTATTGCAAAAACCTTGTGGCTGGTAGAAAAGGAATGAACAGAAAACCAACTAGTGACTTTAGAAAGCTGGGCAAGAGTGGCTTGACTTTGAGATGCCCAGGAAACTCATATTGATCTAGTAGAGTGAGCACATCTTAGTGCAGATGCTTTGTCCTTTTGGATCAGTGGTTGCCAACTTTCTTGAAATGGGGGGCTTCAAGTGCAGCCCCCCACACCGAAGGGCCACAAAAATTCAGTGAGTATTCACGGTCAGTGACAGCAGATGCTCAACTGGATATATGCAAGGACTATGGGCATGATACAAGAGATCGTCAGAGATTCTGCACATGCTAAAAGAGTAGTCAGACTGCGGACATGCTGCTGGAGACTTTCAGAGACCGAACATGCTATAGTAGTTGTTGGAGAGTGGGAACATTGCTTCATAGCAGTCATGTATTGGAAAAATATATTACATGAGACTTCTAGAAATCATTGCTTTAACAGAGCAGTAAGGAAAAACAGTAGTACAAGATGGATAAATGCGCACAGCCCTGTATATACATATAGTGGTCTCTCACCACCAGAGCCGGACGCCGAGGAAACGCGTCACATACTGGTGACGTCATTGGCCTGCGCCCGCTGTTTGCACCTCAAGCCTCGTTTTGGAGTCCGCCGGCTGTTCCATCTCTTCACTCCAAACGGATCTTGTTCCTCTGCCTGTGCTTCTACCCATAGCACCTGGACCTTGCCAAGTGACGTTCACCCTGGACTGCACCTTCATGTACCTCATGCCTTATGACTCATCTCAAATGTGAGTGTTTTTAATCCTGAAGTTTGTCATAATAAAACTGTGCATATTACATTTAGAGGCGCCTCTTCTTCTCTTTTAGGAAAAACAGTAGTGTCTGCAGGGGCCCTGAGGGCCGCACAAGTTCCAAAGGGCCACATGTTACACACCAGGGCTTTAGGGAGTAAGCTCTTGAGATAAGTTTTCTTATTTAACAAACAAATGTGAATCTTGAAGCAGGATGTCCTATGTCAGGTCCTGAGGGTGGGGTATTAGGGAGTCCATCTTCCTGGCAGAAGCTGTAGCTTTGAGGTAGACTGATGGCTCTGACGACATTCACATAAATTTGATGCTTTGGAGCCGGGCACAAGAGAAATTTATCCTTGCGAAGAATGAGTAAAGGCTCCTTACAAGGGAGCACCTAACTCAAATGCATTTGACAGACATGTTGGCTACCAAGAACCTTACAAGAGAGATCATTCAAGGGGAGTTCCCCAGTGGGTTAAAAGGGTGATTTCTGCAGAGCAGCGAACCAAATTGAAGTCACAAGGAAGCTTAGGGTTCTGGAGGGGTGGTATGATCTAAGAAACAACTTGAATAAAAGGTCTTTACAAAGAAAAACAAAGCCAGTGGTTTTTGGAAAAGAATGTACAAGGCTGAAACCCACCCCTTAAAGCAGTGCTAAAGGCCAAGATCTGGTTCCAATTGCAGGAAAGCCAGAATGTGAGGCACAGAGTAATTGGAGACTGAAGTGTGAAGAGTTCACATCAGGCAAAGAAGGATTTCTAGGTATGATAGTAGATCTTTCTGCAAGTGACTTTCCATTCTCTGTCCCTCAAGACCTGGGCTTCAACAGCCATGCAATGAGATTCACTGGTTTCTTCTCTATCTTACGGAGTAGTCAAGGCAGAATTTTCACTGGATGGAAGGTATAAATTAGCCTGAAATGAGTCCAGGGAAGTGAGTGAAGGAAGTCTTAGCCACAAACAGAGGTGACTTTGTTGAACCTGGAGACCAAGATGTCCATATCTAGCATGCCCCAACCCTGTCAAATCAGGCTGAAGATGTTGGAGTGAAGGGACTACTCCCATTACTTCAGGTGGCGATGACTGAGGTAATCCACCTTCCAATTGTCCACTTCTAGAATGTGGACAGCAGAGATCAATGGACAACATTTCCCCATCCATGAGATGATTTGGCACGTCTCCTTCAAGGCTGCATGACTCCTGGTACTCCCCTGGCGATTACTGTAGGCCACAGCTGCAGAATTGACAAAGTGAAACAAGAAAAAGAAATCGCCAAAGCCGATATCTGGCCCTTGAGTGTGCTCAAAGCCAGGTTTTTGTTCAGGCCTTGCTGCAAAAAAGTCAGGACTCTGGACACGACATCAGAGCGAGGGTTATGACCCTCCGCCTCGCACCAAGCTATATAAGCCTTCCAGGTGCGGTGGTAAATCTTGCGGGAAGTACACTTGCAAGCCTACCACAACGTAGGGATCACTGAGTCAGCGACTCCCCTGTCTCTTAGCACCTGGGACTCAATAGCCAAGCCGTCAAAACCAGTGAGAGTAACTCAGGGTGCAAGATGGGCCCCTGAGACAGAAGGTCGTCTCGCAGCGGGAGCCGCCAAAGGGGCGTCTGCCACCATGTGCACCACGTCGGCATACCAAGTGCGCCGAGGCCAATCTGGAGCCACCAGGATTATTGTTATCCCCTCCGCCACTATCCTGCGTATCAATCGCGGAAGCAGTCTTATCGGAGGGAAAGCGTACAGAAGGCGGTAATGGCCCCAGGGGGCCACCAGAGCGTCCGTGGCCACTGCCAACGGATCCTTCATTCTGGACACAAAAGTCTCCACCTTGTGATTGAATCGAGACGCCATGAGATCCACGTCTGGAGTCCCCCATCTGCGGCTAATCTGATTGAACACCTCCGGGTGGAGAGACCACTCTCCCTGGTCCAGCTTCTGGCGACTGAGAAAGTCCGCCTGCCAGTTCTCCACACCAGAACACTAGTAAACAAACAAAGCTCGCAGAGTTGGGTAGGGTTACTGGGGGTGTCCCCTTAAAAGCTTTGCCAGCATCCCATCACCTGAAGCTACTAGCCTATAACCTAGGGTCTATGAATATCAAGCTTGTGTCCTGTACTGTATAATTAAAATATTAACAGTGTATTTTTTACTGAAATTCTGCACTTGATAAACTGTTGCGCCAATGCTGCATGACATATTCAATCTATTCATTAATGATCTGGGGGAAGGGATTAATAGCTCAGTCTCAGTTTTTGCTGATGATACAAATATAAGCAGGGCAATAACATCACAACAGGATTTTGACATTTTACAGAATGACCTGTACAAATTAATGGAGTGGGCAGAGAAATGGCAAATGAGGTTTAATGTAGAGAAATGTAAAGTAATGCACTTGGGGGCAAAAAACATAAATGCAAAGTACTCACTAGGGGGAGAGTCTCTGGGGGAATCAAGAATGGAGAAGGATCTGGGGGTCCTAGTAGATGACAGACTGAGCAATAGCATGCAATGTCAAGCTGCAGCAACCAGAGCAAGAAGATTAGCATGCAAAAAAAAAGGGATATACTCCAGGGATAAAACTATAATTCTGCCACTTTATAAAACCCTGGTTAGGCCACATCTGGAGTATTCTGTCCAGTTCTGGTCACCGGTCCTCAGAAAGGATGTACTGGAGCTGGAGAGTCCAAAGGAGGGCAACTAAACTGATAAGGCGTGTGGAAGAGGAACGACTGCAAGCAAACGTATTCTCTCTGGAGAAGCGACGCTTGAGAGGGGACATGATTGTGATCTATAAATATCTAAATGGGGATCCAAGCATAGAAAAACACTGTTCAGTGTGATGAGATCACGCGTGAGAGACACACACGATGTGATGATATCATGTACGAGACGCACGCCAAGCGGTCTCCATTTTGTTCGGATGGCCCCATGTTAGTTTTGGCCTAACAATCTCCCAGTCCAAATACCTCACACACACCCTCAACCCTTCTCCCTGTTCCAAGTGGAAATTCTAAAAAAGCCACCTGGAAATTGTTATCTTAAGCCATGAGCAGTGTGTTTATTTGTGCTGCTGACCATAAACCTACCAAGCAAGAATCAAAGGGGCTCAGAATTTACGAGGGTCGTAAACTGGGAACAGAACACTATGGCCTCGCAGCAACCCTACATCATGCATAAGGCCTCATACACACGGACGTTTTTTGACGCCGGCGTTTTCTGTCGTTTTTTGCAGCTCTCCATGTTAGTCAATGGCCCCATAAAAACGTTGGCGTTTTTGAGCTGTAGGTGGCGTCGGCGTTAGTGAACAGAAAGTAGAACCCATGGCCATTGCGTTCTGAGGCTGTAACGTTTTGGCATTTTTTGACGCCGACGCCACAATATGCCAACAAACGCCAACAAACTCCACCCATTATTATACCGGCGTTTTCTGGCGTTTTTTTGACGCCGACATTTCTAGGTTGAAAAATAGCAGAGGGATGATTTTTTTTAAAAAACGCCTATTGACGCCAACGCTCACTAACGCTCAAAAACGCCAATGCATAACGCCGAAAAACGTCGCCTTTTTTTCCTTGACGCCGGACCCGACGTTTTGTTTATTTTTTTAGATACGCCCGTGTGTATGAGGCCTAAAACTTACAATCAAATACACACATATTAATAACACGTATATATTTGAATGCGGAAATTCATACTGAATAAAAAAAAAAAAGTCTAAAACGTTGAGGGATTCGATCATACGGGGAACCACTACTAGTTTTTCCTCTTATCAGGGTAACGGAGAGTGACAATTCAGTGGTGTTTAGATTTTAATGCACTGCGCATGCTGAGCTTGAATTCCTTAATCTGAGGTTTGCCCGGTGATCCGTTCCCGAGATATGATTTTTATACAGAAATTGTCAATTAGGGAAGATTGTATTCCACGGTCCGCCCTGGACAGCCCACTGGCCCTCCTTACCCATGTGAGTGGTCAGGGGCATATGGCCCCCCACTTTTCACCCAGAGAAAAAAGGGAATGCTAAGGACAGCTTCCAGTTCTCATTTTACCATCAATGAACGAACATCAGAGAACCATGGAATCATCTACGAATCACTGATTGATCACGGACATTTTAAAAGCAAGTACTTTGTTTCTTTGCTGCTGTATATTACGTCTTATTGTTTTGTCTTTTTATTTTTTCTATAAACACTTTACTGCACCCAAAACTTGACCTTTTCATTATTAAACCTAATTCTCAAAAGTGTTAATCTTGTCCCTAAAGTTCTTAATGCAAGCTATCACAAATCTGTTCCTGTGAAGAGCGCTACTGTTTTAAAATAACTCTTCTGAATATCCCTGTCTGTGGTGACAGCGTGTGTTGCAGGTGGTTATTCTAAAATCATAATTGGTATTAGTAAAATCCCAAACTCCTTTTGTTCCAAAGTAGAAGTGGTGGCACTGAAAAATTTAATTGCTTGAATTAGTCAGGTAACAATCGCTCTCAGGCGGCTGGCATTTAGACGGTGGTCCCGCCAACTGGGAAACTTTTGTGATGAAAGCAGCTGAGAGTGGTATTGCTGAGTTAGTTAGTGACAAGTGTGGTGTTAGATCAGGGGGGTCCTTGGTCACCTGTTGGTGAGGAGGGCAGCAATCTGATACCCGCATTCGTCACATTCAGTCTCAGGGAATGTAGGAGGACAAGGGGACACACACTGAAACTGGAAGAGAAACGGTTTAATCTTAGAATTCGTAGGGGGTTCTTCACTGTCAGGGCAATAAGGATGTGGAACGCTCTTCCACAACTGGTAGTGACTGCAGGGAGTATGGATATATTTAAAAAAACTCTTGGATGTATATCTTAATGAGTACAACATACAGGGATATGAGTACTGACAAGCGTACACCTACGCAGGTTGAACTGGATGGACTGTTGCCTTTTTCAGCCTTAACTACTATGTAACTATATATAAAATTGGAACCAACACCATTTTATTCTACAGGGACTCTGCTCCCACGGAAATATATGGATGTTTTGGGAGGTTTTAGGCCATTTTCAGGCCTAAAATTATTTTTTAAACGTGCAAAAAAATGCAAAAACTGCTCTGGACGTGAAAAGGTTAAATGCAGCTGGCACATGTAACTGCATGTTTCGGTATACCTGGTTCCTTCATATCCAGCACTGCCACACCTAAAACTGGAAGAAAAAAAAAATAACCGCACTAGGAGCCAATCAGGCCCTGCTACAGTGCTAAAAAGCTTAGAGTAAGAAAAGTTAAGTGGAGTGAGGACTTCCTCAGTGTGCAGCAGCCCTCTGTTTAATCAACATGCAGGGTCCTGTTGACCAAGCTGTATTATGAAAATGATGTGGAACTCTAATAAGATCACTTGAATATGTTGTCTGACGGGTAATCCCAAAATTAGCTGAATATAATAAATCTTTTGGCAGATAAAATACTCTTTGCATATCTGTTTTAACTGTGTGTCAAGCGGTTTCCCCGACTTTGTGTTTTAGTTAACCTACCTGCTATTAAGTTTATCAGTAAGCTCAGAAAATGCTGGATGCCTGGCTGTTAAGCTAACACTGGCTTCAATAATTTGAGTCATTGACATAGAACATACAGTACATATATGGATCAGGAATATAGATGTCCATCTGATTACATTTCCAGAAATAGTAGGGGTCAGCAACAGCAGTCTCCTTATTTCTGGGACAGTTTTTCTTTTGGGAAAGAAATATCAAACTTGCCATTGCGATTTCCTGAGAATGCTAGGTGCCCAATTGCACTGGTTAATTCCTTTCCTAGCCACCGACTCGTGCACTAAAGGCTAAATAATAGAAAGCTGCTAGCACAATACTTAGGTAAAAAAAGTATCCCAATATACAAGCAAAAAAAGTGCAGAGCTTAAAGCATTTGTTAACCCCCCAAAAAATGGATCCTGCTGTGTCATTTGGCACCCCGTATCACCTACAATTCCTGGCTGATCCTGCCAGTTTCTACCCTCCCCCCTCTGTACGCTGAACACAGTATATAATGGTTGCTGAGCCCTGACACCGTGGTCAGCGTACGTTCCTCCATCAAGTGCTGCTATCTGCTGCACTCCTGCTGTTCTCCTGTATCTCTCTCTGTCCTCCTACCCCCTCCCCTACCTGACTGTCAGCTCTCACTAGCACAGCTCTGCTGCTCTCCCCACTGCTTCAAAACTAACCAATCTTTATATCATCCCCTCTGTCGGATAAAAAGCTTTATCCTAGTGCCTGTGCTTTATAAAAAATGCTGATTTCTAACTGTTTTAGCAGCATCTCCCAGCCATCACATGACTCCAGGCTCTCTCCTCCTAGTCTCCCTGGCTGACGTCAGCAGAGGAATCTTGGCCCTACCCGCTGGAGCTATCAGACGTGGAAAGCAGAGAGCCTGGAGTCATGTGATCACTGGGAGACATTGTTAAAATAGGTAGAAATATGCTTTTTTTTTTTTTTTTTTTTATATAAAGCACAGGCACGAGGATACAGCTTTTTATCTGACAGAGGGGATGGTATAAAGATGAGATAGTGGCTTAACAATTAGTTTAATGATTTAGAACATGTGTGATCTAAACAGAGCTGAGTGTAGCAGTGCTGATGTGTACCATCAATCAATACATCGTGACATGACATGTAACAATGATTCAATAGCAGTGTGCCTCAAAAAAATATTAAATAAATATACTAAAAATATTCCCTCAGAAACAAATGACAGTGAAATCCATAAAAGTGCTTGTACAAAAAAAAAAAAAAAAAATGAAATGGATGTGGAGGTGTCACCAGAGAAGGCAAATGCAAAAGATGTCCAAAATCCCAAAGAGAAAGGGGTCATGCCACCCTAGTGTAGCAAAAGGGGGGCTTACCAGAAGCTTTTGATGTGGGGGAACTAGGAAGTATGACACACGAGGTACCATGCATGTGTGGCCATTTTGGAATCTGGTAGCCGGAGTTGGTCTTTTGTGTTAGTGCCACGGGCATGCTTGGTTGTTGCCTATGTTTGTAAGTGCAATACTTTTACAATAAATGCTTTGAATGTTAATATGGGACTTCACTATGGTCCGCTTCTTTGTTCCATTTTTATGTGTATGATGGGGGAGACTGACAGGCTGGTCTGGATACCATGTAATTTGGATGACTAACAATATTAAGAGGCTCCTTTTGAGGAACAAGTGACCAGGATTGGAGCTGGTTAATGGATAATTATATTCACCAAGGAGTGTTTTGACCACCTTATTGGGGTCAAAAGTTTCTGGTAAGCCCTCCATTTGCTACACTAGGTTGGCATGACCCCTTTCTCTCAGGAAGTTTGGACATCTTTTGCATTTCCCTTCTCTGGTAACACCTCTGCATCCATATATATGAACTTTTTTTTCTCCTTTGGAGTCAATTCCATCCACAACCACTCTTCATAGTTTTTGCGATAAGAACTATACTGTTACATGTATTATTTAGTTCATTCTTTATGCACAAGCTCTTTAATGGATTGTATTGTTATTTTATGATTTGCAGATGTTTTAAGTTTATTTATATTTTTTTTTGGCTCACTAGCATTTTAGTTTACTTTTTGATGAAGTCACGTATGATACGTCATGATGTACTGATTTGTGGTACACATCAGAAATGTATACAAGAATAATCAAGCATACTTTTAAGATAACAAAACAATATGTTTGGATGAGTAGCAGTGCAGACAACAAAGGTTTATAAACAAATTATGACTTAAAATCAAACCTTACATTTCTGCTCCTCAGGTCTATGCATAATAGGGGTAGGTGGCTGGGAATCCTCCTTGTCCTCTGCTCCTGCACCCTCTTCATCAACCAAATGAGAATGTGCATAGTGATAGCTTAAACCAGGCCGGTTCTTGTATCTCTTTCCACAGACTGAGAGGGGAAAAAAGGAAGTAAAGTAAAAGAGAAAGCAAAAAAGGAGTAAAACTGGTCAAAGACAACAATTAGGGAAAATTAACAGAGCGAACAAGCAACGAAAGAGCTGAATAGCTAACAAAATATTTTGTAATCATTCCAGCTAAAGAGGGGTTAACACACAGTAGCAAAGCCTAGGTGGGACTGGGAATGGGAGCGAGAGTGAGAATCACAGATTGCAAGCTTCTAACATATTACACTCAATCCTTATGTATACGATATGTTACTAAGAACACATCACCCAATGTGCACCTTAGCCATTACCGCTCAGCTTTTCTTAGCTGGAAACTATAATTACACCCAAATAGATCAAATACAGTAACTTAGTAAATTCTATTTTCTTTAGGCTGTGGAGGACAACTATCGCCTTTATTGTAAGCAATGAAGCATTGTTTTATGGCAGTAATCTCATTGCGGGGAGATTGTTAAGTGCCGGGTATATATCAGGCATTAAAGCACAAGTTCACCTTTGGAACAGGTTTAATGCAACACATTCCAGCCTCTGCCCCTGATCCCCCTCCTCCCTGTCACAGTGGGTGAGGGATCTTCTCCCCACGCCTGCCATCACGATTTGAAAAAACGCTCAGCTGTGTGGGGCTCCATTCACTCACAGTTTCCTGTGAATTAATATAATACAAGTACCACGTGTCGTTCTCAGTGAACTACGACGACGCTGGTGAGTGTCCTTGTACTGTAGTTCATTGATCTTCCTGCTATCGTGTAACTGCCTGCCCGTTTCAGATATATGAGCAGACAGCTATCCTGAGAGTCTGCAGGAGCCCGGCATTGCATCTGCAATCTGTTGATTGGGTTCAATGCTCTGCAGGCTCCTTGGGGAAAATAATGCACATTTTTCTTACCTATGCAATTATTTTATTTTTTTTTTTTTCTTTAAAGGTGAGCTTAGCCTTTAATGTGTAAAAATGATAGAACTACATGCCAGATTACTAAAAGCTAAAAACAGAAAAATATAAATGAAATCGAAATGACTAGCAGACTTCACAAGTCTACTTTCCAAGAATGCTTCAACTCTTTACATGCTACAAATATGGCAAATCAAGTCACAGTGGGTGACTAGACATGCTGGCTCAAATCAAAAACCCCTATTTTTTCTTTTACACTACTTCATACATATGCATGCACACCTGGGAGTACCCAAGTTTGTATATGTATATTTATATCCACAGAGGCAAAAGTGTGCTTAGAAACCAATTGAACCAGCTTTTTTAATGACAAATAAAATAGCTTTGACCAAAATTCATCAATGTGAGAAATGTCAAGCTTATTCTTTGCAGATCAGAGACAGGAGGATAATCGCTTGATCCATGACAAACCAGTGAGGTCCATGACCCTTTTTAAACAGATCTTGGTCACTAATTTATAACTACTTTATTGAGACTAGAACTCCTATGCTGGAAAAAAAGTGATTTATAGGACTAAAAAATGTGTAGCATTACTATAACCCTGCCTTTTGATAATAACGAATCTTTCTCAATGTCCTTTATATTCTTCTCTGGGATCAAGACTATATAGAATATAACCATTTTTTTTTTTAATTTATCATTTGACACCTTTGGCATTCTTCATATTTTCTTTTTTTTATATATAGATTTTTTTTTTTTTTATCTAGATGCATCTGATGCTCACAGTTACAAACACTCCATAGTTTCTTGACATTCAACCTATAAAAAAACATTGTTAACCTCTAAGCAGTTTCTTTTTTCATGTGTGAGATTCACAAGAAAGTTACTCTGGGGATTGCTTTAGAAGTGAAACAAATAAGGTTACCAGGGCAAGGACATGTTTGTGGATGATGCCCGGACAGGCAAGGGCAGATCAATGTGGGAAAACAGAAAAAGTAACACTGTAGATTTAAACTAAATACTATATATTGTAAATATAAAAACACACTATACACTGTAAAGGCTCTTTCACACTGATCCATTTTGATGCGTTTTGGAGGTAAAGAAAAAAAAAAAAGTGGAAGAAAAATACATGAAAAATATATCACTTTAAAATCTATGTAACTCTTCACACCAGTGAGCCGAGGGTGCGGTGTGTTTTTAAAAAGTCCCACATGCTACATCTTTGGTGTACTTTTCAAAAATGCGCCAAAAACTCTTCTCTCATTGATTTCAATAGAAAAAGCACCAAAACTGCAGTGTTTTGGTGCGTTTTTGAGTCACGTGTCCACGTTTTCACAGGTGCATGATTGCAGTCAGGAGTACAGAAAACACACAAAAAACACATGCGCTTTACTGCATTTTTTTTTCAGTGGAGCAGTGTGAAAGCAACCCTAGCAAAGATTGTTTTCAAAATAAAAAATTAAGCATTATGGTTTCAAAACATGGAGTGCAGAAATTCATTACTGTGCATTTGTACATGGGACTTGATGCTTTGATGCAAAAGGGTTACTTTACTGTATATTGTAATTCTATTTCCTGAAAATAGGTTTGTACCATTAAAATCTTTGTGAAGTCCATTGAGGGACACAGGATGCTGTGATATACTGTCAGGCTATATGGTTTCCTTTATAAATATTGGACACAGCCAGAAGTCATATACTGTTGGGGCATCCAAAAGTCATTCCACTGAGGGGTGGGCAACACTAAATAAAATGCTAACAGGCCTACAAAGAACAAAACTGGGGAATACCTGCACCACAAAGAGCCACCTGAAGGACCTTATGCCAAAAGCTGGCAATTAGATGAGGCCTGAAAATCAAGAGGGCAAGTTTTTACTGAAAGAAGCAGCTGCTGAGAGATAAACCCTCAATGCCTGAGCTAAATCCAGGCAATGTAGGGAGAACTTTGTATTGAACTGGTGCCAGACAGAGGGATGGAAGAAGGATGTCCTAAAAGTTCTGGACTTCGACACTACCTTACCCGCATGCAACACCAGAAAAGAAAAAGAGAATAAGGTCCCAAGCTCAGAAACTTGCCTTGCAGAGGTGATAGAATCAAGAAACGCAACATTGTGATGTGGGGAATATCCCTAACAAGTTCAAATGGTGGTTTCTATAGTGCCGAGTGTTTCAAATTCAGATCCCACTACATCACAGGGCAGCGAACAGGAGGGAGCTACATGCAAGACACCCCCAAGCAATCCCTGAAATAAGAGTAGAGACCTGAATCTTAACAGTGCTGAGGCCAAAATGCTAACCTAGACCCATTTGTGGAAAAACAAAGATTTGCCTGGGCGGAAAGTCACTCACCTTGCACTAAAGTATGCTTTCCATGTGTGGTGATCAACCCTATGGGAAGTAGACTTTCTAGCATCAAAGATGCCTCTATCCCTCAGAATCTAGACTTCAACAGCCTTGCTGTTAAAGCTAGCAACCGTGACGCAGAATGGTAAATAGATCCATGAGACAAAAGATCTTGTCAATCTAGAAGAACACGTGGAGCATCTGTTAGGAGTACCAGACTCATCGGGAACTTTGAGGATCACTGGAATGCCCTCCATTTTGATCCTGCAAAGCAGATGAGGAAGGAGTTTTACGGTGAGGAAGGGCATCGATGTGTGTACACTGATCCCACTGAGCCACCAGAGCATCGACTGCTTACACTAAATGATCCTTGTAGCTGGAGACAAACCTGTCCAGTTTGTTGTTGAGCCTGGAGGTAAGGAGGTCCACATGCAGTGTCCCATACCTGTGACACAGGTCTGAACACGTTGCAATACAGGGACCACTCCTCCAAGTGCCAATTATCACGCATTTGGGATTTAAACAGCTGACAAGATTGAAACAAAGTTCTAGGAAAGAATATGTATGCTGTACCCCTCTTTGCCATGGTGAGACTGCTCCCATCCTCCCTGATGGTTGATATATGCCACTACTGTGGCATTGTCCGACTGAGTTCAGCTAGGATGACCCTCCAGCTCGGAGGTCCAGAGTTGCAGGAAAAAACAAAATTTACTGAAGTTCTAAGATGTTGATCATGAGACCAGATTCTTCAAAAGTCCCCTGCAATGGCAAGGGGCCCTGGATTCTTCCTTGGTCCAACAGGCTGGTTTTCATCATAAGGATCTTCCAAAACACAGGAAGAAAAAAAACACTGGCATTAACTGTGTCTAGGACTAAACCTAGATATTCCAAGTGATGAGTTTGTTCTAGCACCGATTTCTGAATATTCAGGATGCACACAAACCTCTGCAAAGTCAGGGCTATATTGTCCATCAGAAACTATTCTGACTGTTCTCTCAGAAGTTAGTCTAGATATACCACAACAGGAGTGTCAGGCCTGGTGGATTCATTGTAGAATTTCTGGGCCTGAATGAAGACATTCAGGGCTTAAGATCCAAGATAAGGGGGATGCCCCTGTTCAGCTTGGGGACTGCCAATTGGTGCACTGACATTGCCAGGTTGAAAGAGATGAATCAGGGAGAGGGCTAAGAGTGAAACACTAGCTTGTTGCCCCTGGAAACTTCCTCCTGCTCCCAAGCATCTCAGACCCCCTCTCCCCCTTCCCCACCATCAGAAAGTGGGGGCACGCACTAATGCTGAAAACAACTTAACTGAGGGTTTGGGAGGCCTTGGCATTACAAGGTTTATGGGCAGACAGGTGCTGGACTTTGGTCTGGACTTGGAGTTTGAGGAGTAATGAAAAGGACTTTTCTTATCCTTCGGTGAGGGGTGATTCTTCCCAGTTTGATCCTTAGGATTCTTTGGCTGAGGAAGATGGAGTGCTCTTGCCATCTGCTGCATCCTTGATGAGGGCATCCAGGGAAGACTCAACGAGGCACTATCCCTCAAAGGCTATGTGAAACAAGTGCTTTTTTAACATTGACTCAACATTCCAACACTTCAGTTAGTGAACATGAGAAAGGACTGTCTAGACACTCATATGGGAAATAGACGAGAGACCTTGTCCATGTTGTAGCCCAAACCTGCAGGCATGTTTAACGTTCTTTGACCAAAGGATCAACTGCCATGGTAAACAGATCCATTACTAATAACCTTAGACCAGTCAGGATTTGATATATCAAGGTCACAGATAAAACCAATTGCAGTTCAGGACCTGCCAGGGAGAACAGAGCTCCAGAATGGACCTCTAGTATTTGTTGACGGTGTCCTTAAAGACAGCTACACCCTCTACTGGAATGGTAGACAGGATACTGCCAGATCTGCAGGAGGGGCAGCCTACTTTTACAAAAAAGTCCCCCTCAAACAGGTAAAGGACGCTTGGGAGGTACAAACATCTTGTCAGGACATTCCCAGTCTTTATTAACTAAGACTGTGAGCAGCAGGTTAACTAGAATGATTTTAGCAGTCTTAGGAGCTGTAAAGAATCCTAACCTGGGGACTGCATTATTAGTGGCTACAGGCTGATCCTCAAGTTTTAAAGTGGTGTGTATTGTACATAATCTGAGTTTAGAGTGATAGCAGAAGATTGCAACTTCTCAAAGGCAGGTTCATCCCATCAAGGACTGAAGAGGTTCAGCATAAAGAAATCTGAGGGATGCTGAGAGTGGACGGGGTTTGTTCTTGGCTGACCTACATGTGTTTCCCAATGTCCAATTCTCCAGTATGCATGACTTCCTGTGTCCCAAAATGGATTAAAAAAAACTCTTATTTTCAAGATATTATGAAGCACAATCATACCTCACAAAAGCAAGACTGCAGTATAAAATACAAAGTGCTTTTCACACTAGCAGAGCTGTTTTAAATGCAGACATCAGATGGCTTTGTTAGGATTTATCCTCTCAGAACATTTCTGAAAAGCTTTTGACAAATAATTTACTCCTTGAAAGGTGCTTAAAGTTATTATGGCTCTGTAAAGTAGCAGAAAAAGGGAAAATGGCACAATTACAAAAAAAAATTGACTAATGAATAAAACAAACCAATGTTTAAAGTGGACCTAGCATGAGGTTAATTTTTTTCATGCTAAATGATGCAGAACACTTACAGTTACGAATTACCTGCTGAGATCACTGTACTCCTGTTGACAATACCTTCAGTTACTTCAGAAGGACATACTTTTTCTAGGCACCATCCAGTGTCAGCATCTGCTTCTTGGACTGAGATGCTGGCACAGAGATAAAGCCATATACATTATGGGGTTTGTGCAGTTCTTGGCCAAGTTCACAATTGTCTGACATTGTTCCACCCCCATGCTGCAGCCTCTCACCTTGCTACAAAGTTTCAATGTAGCAGTGTGATCAATAAGGGACAGGAGACTGAGGAGGTTTTCTCTTGTCAGAATGACGACATCTCCGTCTAGGCAAAGCCAGTAGGCTGGAGCTCAAGAACTGTTTTTTAATGAAATAATGCAATTTTATAAGAAAACTGTAATTTTGCTGTATATTGTGACATGTCAGGAAGTGATTCATGCAGAATTGTAAACTAGCTTCAAGGTCCACTTTAAGATGGAATATGCCCTTTTATCATGTGATGCAGCATTCACAAGATATAACTGAAAGCTACCATCAAATGACATGATCCTACTACACACACAGTAACCATGTGTGCATTATACAGAACCAGTGCGCCAGGCAAGGAGATTAATATATTAATAAAATGGGGGCATGATGGACAGATGGCACAAGTTTACAGACACCACAGTAATGGCGGCTGGCATGGTTGAAAGAAGACAAAACATGCTAAGCTTCAGCGCCAGGAACACGGGCAAAGTTGGGAAAATGGGAAACTAGCGCCACAAGCGAGCAAGTTCAACTACCTCTTTCGGAGAATTTCGAAGTTTGCTTTAGTTTGTAACTGTCTGAAACGAAGAAAGAAAGAAATAGAGACAGAAGTGAGTAGACTACCTAAACAAAGAGAGCAGTGAGAGCAAGTGCAGCAAAAAGATGTTTGACTGTAGAAAGTCCACCAAGGAGTTTTAAAGGGTAGCTGCATTCCAAAACTAATAATGAAGACGAGGGAGCACCAAGGATACAAGGGTGCGACAAGTGCAGGAGCTTAACGCAAACCACCATCCAAGAAACTCCTTTAGGTATAGTAGAATTCTCCAAATCATCGTGAAGCAACAACACATATGTAATGCACATTTTTATAAAATCAATCACTCTGCACTTACACATTTTGTGGACACTAGTTTGTATCATTCAGTATACAGGTATACAAAAGATGAGTAAATTATCTAAACAAAATACAAAAAAGGAAGTAGATAAGGTGAAGCGGTAAAGCAATATGGAAATACCATGCACACTATACAATGACGAATGTTAGAAATGTATAGCTAGACCGTGGCACAGCCGTTAACAGCTCAGAAGACTAGAAAGAACACAAGCACTTTAGGCACTTAGATAAACACAACAGGCTTTCACTGGTATATTAAACAGACCGAGCGGGAGCCAAAATAAATTCATTGTTAGGGTTTACATAGACTTAAGTATATCTAAAGCCAAAACTCTTGTTTTTTTGCATTTTGTTTTTAAATTTTTAAAAGAATAGGGAATGGAAAAAAGTCTATTAGGTTTTTTCCTTTATGCCATCTTTATCCCAATTGGGGAGATTAATAAAGTACGACCTCTTAGTCGTCACTGAACAAGTGTACTCATTGGAAGACTTTCTCTATATTCTGGTTCTTATGACAACTCAAAATCTTTAAGAGGAACTCCAGGATCTTGCTGTCTTTGCTTTTCCAGATCCTTCTCCTCAGGCTCTACTAATTACTGAAAAAGTGTTAATGAAAATTACTCACTTTTCACGTAATAGCCAATTTTCTGCCCCAGTGAGGACACCATGTCCCTCAGAACCCTTTGCTACTTCTGGGCCCCCGGGGGGAGGACTTTCTGATGTCTGAACGTCACATCCATGCAGGGAAACCACACATTTCCTGCAATGCCTAGGCAAATGCAGGTTGCAGCAGCCTTGTGTGTGTGGGCAGAGAAGGCCTGTTATTGGAAGATTCATCAGCAGTAGGCAGTTCAGACCGGGAGTTTGAGACTATGGTCCGACTACTTCAGGGAGCAGGGATACAGTCACACCCCTGCTTTCTGAAATAGAACTACAGAGGAGAGGTTACAAGACCGTTGGCTGGGCCAATAGCAGTCACCGGTCATACAAAGCAGAAATCACAGGGAATGGAGCCTGTGAATTAAAAAAAAAATGCACATTTATTTTCTCTTCGCTTAAAGACTCAGGAAAGAGATGGAGTACATATCTGCTAAAGGCAGGAAAGCATGAGCAACAAGGGAAAAAGGTTCTGCCAGGAGTTCAGCTTCAAATGTAAAAAAAACTAAAAATTTCCTTAACTGGGACACAGACAAAAACCTGACAGGGATCCCCTCACCACACTGTACAAAAAAAAAAAAAAAAAAAAAAAAAATATTGGCTTTAGATACACCAATTCCTAAATGCTAATTCTTAAGCGCAGTAGCCAACAACAACCAGAAATTTGTCTCGTACTGGCCTGACTAACAAAGTACAACTTATTTCTGCTCTTTAGAATTAGCACTTAAAAACCCAAATTACTAAGACCATATGTTTACCTTTTTCAAGAAATTAGCAGCCCAGAACATTACACAAATAATGGCAATACATTTGTTCTTTACATTTAGCCCTCCCAATCACAAATATTCTCCTCATAGTCTTTACTTAATTATTCTACTCATCTTTACAATAAGGGTACCACCACAGCTACCAGGACATCAAACTGTTGCAATATTTCCTATACCTTCACTAGCATTTGCTCTGCTCTCTACTAAAGACTACAGCAGTGACTACTCAAGAACGTTCCTGAATTTGGCAATCACATTATAAAACTATATACATATTCTGAAATCTTGAGTGCATTCTTCCAGCTCTCTTGGGGACTGCTACAACAAAACCTCTGAACCTCAGTTCATAGCTCAACCCATCTACTACAATGAGGCCTAGAAAATATAACTATGCTTACTGGATATACCATGCATTATAAATGCAGAAATCATAGAAGAACAACTGATTGAATAATGACTACAAATACCTTTGACTGTCAATATTTTTTCCCTATTTTCATTTCATGGTTATGGTCCTTTCAGCCACTTCCTGTCTACATAATTGCCTTGGGCAACCATGAACCATGTCTGCAGAATGTGTGTAGGTATGGCCACCTGTAGATCTTACCAGGTACAACATGTGAGTGAAAAAGCACTATTGCTATTACTATTACTATTTTGATAAAATATGCCCATCTAACAAATAATTTAAAATTACATAAATATGTTACAATTTATATAAGATTTTAATAAGTGGGTTTAGATCTACTTTAACATTTACAGACCTTTGTATGCAGAAAAATGTGTCCATACCTATTTTTGAATACCAAACATGATCAAGAGAGCATCAATGAATAAAAAAAAATATATATATATACCACAAACTGGTAGAAAAACAAATGTTTATCTTTATCTACCATTGGCAAGATTGTTCGAATGATGCCACTTCAAGGTGCTGATGCGACTTGTTCCTTATAAAGAAACTGCAACATGAGTAAGCTTACCAACTTCTTGGTGTAACAAATTTGTGACAATCTGCCCCACAGCCAAAAGGCTGGAAAATTAGAAAACCATGGAAATGGCTTTCGACAGATAAGCAGTCCTGAATAGTTGAAAAACCGTAAAAAATTAATAAACTGGTACGCTGGCACAAAACTCACAGATCTATATGGAGGAAGACGCTTGAATTCTGAATAGCCATGTCTGCCACCATAAGGACTCGTTCACAAGAACGTACTACAAAGTACACGCATGCAAGTGCCGTGTTTGCCAGCACGAAAAACATTAGATAAATAGGATTTTTTGACTTACCGTAAAATCCTTTTTTCTGAGTTCATTGACAGACGCAGCCTCTATTCTTTACATGTGGGGTTTATTGCACCTTTCACAAGAGCGGACTAGGCAGAACGTAGTTCAGCTCTAAGCAGACACAGCCCCTCCCAGGGAGAAGTCCTCACTTGGCATAACCCCTCCTGCCCTGCTCAGCAACTCAGTTTGTAACAAGCAGTACAAACTCAACTAGAGAGGGGTGGGTGCTGCGTCCGTCAATGAACTCAGAGAAAAGGATTTTACGGTAAGTCAAAAAATCCTATTTTCTCAATCGTTCATTAATGGACGCAGCCTCTATTCTTGACATGTTCCAAAGCAATGTCACAATGAGGGGTGGGAAACAACAACAGTACCCAACAAGAGTTCTCTGGGAGGTGCCAGACGTGCCTCACACCACCGCCTGCAAAACTTTGCGGCCAAAAGCAGCATCGGAAGACGCTGCCACATCAACTCTGTAAAACTTGGAAAAAGTGTGCACCGAGGTCCAAGTGGCCGCCTTACACTCCTGAGAAACCGACGCCTGGTGTCGGAAAGCCCAGGAAGTACTAATCGCCCTGGTAGAGTGAGCCGTGACCAGAAAGGGGGGCTCCTGGCCCTGAACAGTATACGCACGAGTCACTGGCTGTCGTATCCAATGGGAAATGGTAGCCGACGAGGCAGCCACCCCCTTGAGACAGGCGTGGACACAGCGTAGGGAGGACAATTTCATCATTGATGTGAAAAGAAGAGACCACCTTCGGTAAGGACGGAGAAGGGCGCAAAACCGCCTTGTCCCTATGTAGGACCAAGTACGGGGACCTACAGGACAGAGCCGCCAGCTCAGACAGTCGCCTAGCGGATGTTATTGCCATCAGAAAGGCCACTTTCTGCGAGAGCAGTTGCAGGGAAATTTCCCTGATATTTTCGAAAGGCGGCTTCTGAAGCACTGAAAGGACCAGATTAAGGTTCCAAGGAGCCAAAGGCGACCGTACCTGGGGAGTAACACGAAGAACCCCCTGGACAAAGGTACGGATCAAGGAATGCGTCGCCAAGGGATGCTGAAAAAGAATTGCCAGGGCAGAAATCTGCCCCTTAAGCATGCAAAATGCCAATGATCTTGCTGAAGGAAGGCCAGCACCCGAGCCACCAAAAAAGAACGGGGGTTCCATCCCCTGCCTCACACCAGGCAGTGGCCTTACGCGCCTTAAGCATAGTGGGAATGACAGACTCAGAGTCCCCTATCTTTTAACATCTGGGACTCAATAGCCAGGCCGTTAAAGCCAGCGAGGGTAAAGTAGGGTGTAAGATGGGTCCCTGTGAAAGTAGGTCCTCGCGAAGCGCCGCCAGGGAACATCGACCACCATCCGCACCACGTCGGCATGCCAAGGCCAATCGGGCACTACCAGAATGGTTGGAATCCCTTCCACTTCTATGCTGCGCAGCAGGCGCGGGAGTAGCGAAAGTGGAGGGAAGGCATAGAGCAATCGGTACCAAGTCCACGGAGCCACGAGGGCATCCGCCTCATCTGCCAGCGGATCCTTTGTTCTGCTCACAAAGGCCTGCACCTTACGGTTGAGCCGGGACGCTAGGAGGTCCACATCTGGTGTGCCCCACCTTTGATAAATCTGGTGGAACACCTCCGGGTGCAGGGACCACTCTCCCTGATCCAGCCTCTGGTGACTGAGGTAGTCCGCCTGCCAATTCTCGACACCCGGGATGTGAACGGCGGAGATTGCTGGCACATGAAGCTCTGCCCACCGCAGAATGTGGGCTACTTCTGACACTGCTGACACGCTTCTCGTTCCGCCCTGATGGTTCACGTAAGCCACAGCCGTGGCGTTGTCTGACTGGACCCGAACAGGACGCCCGTGCAACCTCCCCGACTAGTGGGAGAGGCAAAGCCTGATCACTCAAAGTTACAGAATATTGATCGAGAGACGGGACTCTTCCGGAGACCAGCGGCCCTGGGTCGACAACCGCCCCAGGACCCCCCCCCAGCCATATAGGCTGGCATCCGTCGTGACCACCGTCCAGTCCATGGGAAGAAACGACTTCCCCAGCCCCAAGGCCGGGGTCCGCAGCCACCAGGTGAGGGAACCTCGAGTGCGGTGATCCAAATTGATCACCCAATTCAGGGATAGCGGAGACTTGTCCCACCGCAGCAGGATTGCCCGCTGCAGGTACCGGGTGTGACTCTGGGCATAGGGCACCGCCTCAAAGGTGGAGACCATCAGCCCCCCAACACCCTCATGCAAAATCTGAGAGAGGACCACCGCTTTGGCAGCAGGGCCCGCACCGCAACTTGGAGCGTCAAGACCTTGGCGGCAGTAAGAAACACCTTCGCCTACTCCGTGTCCAGGACCAAGCCCAGATATTCCAACCGGCGCGACGGAGTCAGTACCAACTTCGGAAGGTTGATCACCCAGCCATAGTCCCGCAGGAAACCGAAGGTGATGTCCACACTGTCCTTCAAGGCTGAGGCCGGCTCTGCCCACAGGCGGTCGTCGAGATATGCCATCACTGCTATGCCCCTCTGCCACAGCAGAGCCAGCACTGGGGCTAGGAGCTTGGTGAATACCCGCGGGGCTGAGGCCAGACCGAATGGAAGGGCCACAAACTGGTAGTGGAGATCCCCTACCGCAAAGCGCAGAAAGCGATGGTGGCGCGCACATATGGGCACGTCCAGATAAGTGTCCTTGATATCTAAGGAGGCCAAGAAATCTCCCTGACAAAGCGCCGCCACAGAGCAAACCGATTCCATTCTGAATTTCCGCGCTCTCACGAAGAAGTTGAGAGCCTTCAGGCCCAAGACAGGCCTGTCCCCATCTTTTTTCGGAACCACAAAAAGTATTTGACTAAAAACCGCGCAAACGTTCCGCCAAAGGGACAGGAACAATCACCTGACAGAGCAGGAATTCCACGGCCCCAAACAGGGCCTACCATTGCTCCGGGGGAAGCCTCAGATTGGAGGCAAAGAACCTGTCCGGGAGCTGGGTACGGAACTCTATCTTGTACCCGGACTAAACCACCTTGCGCACGCAGAGATCCGAGATGTGAGAGGTCCACTGGTCAGCGAACCGCAAGAGCCATCCCCCCACGCGAACCGCGGGCAACCCATTATGCGGAGGGGGACTTCTCCGCCTTACGCTGCCAGGGACGCTTCTGGCCCCCCGTGGGGGCCTTGGCAGGCTGAGAGACCTTGTTCGAGGTACATGGTGCACGAAAAAACCTCTTGAGTAGGGAAGGAAGGGCCCGCCCTGGGCCGGGGCTCCTTGTCCCTTCTAGGCTCTGGGAGGAATGTACTCTTCCTCCCAGTGTAATCCTTGATGATCTCATCCAGGGAAGCCCCAAAGAGACGACCACCTTCAAACGCCAGGTCCGTCAGGCCCTTCGCCTGGTCCCAGGACCAACATCTAAGCCACAGCAGACGTCTAATGACGATTGCAAACATGGACAGTTTTGACAGCATGGGAGCCATGTCGAGGGCCGCATCACAGAGGTACTTAAGGCCCCGAATCAGCTGGTCCGCCATCTGCACAGGTTCCGGAGGGGCCTGGAAATCTTCCAAAGCCCAGTGCACGATGGCCGCCCATTCCATAAGCGCCTGTGCCACCAGCGCCGAAGCCAGCGCCGGCCGCATGGCCAATCCCGCAACCAGGAACATTGCCTTGGACGCCGCCTCAGTCCTCCTATCGGCCGGGTCCTTGAATGATGGAGAACCTTCCATCAGAATAGTGGTCGCTTTGTTCAGGCGGGCCACTGGGAGTTCCACTTCTGCAACAGGGTATCCTCAAAGGGATAACGCACAGAAAAACACTAGCGAATGACCCCTGAGGTCGTTGCCATTCCTTGTAGACAAACTGATCAATGTACAACAAATAAGGGAATACCTTAGGCGCCCGGGTCGGCCTATGTCGCAGCGGGGCCCAGCTTCAGCGTCCGACGGACCGCTGAGACCAATGAGCCCACCAGAGCCCTTTCACGAGCCGCGGTGGCCCTCGAGGGCTCCTCCTCTTAGCCGCGGTGGCCCTCGAGGGCTCCTCCTCTTCAGAGGGGTCCCCGAGCTCCCCTTCTGACAGCTCCAGGGGGTCCCCGACACCACGGAGCCCCCCTCAGGCTCCAAGTCCTCACCATAGGACGGGGGAGGGGGTGGCCGTTTTCTCGCCACCCCAAGGTCACGGATCGGCTCCATCTGGGAAAAGAATCCTTCCAGGATGGCCGTCAATTTGTCCAGCGGAACCACAGGTCCCAGAGCTCCCTGGTCCCCACCGGAGACACCTGGCTGGGAAGCAACTGCTTCAGCCGCTATTGCACCACACGGCACCACGGAAGATACCCACCGGCCAGACCGGACTGTGCGCCCCACACCACCCCTGGAGCTGTTGCACTAGAGCCCAGAGGCTCCCAGGACGACTCACCCCACCGACCCGGGTGCTGCTGCTAGCGCTGCTGTAGCTGCCTGTAACCACCACTGCTGCTGCTCTGCGTCCCCCACGTGTAGGAAAGGCTTCTCCGGCCTGATCCGACACCAAGAGAACCAGCCAGCGAACCTAAGGCCAGGATACGGCGGACCACACAAAAATGGCCGCTGTATGCACTAGAGACCAACCACAGCGGCCGGCTACCACAAAATGGCGGATACGATACACACGCGGCCGGCTACAGGAAAATGGCGGCCATGCACAACACGCGGCCGGCTACAGGAAAACGGCGGCCGCGACTGACATGCCGAACGCTCGCAGCCCATCCAGGGGAACGCAGCCAGGCAGGGAGATGCTACAACCCAGGGGGGAGTGGGGCAATACTAGAGGGTAGGCAGGATCAGTCACCTATACCCGCGGAAGGGGGGCACTACCCGCGTACTCACCACTCTAGACGGGCGCAGCACCCGTGACACGAACCCCGGTCCTAGGTGTGCTGGCGGGACGTTTAACCCGTTAGCCACCCCGCACGGAACGAAAGTTGCATAAACCCCACATGTCAAGAATAGAGGCTGCGTCCGTCAATGAACGATTGAGAAATACATATATGTTTTTGCATCCCCACTCATGTCAAATGGGATGCAGCAGCTGCAGAGACACAGCTGTGGCTCCCAATGATAGCCGTGCACATGCACACTGTCTGCATTTAGGGTCATGCACCCACATGGCTGTCAAACTGAAAGCAGTGGCTGTGTCTGTGCAGCCGCTATATCACAATTTACATAAATGCACCTGCCTGCATGGAGATGCTCAAACACCAGTGCCTTCTCCCCCCCCCACCATGTGGGCAAACATGGCACTCGCATGGGTGTACACTGCAGTGCGTCCTTGTGAACAAGGCCTTATGGTGCTATACAGGCGGTCCCCAGGTTACAAACAAGATAGGGTCTGTAGGTTTGTTGTTAAGTTGAATTTGTTTGTAAGTCGGAACAGGTACTTTTTTTTTTTTTTTTTTTTTTTTTTTAAGTGTAGCTCCAGCCAATACAATTTTTAAGTTTTTTGCATAGCATAGGGAAGAGGGTAACATCTTTGTAAGGTTTGTTTTGCTGTCTGCTTTTGTTTAGGAGATTTTACCTCACTTTCTGTCCCTATGAAAATTGAATTTTGAAAATTTTCAGTTGTTGTGGAAACAAGGATTGGTGATAAAGCTTCAGTGGAGACACCTTTTTCCCATGGTAACTTTTACAGGAGTGAATTCCCTTCCCATGGGTAGATTTCCTCTCGCTTCCTGTTGTCTCCCTCCGTTTCTAAGTAGGAGTCGTTTGTAAGTCGGATGTTTGCAACTAGGGGACCGCCTGTACTAATCCTGAATCTCCCCCCTCTCTTAATTTTGCAACAAGGGAAATTTGAAAAAACACAGAAAAAAAAACAGCTAAACAAATGTAATTGTTGTTTTTGATCCTGAAAGTTTTTAATGGATTAAACTGAAATAAAAAACATTGAGGGAAAAATATGCAAATAAGTAGGTGAACAATCCACAACTTTTCTAAACATTCAAGCTAACCATACTCCACTCTAGACGGACCATCAAAGATAAGGGACATATTCATCCATAATCAGATATTTAAAAAATCCTATGGTCAAAATTTAGGTGGGTAACAAAGATTTTAATTTTATATTGCTAGCATTCTCATTTTTTAAATTCCAATATTCAGTAGGAGACTGCTATTTAGTAATTTAACTGAAAAAAACAAAAAAACTAAAAAAAAACAATGGTTATTAGAAAATGAAGAAAATCACATATAAATGCTTATTTATGTTTGGCAATTTGCAGCCTCCTTACGGTTCAATGTGACAGATTTTCATACAGCTGCATGCTATAGCACAGATGGTGCCCTGGGTTTCGCAGCTGTTATATGTATCTCATTGGTTTCTGGATGTTTGGGCACAGATAGGAGTTCCTATTTCACACTGTAAACCTCTGCCAAACAGCAGAGGTGGGCATATAATACTAAGCAATTGTGAGAAGCAAAGTATTAAACTAAAACCCCAAAAAAAAGCGACTCCATGTACAACACAATTTACAAACATCTTATAGTAGTAATATTAAAATGGTTATAACCTCATACCATGTTGTTCGCCTTTGCATCCACAATAACTAGTTGCAAAATAAGCAAAACATTTCCCTAGTAATAAGGCCATTTTTAGATTCATTCTGGAGGTAAAAAAAAAAGCACACTAGGGTACATAGCAGCAAGTCAAATTTGTGGCAGATAAGAGATGTATTATATTTGGGAAGCTTCATTCATACATTCCCCCTCAGTACTGCTATAGAATAACCTGCCCCTGACCATTTTCTAATTGTGAGTCTGTTTTCAGTGAAATGTTCATCTTGAGAAAAATCTTTTATCTCTAGTGGTAATTCTCTTGCAGACCTGTGCAAAGCTGCCTCAGTTTGCGGTCATGATTAGAGGCCTAGTGGTTGCAAATAAACAAACTGACAGACAGCCTTAAATGTGTCCCTAATTTGCTTGATAAATGTCCCCCATTGTATGCTGAAGTGCGGCAATATGCTGCTAGTATCAAGCATCTACAGAGAGCATGGGGTGGCAATGGCAATCAGATGAAATCATTGCCGAATAGTGGCTAGATCAGGTGACTCATCTAGTGTCTATGGTCCACTTAAATTCATACTACAGTAGCCCAAATTATTTCCACAACTCTTGTCCACTAAATATTACATGTAGGAGGCTGTATTCACATTCACATGCAGAGCAGCAAGAGTGATTGACCGCTCAGCGTTACTGGCTATGGTAAGGGGAAGCGTGAAATGTGATTCAGCGCATGATATGGCTCCTTTTTGTTTTTTTTCTTAAATAAACCTTGGTGACATGTACAACACGCACACTTCATTTACTGCAATGTAGGGCGATGGGTTGCGCTGCCTTATATTGCAGCGCGATTCATCATGGTGCCCTGCAATAAAATGTATATGTCTGCACTAGGCTGGATTGGAAAATAATTAGCACTGCACTTCTTGAAAAACAAACATTTGAATGGCAGACATAAAAGATACCATATATCACAGTCGATGATTGTGTTAAGCAGCTAAACAATAATAAAGCAGCCATCAACACAGTCAAGTCTGAAAAATACAGCTGGCGGAGCCAAACATATGGACCATTAACCACTTCCGGACCGCCGTACGTCGTTTGACGGCGGTACTTTGAAGTGGAATACCGTTGTTATGGTAGCAGATAGCTACCATAACCCCGGTATCTTTTTTTTCAGGAGGCGATTCTGCGTAAGATAAAAGTGACCTTAGCGGCGGATTCGCCGCGAGATCACTTTTATCAGCGGCGGGAGAGGTGCCCCCCCCCCTCCCGCCGCTTTCCGGTCATCTCCGCCGCTTACCGGACCCGCCGGCAGCGGCGGAGATGATCGCGTCCTTCCCCCCCAGTGTCCGTGAGCCAAGTGGGCGGCTGAAGCCGCTCACCCGGCTCCATAATATGGCTGGGCGGAAGCTGCGTCACAAGTAGCTTCCGCCCAATGCTCTTAAAGGGGACATTTTTTTTTCCCCTGCCACTTTTTTCAAAATTTTTTTTTTTCTTTTTTTATTGCATTTTAGTCTAAAAATGAGATCTGAGGTCTTTTTGACCCCAGATCTCATATTTTGGAGGTCCTGGCATGCTTTTTTTCTATTACAAGGAATGTTTACATTTCTTGTAATAGGAAAAAAAGTGATCAAAATTTTTTTTTTTTTTTTAAAAAGTTGTAAAAATAAAAAGT
>BLSH010024049.1:351064-376957 GCA_018402905.1 Glandirana rugosa
CCCCCCCCCCCCCCCCCCCCACACACACACACACACACACACACACACCGGTCTCCTACCTACATCGGTGCACACAGGAGGCTGCACATCTCTGGACAGGGGGCAGGAGCACAAGCTGCCAGAGTAAAGTTTCCATGATACCAAGCTGGTGATTAGTTGTTAGGACCGGCCCATGTCCTAGTTTACTTGGCCAGGCCGCGCCCTCCATAGTCAGTGAAGAGCTGTGTAGCGTCCTGTTCTGTGAGGAAGGATGAGCAAGGAGGCTGGGGGGAGGAAGGAATGACGCTGAAGTAGCGGGGGTTGGCAAAGCAGAAAAGCATTCAGATCGGGATCAACAGGTTGCCGAACCCGGTTTAGGGTATCCAAGACTTTTCAGTAACTTTACAATTCTGCAAGTATAACGTTTCTGACATGTCACAGAATAAAGCAACAGGATTTGAAAAAAAAAATATTTATTATTAACCACTTGCCAACCGCTTCACTTATATTTACGGCGGCAGTGTGGCACGTTCTCGCGAACCGGTGTTTATAAATGGTGATTCGCGCATGCGCCATTTGCGGTCGAGCACACTCCGAGAGTGTACCCAAACAAAATTGATGGCCTATTTTTCGCACAAATAGAGCTTTCTTTTGGTGGTATTTGATCACCTCTGCGGCTTTTATTTTTTGCGCTATAAACAAAAAAAAGTGACAATTTTGAAAAAAAAAATTTTTGTTCCATAGTTTAGGCCGATATGTATTCTTTCATCATATTTTTGGTAAGCAAAAAATAAATAAATAATCGCAATAAGTGTATATTGATTGGTTTGCGCAAAAAGTTATAGTGTCTACAAACTATGGAAATAGATGTATGGCTTTTTTTTTTTACTAGTAATGGCTGTGATCAGCAATTTTTAGCGGGACTGCGACATTGCGGCGAACAGAGCGGACACTTTTGACACTTTTTTGGGACCAGTGACATTTATACAGTGATCAGAGCTAAAAATAGCTACTGATTACTGTATAAATGTCACTGGCAGGGAAGGGGTTAACACTAGGGGCGATCAAGGGGTTAAATGTGTTCCCTCTGTGGGGGTTTCTAACTGTATGAGGGCTGGGCTGCCTGGAGGAGAGAGATCGTTGTTCTCAATCACTCTCAACGTCCCTGTCAGAACAGGGATCTGTTTGTTTACACTCGCAGATCCCCATTCTGCAGTGTCTCAGGAGCGATCGCGGGCGGACATCGAGGCCACCCCACCTGCTGATTGGCTCCCCTGATTGCCGCTAGACAGCTACAGCGATTCGAGGGAACAAGCCAACCTGCCGCCATATGACGACGGTGGCTGGTCGGCAAGTGGTTAAGCCTCCGTTCACACCAGTGCAACTTGTCATGCAATTTGACAGATGAAAGTTGCATGTCAAGTCGCACCCTATTTCTGGCAATGGAACTGTTCAAATCGGTGCGACTCAGACTTGCACTGACCTTTAAAAGGCTTCTGCACTATTTTTGGCGATTTCATGTGCGACTTGGGTTAGCCTAGGCAGAAATTATGCCATCAGTCTGCTGCAGGGAGGAGAAAGCATTTAGTGCCGGTTCACACAGGGGCAATCTGTCAACCTGATAAATCACATTCCATGCAGTACAATGGAACAGTTCTAGTAGGAAAAGGTTCCTGTACTACCTTGGGGAGACTTCGGAGCGGCTTGCATTGACTTCGATACAGAAGTGGTCTTGCAAACTGTGCTGAAGTAGCACAGTACGGGGCGGCTTCCGAGTCAGACGAGAGTTCGGCGACTTTGAAGCCGCCCCTGTGTGAACCGGCACTCGGTGATCAGACTGCAACATTGTAACAAATCACAAGGATAGAAGCTACAGCACGATCTACAGCAAGATCTGATCTCTGTCAGATATTTGTGAGCACAGCAAAAAAATAAATAAATAAATATACAGGTGCCAGGATTTACAGGATGTGTCCGTTCTGAGGCAGCATCTTGGGCCTGGATATAGGCGATGACCCCGGATGCTGTTTAACAAAAGCTAGTAGCACCTTTCTATAGAGAAAAGCAGATAAAAGGTATCAGAGGGAGTGCTGTGATCTCTGGGAGAGTTGATAAATATCTGGAAGTGTTAAACTTACACATTTCTATCATGCATGTACTTAAAATAAAAAACTTGCTGCTGCAGGCTACTGTCATTGTTTTCATTGACATCTTCTAGTCAACAATTACACTGAGGGCTTGGTTTGTATATACATACATACATACACATACTATATTGTCAAAAGTATTGGGACACCTGCCTTTACACGCACTCTTAAGGCATCAGCATACCAAGACATTTTTGACAATTTCATGCTCCCAACTTTGTGGGAGCAGTTTGAGGGTGGCCCCTTCCTGTTCCAACCTGACTGTGCACCAGTGCACAAAGCAAGGTCCATAAAAGATATGGATCAGTGCCTGACATCACAAATGTGCTTCTGGAAGAATGGTCAAACATTCCCATAGACACACTCCTAAACCTTGTGAACAAGCTTTCCAAAAGAGTTGAAGCTGTTATAGCTGCAAAGGGTGGGCCAACTCTATATTGAACCCTACAGGCTAAGACTTGGATGCCATTAAAGCGTGCGTTTAATATATATATATATATATATATATATATATATATATATATATATATATATATATATATGTATGCAGTCCCCGGGGTAACAAACGAGATAGGGTGTGTAGCTTTGTTCTTAAGTTGAATTTGTAGGTTGGAACAGGTACATTTTTTAAGTGTAGCTTCAGCCAAAAAAATATTAAGCTTTTTGGATAGCATAGGGAAGGGTTAACACCCCTGTAATGTTTGTTTTGTTGTCTAGGTTTCTGTTCTGGAGATTTCACCTCACTTCCTGTCCCAATGATAATTGGATTTTGAAAATTTTTTGGAGACACTTTTTTCCCCTAATAACTCTTACAGGAGTGAATTTTCCTCCCTATGGGTAGATTTCCCCTCACTTCCTGTTGTCTACCTCAGTTTTTAAGTAGGAGTCATTTGCAACTAGGGGACCGCATATATATACACACACACATATATATATATATATATATATATATATATATACACACACACACATACACATATATATATATATATATATATATATATATATAGAGAGAGAGATATATCACAGGGCTTGACAAAATTGCCTTGAATCTAGGAGCCAGCTAAAAAAGCTAGGAGCCAATTTTTTATAGCGTAGTGTTGGGTTGTCAGCGCCTGGGGTAAGACAAGTAATTTGCACCCCTAACTTACTCACAGCAGAGCAGCCAGTCAATAACTCCACCATTACATCAGGGGTTATAGACTGGCCAGAAAGAGTGACACTAAAAAATCTGTTATGGGGGAAACTCCGTATTATGCCGAATGCATCGTGACTGCGGCATGTAAAACGCCCTCATCTGCTGCCTAATGGAGCTTATGGGAGGCCAATGGTGGGCGGCAAAAACACGTCTCTACTGCACATTTTTGCCACCCAACTTGCACATCTAAACAAAGCCTTAGTGACATTGTAAATAAAATACAAAAAAAAGGTGAAAAGTATTCCAGCGCTGCTGATCTTCTGCTGCCTCTTTGCAGCCACTTCCTGCCTACATGTGTGTCCCCCACAGTGACTATTCATTGCTCTGGTGGGTTTCTGGTCTGGCCCAGCTGCACATAGAGTGGTAATTGTTGATGGTACACAGGGCTTTATCACAATTTTGTTGCTTAGAATAAAGGTCACATTTCTCGCGGTGTAACATCATCTGTCACATTATACAAAAAAATATGGGCTAACTTTACTGTTTAGTTTTTTTTATTCATTAAAAGGGTATTTTTTCCAAAAAATTGCGCTTGAAAGACCGCTGCGCAAATACCGTGTGACATAAAATATTGCAACACCCGCCATTTTATTCTCTAGGGTCTCTGCTAAAAAATAATATATAATGTTTGGGGGTTCCAAGTAATTTTCTAGCAGAAAATACTGGATATTTAATTTTAAGCCACTAATGTGAGAAAAGGTTTAGTCTTTAAATGGTTAAACTTTCCTGATACAGCCCGGAGATAATTGCTTTGAAATAAGAAGATACATTGTTGTTCCTTTAGTCTTACTAACTCTCAACAACTATTCCTGGGCAGCCAAATTTTAACAGCTGTTAGATTAAGCAGAGAACGGCTCTCGCTGAATCTGACAGCTATTTTAACACGGGGAGAGAAGGAACGGCAGTCACTCGCCAGGATGCGATTTCTGGTCGCCATGGCGACCTGGCGTCCGGGGTTTGTCGAGGCCTGCTATAACATATATGTATTTTTTTTAGAGAGCTTAAAACCTGAGCGCATACAATGAAATTGCAGTTCTAGATGCATTATTATTATTATTACTCATTGAGAATAAAAAATGTAATTTTACTTCCCCTTTCTCTCCTTGTAAAACGCCTAGGCATATGACGCCGTTTCCTGCATTGCATTGACTCCTGGGAGATAAACGTCAGGTTTCTCAGCAGTGCCTCTTTTCTTTTTTTTGTTCTCACTCTCGTGAGAGTTTGCTGGCAGAGGAGGGGGTGGGGAGTGTGGATCAAAGCTGTGGGGAGTGAATGGAAAGCCGAGGACGGCTGCGGGGTTGGAGGGGGCTGGAAGTGGGCAGAGATAGGAGGAGATTGCAAAGGTCAATGTGCTGTATACACAGATAATTCACATATAATCTAAATTTATATTTCTCTGATAGTCCCATACCTCGCATGTGCCATTTATGACGCAGCTGCCACAGAAAAAAAAAAAAGGCCTCTATTGCGCAGGCGTAGCCGGGCTGAGAACTTCATGCCCTTCCAGGCCTTCGGGTCATGTTACTATAGCAGCCACAGCGGAGGTTCGCCGGCGCTGCTATAATAAGGCGTGCACGTCGGAAGAGACGCAGCTTTTCTACTGCGCATGCGCGGCCGGGAGCCCGTTACCGCGCATGCGTGAAATTTACTTTGGCTGGCGGAGCAATCGGAACTCATCCAGGAAGACTGCGGCTTGGGCTTCATTTGCCCTCACAAGAAAGGGATGCTCGCAGCATCTGAGATATAAAATATATATATACATAAATAAACTATTTGGATACAAAAAGGGTAAGCTGGCATTCCCTACTCTTTCCAAATTAGGATGTTTAACCATTTCAAGCCCATGGATGTCATTGACTGAGTCAGGATATCTCAATGATGCCTACAGCCATCATTGAGATCATTTTTTTTGGCCAGCGATTCCGTGCACCATAAGAACGATCATAGCAGCAGTTCAGCAGCTTGATCATTCTTATAGGTGGCGAAGGGGACATCACCCCCCTCCCGCCGCCCTTCAGTGCTTCTAAGGGCCCGCCTGTACGATTAGCGGGCCAGAGAATTCATGCGTCGCCGCCAAAAGTTGATCAGGGAGATGACTGGTGACCATCTGGTCACCAGTCATCTCTAGGATACGCGTAGGGCCGGGCACGACGTTATGATGTCATGTATGGGCTGGCTTTAGTAAACAAAGCCGTGGACGTGGCTGAAAAGAGTTTTTTTTTTATCTCAGTCTTTCCAGCCTGGAGGAGAGATGTGGGGTCTTATTGACCCCACATCTCTCCATAAAGAGTACCTGTCACACACTATTCCTATTACAAGGGATGTTTACATTCCTTGTAATAGGAATAAAAGCGATAAAAAAAAAAAAAAAAATTTAAAAATAGTGTAAAAATTAAAAAAATAAAAAGGTAAAATAAACAAAAAAAATACAAATTTAAAGCGCCTCGTGTGCTCGCGCACAGAAGCTAACCTATACGCAAGTCCTGCCCACAACATATGTAAACGGTGTTCAAACCACATGTGCATAAGAGCAACAATTCTAGCACTAGGCTTCTAACTTTAAACTGGTAGCTTGTAAAAAAAATGGCAACAATCCCTAGAGTCTCTGCTAAAAAAAACATATATAATGTTTTGGGTTCTGAGTAATTTTCTAGCAAAAAAATGATTTGTACATGTAGGAGAGGAGTGCCAGAATAGGCCCGGAATGGAAGTGGTTAATGTTGGATTGGCATACTCCTGTTTTTATTGTGATTAAGCCATCTTGACTTCCCTCTAAGTTAAAAAAAAAATCTCACTGATGAAGTCTCTAAGGGCTATAAAAGACCAAATCTGACTGAGTGCCTTTCACCCAAAAATAAATTTGTTTTGGGGGTACTGATCTTTTTGACCCAAAACCATTTGATATGCAAGTTTGCCATCCTTTTTGTTTGTTAAATATGTATGTGCGTGGACAGAAGTAAATGCCAAGTTACCTATAGCATGAAAAGGTTCGCATATACAGAAAATAGGCAAGTATGTCCAAAATTTAAACAGGGGTTGTGTTATCTGCATTCAGACCATATACCTGAAAACAGTAAGGCTGCTTTCACACTGAAAGCACTGGCCATTAGCGGTAAAGCGCTGCTTGCTTTTGCACTGCTTTTCGGACGCTAGCAGGGCGCTTTTAACCCCAAAAAAGGGTTAAAACCTCCCATTTTGCAACACTTTCAAAGGCGCTTTGAAAGCGCTGCCCATTCATTTCAATGGGCAGGGGCGGTTTGGGAGCGCTGTATACAGTGCTCCCAACCCATCTAGATGCTGTTTGCAAGACTTTTTTTCCCGTCCCGCAAGCGCACCGCCCCAGTGTGAAAAGACACACTGGAATGAATGAGAGGCGATTTTCAGGCACTTAAGAGGCGATTTACAGCGCTAAAGCGCCTGAAAACCTCCCCAGTGTGAAAGGGGTCTAAACAAAAAAATATTAAAAGAATGACCTCATTGTTGTTTCCTCCCCACAGGCTGCATGTCAGCTCCCTGACTTTACCGTAATAATTCCGCTCGCTACATAACGCTGCTTCATGCTGTTGGCCTGTACCTTCCGAGCTCGGCCAGCAACAGACGGGAACTCTGAAAGACTGTCGTCATCACGAGGGTCAGGGACAATTCTCTTCTCAATGGGCTCTGCTCGCAGGAGAGCTTCTAAGCTGCTGCCATCTTGTGGAATCAGCCCTTCTTTCTTCAGAATTTGCTCTGAGTCAGCTGAAATAAACAAAAAAAACAAAATGTAGACAGTCTTTTCTGTACTCCAGTCTATAAATGTAGCTCTCTTTTCTTACTGGAGGCTAAAATGGCATTCTGCAAACCACAAGCTATAGAAGTGAAAAGGTTTCACTGTAATGTAAACCAGTTGGCAAGATGTGTTAAGGTACAAGGATTTCTATCTTTATAAACACCTTTTCCAGGCTTTAAGGTCCCCCCCCCAGCTGCAGACAACTTAGCATCTCAGTCTACACGTTGAATATTTGTCATATTTTATGAAGAATTCAACAGAAGCAGCAAGACAACCTACCAGAGAGATTTGGCCACTGAATACTAACAGATGATGAGACTTGTGAGCAATTTCTCATTTTAGCATTGTAAAAACTAAAATCAGTTTTATGTGACCTAATCTCTTCAAACGCCTAACCTAAAAGACCCACTAATATGAAATGACAAGAAGTTTAAGCCGTAGGATTTCCCTGTGAAATTTCTTTTAGAATATACATCAAAATCACATTGTGAAAAATACAAACTGTACACCCTGTACATGTGTCTCAGAATTTCTCATCTCTATGTCCATTGCAAGTTAGTGACTGATGGAGGAAGAAGCCAATGCATCAGTGTTGGGAACTAACATTTTTAGAAGAAATGGTCAGTAATGGCAGCGCCTCCATGATTCTCCAATGACAGTGTATTTCAAAACTGTGCATTGAAAAGCACATGTATGAGACATTCTTTGAGTCAATATAGACAGCAAGTCAAAAGCACCAAGAGGTTATTTAAAGTGGAATCAGCTGAAAAATTCCAAATCAGCTGATGAGTAGGATTCCTACTACTTATATAAAGCATAAGATGGTGCTCAAGAAATCTCAGAAGCCAAATGGCCAATACATCCAAACAAATTATAGCAGGGCCTAATTATGTTTGACCATTTCTAATATCTATGGAAGCTCGTTGCTGGCTGGCTGGAGATTAGGATCGCCTCATGAATAGTACAATAATTTATCCATCACTGGTGCATGAGCAACAGAAGGATTCCACTTTCCTACAAACAGTAGAAATCTCCATTAATGCTTAACTTTTGGGAAAAAAATGAATGCACATATTTTTGCAGAGGAAAAAAAAATCTGGAATTATTTTTTCCAGCACAAGCCTGCAGAACATTGCACTTGTGATCAGTGGATTTAGGGTGCAAAGTCAGGTTCCTGCAGATAAATCTTACAATTTTTAGCCCACACCTCCGTACAGGCTGTCAGTCTGAAAGCTGTAGGGTTTGAAAATGAACTACAAAGATGCTTATATGCTCCCTTGCAGTCCATTTAGAACTACAAGCCATCTGATGTGGTGGCAGATGGAACTGTGAATGAATGACACAGCCGTGCTGTTTTTAAAATGCAACAAAAGCTCTGACAAGTAAAACATAGCAACATATAGCAGGGATATGCAATTAGCGGACCTCCAGTTGTTGCAAAACTACAAGTCCCATCATGCCTCTGCCTCTGGGTGCCATGCTTGTGGCTGTCAGAGTCTTGCTATGTCTCATGGGACTTGTAGTTCTGCAAAAGCTGGAGGTCCGCTAATTGCATATACCTGATATACAGCATATTTCAACAATATAATACTAATAGCCTGTGTGCTTGGAGCTCTGCTTTAAAATATCTACATGTAAATTAGCAATATAAATTCAACCATACAAACTACATCTACAAATTTACAAGACCTGCTTGAAGCAGGACAAAGGAAGGTAACCTGCAGGTCAAATGGAACTAAACTTTGAGTGACCTTAGAAGTGTTAGAGCTGGTTCACACAGGGGCAACTTGTCAGGCGACGTTGAGCTCCATGCATTGCAATGGAACCGTTCTAATAGAAGCGACTCAAGTCGCTCCGACTTAGAAAAAGGGTTTTCTGTACTACTTTTGGGGTGACTTCAGGCGACTTGCATTGACTTCTATTAGAGAAGTCGTTTGCAAGCCGTGCTGTGTGGGGTTGCGATGAGTCGCCCTGCAAGTCAGATCACCCTTCTGTGAACCGGCTCTTAGACTGATGCTACCGACATATCCCAAAGTATGAAAACAGACATTACCTGGTTTCAGAGAAGGGAATGTAAGCCTTGGGTCCTCAGGAGGGTGTGCCCTCCGCCTCTTGCGCCACCGCCGAGATGGATACGTATAAAGCTGTCCTGGAGCTGTACCTTTATTATAATAGAGCACAATAAAATTAAATTACCCATTTCATGATTGGACACAAACACACACAGCACCTTTTTTATTTCGGCAATTCTGCTGGTTTTATACAAACTAAGCATTCATTTCAAGAGACAGATACAATTTTAATTTACAGCAAACCTTGTAACTAATTTTTTTATTTTTCTGGCATTAGCTTTGAACATTTAGGAATAAAAGTAGAATGACTAATTTCTGTGACTGGTTTGGGAATCAACTGGATCAGATCATAGAGAAACTGGTTCAGCCCTCCAATGCATCATCAGGATATCTATACCAACCATATATAGAAATCCTATTCCCCTTTTATGGCTGCAAAGTAATATAGAGTGTACAATTTGAATGCTATATATCAAGTTCTGAGACCCAAAAACAGAATCCACTAATGAAGTTAGAAAGGCACTTCTGGGTACATGCTAAGAAAAACACATTGATTGGCATGATATCGTGGCCCATGTTCAGTTCAGTGCTTTCAAAGAATACTTCACTGAACACTGCTGTGTAAGGAGCCATGCTGTCCAATAAAATTCCCCTAGGCAGGTTCTAGGAATAGTGTTAAATGTACCTTTGAGAATCAAGTGCTGTGAGACACAAGCCTCTGGACAAAATTACACATCAAATAATACTGGGTGAGATATGCTCATTAGTAAGTAACCAGATTGGCTCTCAGTGCAATATCATACCTGGACCTCTGTGCCTTTTCTCCATCCATATGTAACAGTTGCTTTGAGCCACCCCAGTTTGGGAATCCAGGAAAGGCATTCGAACGCTGCGCTCTGCACACAAACGTGCATTGTAATTGTGGCATTGCTCCATGGCATCTCTGTAATACTGTTCACCAATGCTGCATTTAAAACAATAATATATATATATATTACTATACAATGATATAACTTACAACAGTGGGAGGCTGCTCTGTGCAGAAACAAACTGACAAGTTATCTTTGTCTTTGTCTCTTAGCCCTATCCCACATTTTCTTAGCCCTATCCTACGTTTTCTGTGCAGTTCGGTGCAAATTCCAGCCCCATTTTGGAATCGGAACACATCTAGTTCAGAGAAGTATTCCACATTGAACGGGGATCTTTCTCACGGACAGGAGGAGATGAACAGCGGCTCCTGTCCTCCTCACAGGCAACGGAGCTGGAATTCGCACCGGACTGGTGTGAATCCAGCCTAAAAAAAGGTTCCTGTACTGCTTATGTTCGACTTTGATCCTACTTCAAGCCATTGTCGGATCATTGTCTGAACTGATCCGACTTTGGCATGCGACTTGTGCTCTGAGGATCTTGAAGGGGAACGCCACGCCAAATTTAAAAAAAAATAAAAAAATAAACTGCATGGGGTCCCTCTCAAAGAGCATACCAGGCCCTTTGGTCTAGTATGGAATTTAAGGAGAACCCCCATGCCAAAAAAATGGTGTGGAGGTCCCCCCAAAATCCATACCAGAACCTTATCCGAGCACGCAGCCCGACAAGTCAGGAAAGGGGGTGGGGACGAGCGAGTGCCCCTCCCTCCTGAACCACACCACATACCCTCAACATGGAGGGTGGGTTCTTTGGGGCCCTACGCCCACCCCACCCCAAACCACCTTGTCCCCATGTTGGTGAGGACAAGGGCCTCTTCCCAACAACCCTGGCCAGTTGTTATCGGGGTCTGCGGGCAGGGGGCTTATCGGAATCTGGAAGCCCCCAGATCTCAGCCCCCCCCCCCACCCTATGTGAATGAGTATGGGGTACATTGTACCCCTACCCGTTAAACAAAAAAAAAGTCAAAAATAAACACACTACATAGGTTTTTAATATATTTCATTAAGGCAGCTTCGGCGTCTCCTCTTTTGCGGGGTCTTCTCTCTGCGCCGTCTTCTGCTCTCTTCTCCCGATGTTGACATGATCTCCCGCAATAATGCTGTCTCCACACTGTGCATTGACTTATATTAGCATGAGGCAAGGCCACTTACTGATGTCATCCAGAGGCCCCTCCCCCCTTATGACATCACCACCTGTTCATGATGGGCTGTGACATAAGGGGCGGGGCCTGTGGACGATGTCAGCGGGTCACCCCCGCCAATATAAGTCAACGCACAGCATGGAGAAAGCATTAGCGCGGGAGACTGCGCTGAGTCAACATCGGAGGAGGAACAGAGGGAGAAGATGGCTGAGAAGACCCTGCAAAAAAACATAAAAAAGAAGTCCCCTCAGAAGAAAGAAGACCCCACAAAAGAGCAGAAGAAAGACGCCGGAGAAGGGAAAAGAGTCAGAGAGGGAGAAGACGCCAGCGCTGCCTTAATAAAAATACTTTAAAAACCTGTGTAGTGAGTTTGTTTTGGACCCTTTTTTTTTTTTTTTAGGCGAATGGGTACCCCATACATAGGTTGGGGGGCCGGAATCCAGGATTCCGATAAGCCCCCCCGCCCACAGACCCCGACGGCCACCGGGAAGAGGCCCTTGTTCACATTAACATGGAGACAAGGTGGCTGCCCCAAAGCATGCACCCCCCCCCCCCATGTTGAGGGCATGCGGCTTGGTATGGTTCGGGGGGGTGCTCGCTTGTCCACACCCCCTTTCCTTACCTACCAGGCTGCGTGCTCAGATAAAGATCTGGTATGGATTATGGGGGGGGACCCTCATGCCATTTTTTTTTTGGCGTGGGAGGTTCCCCTTAAAATCCATACCAGACTGAAGGGCCTGGTATGCTCTTGGAGGGGGAACCCATGCCGTGTTTTTTTTTTAATTTGGCGGAGGTTCCCCTTCAAGAACCCCAGAGCACAAGATGCCTGGTATTGTCAGGATCTAAATCGGATCCCTGTTCACAGAAGTCGGACCGTTGTAGGATCTTTGTCAATTTTCCTATCGCACTCCTTTCTGGCAAATAGGCTCTTATGTTGGTGGGTGCTGCAACGAAAACCAGCTGGGTCCTGGAAATGTCACAAGTGTACTTATTCGTCAGCACACCGTGGTTCCTTGTCCAAAGATTTCTTTATTGTAGAGATCACATCACAGAAAACTGCAACGTTTCAGAGCCGCGTAGGGCCCCTTCGTCAGGCATGTGACGAAGACTGTTGTAGGACATGTCACAGAGAAAAGTAGAATCAAAGACTGATCATTGTCGTGTTGTACTAGTGTGAACCCATCCTCAATGTGCGTCTTGAACTGCAATACAACCGATTGTCACCTTCTATGGACTGTCTCCTTCCGTCCGAGCTCTGCTATAATGGGTCTGCAAGTCAAATTCAGGTACTTACACTGCTTGCAATAAAAAATGCATTTGATGTATTAATGATATCAGAACGGCATTAATCTGTGTAGCTTAGGGTCATCCAGAGTTCAAACTGAGGCCGGGTTCACACATGTGCGGCCGCTGGTTCGTGCCTGTGGTCCGATGTATTTCTGTACACCGGTTCAGGTGCAATTCCGGTCTGAATTCGCACCTTGAACCAGACTCAAAGACGCACTGGACCCTTGTGGACCATGGGCACCATGGACATGTGTGAACCGGCTCCACTGAGAGACGATCATACTTGCCTGTAACATAAATTGGATGCGGGGAAACCCACATCCAATTAGCATACATGTAGACCCATCCTTAACTACTTGCAGACCGCACGCAGTATATTATATTATTATAGTGCAGTGCTGTCTCGCAAATCGCCGTAAATAGACGGAGATTTACGAACAGGCAGCTAAGGGGCGCGAGCGCACCACCAGCAGCACGCGCTCGTGCCCGCCGCACTCTGGAGGAGTGTGCTCGCGGCTCGGGCGGATCTGATGTCATACGGCGAGACGCGATCAGCTGCCAGAGGGAAAGAATGGGTAAGAACGGCGAAGTAAACACGGCGGTTCCCCGTTCTGACAGGCGGCATCTAAGAGATCTACTGACTCCTGTCACTGGGATCAGTTAGATCTCTTATGCCCCTGACAGCCCAGCCCCCTCACAGTTAGAACACACCCAGGGAACACAATTGACCCCTTCACTGCAAATTACATTTATACAGTAATCAGTGGATATTTAAATTTCTGATCGCTGGGGGCGTGGCCAGGAACGGCATGTGAACAGACGTGTTTCACAGAGCTCCCGAGTGTTACCTTTCTTTGATCCTGTTCCCGGCCCAGCAGAGCTGATCCTTGGACACCGAAAGATTCCTAAAGGCATAGTGAAGACAGCTAAACATTGTGTGAAGACATGATGGTTACACGGAAAAACAAGGAAGACATGCAGCGCGCGGAGATCCAATATGACGCTGGCCCGGGCCTACAGCAACGCACGCCACGGGTAAAGGACACAGTGAGTAAGACAACGAAATCTACCAAGTCGACCACAGGGGACCCCCCCAAAGATATGCGCTTCTATGCACAGAAGCTTATAAACATTCAGGCCCAAGCGGACCCCGTAATGGAGGAGGAAGGCTCCGGGGAGGACCGCGAGGCTCAGGGGGACGCGGGGAGGGGACAGCCGGTGGGAGATATGGGGAGCCAGCCAGCTTCTGAGACTGTCAGTGAGGATGAGGACGACGCTCAGCCCTCACTATCTGAGATTCTGAGAGCGATTCATAAATGTACGGCATCAGTTCATAACCTCCAGGAGCAGTTTGGAGGACTAAAGGAGGAAATGGGCCTGATTAGGCAGGATCTACAGAAGATCAGGGAAAGAACAACAGCGGCTGAAAGCAGGATCAGCGATATTGAGGACAAGATACCGCCACTGACTAGAGACACTCAACGCAATTCAATTGTGGTCAAAGCTATTGAATCTCGCGCTGACGATCTCGAAAATCGGATGCGCCGCAATAATGTGCGGATTGTTGGTCTCCCGGAGAAGGTGGAGGGTAGGGATCCCACCGATTTTGTGGAAAGATGGCTGCCAGAGGTATTCGGAAAGGAGGCCTTCACAGCGCTCTTTGCAGTGGAGCGCGCTCATAGAGTGCCAACTAGGCCCCTGCCACCGGGTCACCCTCCCCGCCCTCTACTGGCCCGGTTATTACACTATAAGGACAGAGAGATAATATTGCGCCTGGCCCGTGAGAAACAAAATATACAATTCAACGGTGCGCGGGTATCCTTTTACCCTGACTTCTCTTCAGACGTACAAAAAAAGAGAGCCCGCTTTAATGAGGTGAAAAGACGTTTGCAAAGACTACAGGCCTCATACGCTATGCTATACCCAGCGCGCCTTCGGATAACGGTCGGAGGCCAGGCGCACTTCTTCGAGCATGCAGCAGAGGCCTCAGAGTGGCTGGATGCCAACGAACAAGCCTTTCGCCAGCAGAGGAGACCGGCCGGGGAAGAGGAAGGGCTGTAAAGGAGGGTGCCCGCGACCAGGACGAACGTAAAATGCCAGTAAGAGATATCATAATAACTTTGAAGCTTGTGCCCTTCAGAGGACTTTTACATAGAAGTGAGCCGGGAAACACTGACCTATATAATCCCGGTCTTTGGCCGGGGATGCGAGGAGAGACTGTTTAAAAATTTACACTTATCCGGATGGAGAAGGCAATAAATGACTTGCAGAGTCCCAGAGAGGTGATGCTCTGCGGGACCTGTTGTCCCCCTGTCGACTGTTTGAAGTACGTTTTAAATTTTTTTTCTGTTTGTCAGGAGTTCTGACAGCTCACCCATCCAGGTTGGCAGAGCCATGGCGGAGGAGGTAGGGTTGCCCCCCTCGCCTCTAGCCCAGCCCAGGTACATATCTGCAGGGTTAGAGCTACTACATGGATGTAAGCAGCTGCGCATACTGAGCAACATAAAGGAGGACTACTTCATTAGAGATTTCCTAACTGCAAAATCTGTTCTACCATTGCCATTCAGGAGATACAATTTGCATAGGCCTAGGCAGGTATATGACAGGGTGCTATGCCTGGCCACTGAAACGATTGGGCAGGATTTATACAGATGACGACGGTTACAGTGGTGTCGTGGAATGTCAGAGGACTGAATGATCCCCTAAAGAGAACTATGGTATCCACCTCTATACGTAAATACCTGCCCGCCATTTGCTTCTTACAAGAGACGCATCTGACTCCAGATACGGTGTCCTGTTTGAACTTTCGGTGGGTGAGCAAGGCATATCACTCGGTCCACACATCATTCTCTAGGGGGGGTGAGTGTGCTCATACACGCCTCCCTGGACTACCAGGAACTGGATTGTCAGATAGATGGGGAGGGGCGGTATGTTATGCTATTTTGCAGACTTTTTGCCTTGAAATGTATCCTTGTCTGTGTCTATATACCTCCACCGTATGGACACCAGGTGTTAAAACTGGTGGTGGAGTACCAACTGTGCCACCCCGGGGTACCTATCTTTGTAATAGGTGACTTTAACTGCTACCTCGACTCCCGGCTTGATAAACATCCGCCGGGGGTGGGAGGTAGGGGGCCGAGGAGTACCCCTCTGAGAAAACTAGTGGAGGACGTGGGGTGGGGTGACCCTTGGAGAGGCAAACACCCTGGTGAGAAACAATTCTCATGCTTCTCGAAGACTCACACCACACTGTCTCGCATAGATCTGTGCCTGTGTACGAGGGAAGCTGAACGTTATGTTAAAGACATTAAATATGCTATTAGGGGAATATCTGATCATTCACCGCTGATTGTAGACCTTGAAGTGCGCCCCCCTTCTGGGTTACAGAGGGCTCCCTGGAAGTTGAACGCATTTTGGCTACAATTATTCCCATCTAAGACAAGGGTGACTACTGCTATGGCTGAATTCTGGAGGGTGCATGAGGCTCAGGAGGAGAGAGGGGTGGTATGGGAAACGTTTAAAGCCTATTTGAGGGGGCTATTTATTAAAGAGATCACTGCTGTTAAGAAGGCCACCCATGCTCAGGTGGAGGGTTTGGAGAGGCTAGTTCGGGACACGGAAGCCAGATTTATAAATGATCCTACTGAAGGGCATAGAGAGGCATGGGTAACCGCCCAGGAGGCGTTGCAACACATTGTGGGTTCCACTGCAGAAAGGAAACGATTCTTTAGCAAAGTGGCCTTTTACGAGGAGGGTGAGCATACCGGTCGCCTGTTGGCAAAAATTGCAAATTCTCAACAATCCTCCCCAAATATAGGGGCTATCAGGCTGCCTACAGGCAGAATCACAAATTCCCCCGATGAAATTATGGCAGCTCTGGCCTCCTATTACTCCACTTTGTACAGCTCTCAACAGGACTACACAGCCGAATCCTTAGCTGCATATATAGGTCAGCTGGATCTGCCAAAACTCTCAAAAGCAGATAGGGAAAAACTGGACGCTCCCCTAACAGCGGAGGAGCTCCAAGAGGCGACCGGGGTGTTCCCTAACCTGAAGGCACCAGGAGCTGATGGTATACCGGTAGAGGTGTTTAAACAATACGCTGAATGTATTCTTCCTCAACTGTTGCGGGTGTTCAAGGAGGCCAGGGACCTCGGCCGGTTACCGCCTTCCATGAATAAGGCCACTATTGTACTCTTGTTGAAGCCGGGCAAGGATCCAGTGGACCCAGGTTCCTATAGGCCTATATCCTTGCTCCAGACGGATGTAAAGATTCTGGCGAAGGTGTTGGCCATTAGACTTGGGAGGGTGATATCCTCAGTAATTCACTCTGATCAGGCTGGGTTCATGCCACAAAAGTCTACAGCGATAAACCTGAGGCGTTTGTTCCTGAATATTCAGTCGACAGCTGACAATATGGGGGACCGCGCTCTGCTGTCGTTGGACGCCCATAAAGCGTTCGACAGCATTGAGTGGTCCTACCTATGGGCCATATTGAGGAAATTTGGGATAGGAGAGGAATTCATTGACTGGGTTAAGTTGCTGTACAGCTCCCCACAGGTGGCCATTAGGGGGGAGGGGAAAATGTCACCTTACTTCCAACTCTCTAGAGGTACGAGACAGGGGTGCCCCCTGTCCCCTCTCCTCTTTGCGCTCGCCATAGAGCCACTGGCGGATCGCATTAGAGCCAATCACAGGATCCAGGGGTTTAGGTACGGGCAATCCACGAAAAAATAATGCTCTATGCGGATGACACTCTGTTACTACTTGGGGATACAGGAATATCACTATCAGAGGCCATGGAGGAGATGAAACGATTCGGCAGGTTCTCGGGGCTGCGGATAAATTGGACGAAGTCGTCCCTTATGGTGTTGGATAGGAGATTAGACCCAGGCCAGAGCGATATTAGTGGGATACCAGTATCCTCGGAATTTAGATACCTAGGTATACAAATTACACCCAACCCGTTGGACTTCATTGCCCGGAATCTGAAACCCCTTTTAAATAAGTGTCGGGACAAGGTTCAAGTGTGGTCTAGACTAAAGCTATCTCCAGTAGGGAGGATAAACTTGATTAAAATGATCATAATGCCACAGCTCTTATATGTGCTCTATAATTCCCCTATGGTGATTCCATTGAAACACTTCCGGGTGATGAATTCCATATTTAGGACCCTTATTTGGCAAAACAGACCTGCAAGAGTGAGTCTGATCCAACTACAACATCCCAAGGAGGCGGGAGGAATGGCACTCCCTAATCCCTGGGCCTATTACTTGGCCTCTCAGGCACAACACATAGCGAGACTTCTGAATGAGAGTGGGGATAGAGATTTGAATCTGGTAGACCCTATGACTAAACTAGTAGGCCATATGACGGATGGAGCTGTGGCGGAAGGCCTGGAGGCCCTGCGCCTGGCTAAATCTAACAAGCTGTTCCCCACTTATAACTTAATGCAAAAATTCTGGAACAAATTGCGTTCAATTCAACGGGTCGAGGGGTTTACTAGCTATAGCCCTATATGGGATAATAAAAGGTATCCTGAGCTAGGAAAACTGCAATACAAACAGAAGTGGAAGCAGTACGGAGTACTGCACTTAAGACAGATCTTTAGGGATGGGAAATGACGGTCCTTTTGAGGAGCTGCAGAGGGAATTTGGACTACACCACAATATGAGATTTTTTTATTTTCAGCTCAGGCACGCCATTGGGGCACAGGAGACAGTGGAGCCATGGACGATGGGACCATCACCTATCTTCAACTATATGTGGGAGACGGAGGTGTATAAGGGATTTATATCAGGATGTTACTCTATGATTCTAAATAGGCTTCTCCCTGCAGGGCGTGGTAGGACATTACCTAGGTGGGAAAAAGACATTGGGACACTAGAGGAGGGACAGTGGGAAGAGGCCATGGAGGCGGTCACACGTTGCTCACTGAACGTAGCGCAGAGACTCTCCCAACTTTACTTGCTCCTGAGAGTCCATTATACACCAGACAAACTGGTGAGAATGGGGGTGCGGGAGGACCCAACATGTACTAGGTGCCGTAGGGACCATGGTGATTTAATCCACCTAATGTGGAGGTGCCCCAAACTGCACACGTACTGGAGGGAGGTGATAGGAAAGCTGAACAGTGTTTATCATATTGACTTAGCAGAGGACCCGAAAGCAGGTTTACTAGGCATCATAGAGGTGGAATTTACGGTAGAGGCCCATAGAGCTGGGGTGGAGAGAGCCCTTTTTCAGGCCAGAAAACTGATTTTGAAACATTGGAAGTCAGAGAGTCCTCCCACGGTAAAAGAGTGGATAGCACTGGTGAACCAAACCATCAGATTTGAAAAGGTGATTTATCAGCATAGAGGAAGCAACACCAAATTTGAGAAGATATGGTCGCCATGGCTGGCTGTGCCAGGCCTAGCGCCGGTAGAGCTAGTCATGGACAGACTATTTATGTGAACTAAGGCAGACCACGGGCATAAGTTAATGGTTAATGTGGAATGGAATAAGTCAAATATAAATGTACTCGGAAGGAGACACTGGAATGGTAATGTTTACGTTGAATGCTGTAATATGTGGATTTATGCTATGTATGCAAAGCTGCTCAATAAAGTTTGTTGTTTGGAGATAAAAAAAAAAAAAATTTCTGATCGCTGTATAAATGTCATTGGTCCCAAAAAAAAAATTGTAAAAAAATGCCAGAAATGAATTCTCATGGTTTGTAAACGCAGCAACTTTTGCACAAACCAATCAATAAATGCCGATTGCGATTTTTCTTACCAAAAATATGAGGAAGATTATAAAATCGGCCAAAACCGATGAATACATTTGTTTTTTTATTTTTTTTGGATTTGTATCTTAACAAAAAGCAAGAAATTTTTTTTTTGCAAAATTGTCGCTCTTTTTTTTGTTTATAGCGGCGATCAGAAATGACGCAGAGGTGACCAAATACCACCAAAAGAAAGCTCTATTTGTGTGACAAAAAGGACACAAATTGTGTTTGGGAACAACGTCGCAGGACCGCGCAAATGTCAGCTAAAGCGACGCAGTGCCGAATTGCAAAAAGTGCTCTGGTCCTACAGTAGGAAAATCTTCCGGGACTGAAGTGGTTAAAGCATATCTGAACTCAAAAACAAAAATGTAATACATTGTGGCTAACTAGTGCTAAAACATGAGTTCTGCGTTATTTCTCTATTTTCAAGTTAACAGTATGTACAAAAAAATACCGGTATATCTAGAAAATAAATAGTGTAACCGGCAAACACTCCTCATACTAGCACCATAAATCTATCATGGGGATAAACAAAGCAAGCAAAAAACTATTGTTTGTAGTATTACCAGGTGAAATTAAAGAAGAAAAAGCCTGAAAAAAAAAAGAATGATTGCAGCCTCAACATCTAAGGACTGTTAAGTTGCAAACTGCAATACATCATGTTTTTGGATTTATATAAGCTAATGAACAACCCTCATATAGCATCTAAACTTGAATAAACTGCCCCCTTCTGTAATTAAGCGGAAAGCATTTAAAGGAGTTGTAAAGTCACACTTTTTTTTTTTCTTAATGCATTAAGATAAAAAGCCTTCTGAGTGCAGCAGCCTCCCCAGTACCCCCTAATACTTACCTGAGCCCCATCTCTGTCAAGTGATGTCCATGAGTGTCTCGGCCATCCAAGACTCTCCATCCCGTTTAGCTGAGACATAGCAGCAGCACCATTGGCTCCCACTGATGTCAAAGTCAGTCAGCCAATCAGGAGAGAGAGGGGGCCGGGCCGCAGCTCTGTGTCTGAATGTAGCTCATATATATTTAACCACTTCACCACCGTAAGGATTACCTACTGTAGGATCAGAGCACTTTTTGCGATTCGGCACTGTGTCGCTTTAACTGACAATTGCGCGGTCGTGCGACGTTGTACCCAAACTAAATTTGCGTCCTTTTTTCCCCACAAATAGAGCTTTCTTTTGGTGGTATTTGGTCAACACTACATCATTTCTGATCACTGCTATAAACAAAAAAAGTGTGACAATTTTGCAGAAAAAAAAAACAATATTTCGTACTTTTTGCTAAAATACAAATCCAAAAAAAATATATATATATATCTATATATATAAAAACAAAATGTATTCATCAGTTTTGGCAGATTTATATTCTTCCTCATATTTTTGGTTAAAAAATAATAATAAAAAAAAAAAAAAAAAATCGCAATCTGCATTTATTGGTTGGTTTGTGCAAAGGTTGCCGCGTTTACAAACCATGAAATTTAATTTCTGGCGTTTTTACTTTATTTTTTTTTACTAGTAATGGCGGAGATTGCGATTTTTTATCGGGACTGTGATATAGCAGCAGACATATCGGACATTTTTGACACTTTTTTGGGACCAATGACATTTATACAGCGATCAGAAATTTAAATATCCACTGATTACTGTGTAAATATCATTGGCAGTGAAGGGGTTAACCTGCAGGGGGAGATCTAGGGGTTAACCGTGTTCCCTAGACGTGTTCTAACTGAGGGGGCTGGGCTACCATGGGCATAAGAGATCTAACTGATCCCAGTGACAGGGATCAGTAGATCTCTTGGATGCCCACTTACAGAGCGGGGAATCGCCGTGTTTACATTGGCGGTTCCCTGTTGTTTCTTTCTGGCAGGTCATGGCGGCTCGTCGGCGGACACCGGGTCTGCCCGAGCCGCGAGCACACTTCTGCAAAGTGCGGCGGCACGCTCCCGCCCACTAAGTGCGCACGCGCGGTTCACCACTTCTATACGGCGATTCGCAAGACAGCGCCACATTGCTGCAGTAAATATGCGGTAGCCGGTTGGAAACCGGTTAATGCATTTGTCAATAAAGAGTGGAAAAAATTCACGGAACGCCTAGGGCTTATTTGATGCATCTCATCTTCATTAGATGGTTCAACCAGTTTTACATATACGGATTTTATCTTCATACTCTGTTCTTGAGGTGGTCTGTGCCATCTAGGATGGCTGCTATATATGTATCTTACAATGTATTATCTAGATGCAGTGGTCATATATTTGTTATACAATGTATCTATTTGTTGTTGCCAGTTTTATATACAATGTTTGTTACATGTTGTCAATGTGGACATAAACCCATAAATGGAATTTTCTAACATGTTATGTAATCATTACTAAGCAATAAACATTGTGTTTTTATACTGACTGCTTTTCACTTGCCCCACACATTATTATTATACAGGATTTATATAGCGCCAACAGTTTATGCAGTGCTTTACAATATAAAAGGGGGACATATAAAGTCCCATTTAATTCTTTTTGTTTCTACTGAAACAGGGATGGAGACAAATTAGCATACATTTTATTTAAAGTTGCACAAATGCGCCCCCCCCTTTTTATTTTTCATATCCATGTCTGAATGGACACAGGGAGCTGTGACTCGGCTTGGGTACCCCTATAGCAAGCTGCTAGCTGTAGGGTCGCTAAACAGGAGGGAGGGGTCAGGAGCACAGAAGAGGGACATATGGGCTTCTCTGTGCAAATCCACTGCATAGGAGGAGGCAAGTATAACACGTTTGTTATTTTTATTGAACAAAAAAAAAACCAGACTTTACAATCACTGTAACTGTATCTTTTGAGAACCTGCTGAAACACTTAACCTACCAACTGGCATTTCTTATATAAGCCTTAAGGGCTCTTTCCCACTGAGCCCCTCCGCTCTATTCAGCAGGGAATCTGTGATTGATCCCCTGCTGAATCAGAGCAGAAAAGGATGGATGTCAGTTTTTTCTTTTTTACATCTGTGCCCATTAAGTATGTGCTTTGCGGACCCGTGAAAGCTTTGTGGATGGACGGATGGATAAAGACTTGTGTCAGTGTACATCAGGCTCCTACAATGCGTCACAAGTCCGTTTACATCAGCCTACCCACAGAGCTGCAAGGAGTTTCTGATCACGCCAGCCTAAAAAACTGACGGGCTGGCCTAATCAGAAAGCCTGTGAAAAAGGGCCCTAACATTGAACAAACTAACATTTTACAGTGGAACCTTGGATTACAAGCATAATCCGTTCCAGGAGAATGCTTGTAATCCAAAGCACTCTTATATCAAAGCATGCTTCCCCATAGGAAACCATGGAAACACAATTAATTAGTTCCACGGCACTGCTTATTGTATGTGGCCAGAGTTCCGGGGCGCCTGGTATATGCAATACCATATGTGGCCAGAGGTGTGGTGGGGCTGGTGAGGCTCAGAAATGGCCGGAAACATTCGGAAATGCTCAGGAGCGGTTTACACTTTCGGTATTTCCGAATGCTTCCGGGCATCTCCAAGGTTCATCAGCGCCCCCACACCTCTGGCCACATGCAGTATTGCATGCACAGAGGATTAGTTCTGCTCGTTATGCAAGACAGCGCTTGCAAACAGAGTCAGATTTAAAAAAAAAAAAAATGCTCGTATTGCGAAGCGCTCGTTAACCGCGTTACTCGCAATCCGAAGTTTTACTGTATAGATTATTCTCAAATGTTAACCATGCAGGTAATATTTTACAACACACTAAGGCAATATGAAAGGCTTCACACAGTACTACACTGTTACCAGAGTGACACTGACTTGTGCCATGGCTCCTGTAGTCAGATCTGCCTACCTCAGTAAAGAAAAAAAATAATCATCCTTAGGGCTCATTCAGATGAACTAGCATCATCCTCTGTGCAGAGTCGCTTGTAAATCTGCGTGCGGGTAGCCCAAAGAAATGGATGCACATGTAGCAGCTGCATGGACCCAACTCTATGTCAAAGCTTGACATGCATGCAGGAGCGGGTGCACGAATCAATGCAGGCAATGTGCTTTCGGATCAGTGCACCCGCTCCTGCCCTTGTGTCAAACTCTGACATGCAACTGCGTCTGTGTAGACGCTGCATGTGCATCCATTTCCATGGGCACACATCTGTCAGTGGCTCTGCACAGAGGATGGGTTTAATGGCCCGTCTGAATGCGCCCTTATATTCACTACCCTAATAAAGAAAACTTGAGGGTTTTTGGGGAGTTTTCTTTTGCTTCAGTGTTATATTTTTTTTATATAGCATTAAAAGTGTTTCTTTCCGTAAATGAAGACTTTTTAGTGAAAGTAGATTTAAAAAAAAAAAAAAAAAAAAATAGCTGTAATTAGCACACAAGAAAAACCATCTTAAAAAATTGCCCTTTCTGCTAAATGAACACAAGCTTTGCTGCTACGTGTTTTTGGGTCAAATGCCCTTCTAGCCACGGGAGCACAGATCAGCTAGCACAATGGTAGGATCAGAGAACAGGGGCCCACCATTGCAAACAGTAAAGTTTACAGGATGGAGCGAGGAGTTGGAAATATTCAACAAAAGTGGAAAGCTTCACTATGGTTTAGTAACATGTTGCTTACACAAGCATACAGATGAAATTCTCCCAACATTTTCCAATACAAAATATGGGTACTGGAAATATTCTTAAAAATGTGCAAACTGGGCATTTAATAGTTTTCAAATTTTATACATAGAGCTATGCTACAAAGATCTCGTCTTAAAGGATCTGCTCACCTCGATGAAATAACTGCACATATTTTTGCAGGGAAAAATGTGCATTTATTTTTTTCAATTTATATATATTGAAAATAATGGGTCCCCATAGGCATCTATGATAAATTAGGTTTCCCTGGAAGCACCATCCAAATAGTATACCAAGGAAAGGCAAAAGAACTTGATATGTGCTCCCACGGAAACTAAGACATCACACCTAAATTACATAAAAAATAATAAAATGTATATGTTAACATTTTAAATGTTTAACATACGTTAACCAATATTTATTATTTTCTTTATTTTTTCGGTAATTTGTGTGTGATGTCAGTTTCCTTGGGAGCACATATAAAGTCCTATTTTCTTTTTTTGTTATATTTTTTATTTTTTCCCAGATTCCTGCAAAGCACTGCACCCCTAATCAGTTGATCACTGGTGCAATGTCAGGCTTCTGCACACACTGCCTGCCCTGTTGCCCGTTCCGCTGTATGAGCTTTCAGTTACAGAGCTGTAGGCAATGTGAACGCAAGGACCATAACTGGAGCACTGGTATACAGCCAAGGGGGTGGGAGAGGGGGATGGGAGGTAGCACAGGGAAAAGGGCAACTTAAAGCGGACTTCCACCCAAAAGTGGAACTTCCGCTTAAGGGAAGGTGACCCCCCCCCCCGGCATGCCACAATTGGCATGTCATTTCTTTTTTGGGGGGGGGGGGGCCGGGGACCCTTATTACACTTCCTCTTCTAGAGCCGCGGCTGCGGAAGGAAGTTCGCCCCCTCCCCACCCCATTCACAAGGCGCAGTGCGTGTCCGGCTTTGAAGCCAAACACGGGTACCTGCACTTCCGGCGCCGCTGAGGGGAGGGGGGAGAAGAACGAGCCCTCGGGCGGCCGCATCGCTGGAATGAGGGACAGGTGAGTGTACGATTGTTAAAAGTCAGCAGCTACCCTTTTGGTAGCTGCTGACTTTTAACCGGGTGGAACTCCGCTTTAAAAGACCAGTGGGGAATAACCACAAAGCTACCCAAATCAGACCAAACGGCTCTGGTTAGGGATATAGGCGACCAGCTGTCAGAGCAGAAGCAGACTCTGTAAGGAAGAGAGGAGAAAGCAGAGCAGTGCCAATCTGAGTGCAGCATAGATTTAGTAAAGTTCTGGTTTATTCACAAACTCACGTCAGTGAAGATAAACAGGCATGTAGTACAATTAGTAGCCACAGGCGTCCCTTTTCATCTTGCTGGGCATGATTTTCAAAAATGCTGATACACGCCAAAGTGGCAAAACGCTGCTAAACGCGGCATGCAAAATGTGACAGAGTGGGCATTTTAGACGCCAGTTTCTAGCTGTCAAAAAAAAAAAAAACGTTCAGGGGAGGTTGAAAAAGCGTCCAGTGTGCATGGAGCCTTAACCAGTTCCCTACCGACGTATAGTCAAATGACGTCGGCAGGGACTGGCCGTCGATCCGGGAGGACGTCATATGACGTCCTCCGCTTCTCGCCGCTACTGCGGGCCCCCAGGGGCCCGCACAGCGGCGATCGCGGATCGCTCGTCTGCCGGGGGGTTGTGTCCCCCCCAGATCGGGGTAAAGAGCCAATAAAATTGGCTCTTTACCCCGTGACCGGCTGTGTCCAATCACAGCCGGTCACAAACGAGCCTGACGTGCACGCCGCTCGTGCGCGCCCCTGGGGGCGCGCAGCGCGGCGATCGGAGCTGAGGCTTGTCCCTCGGACAAAGCCCAGCTCCGATCCCTGTAAAGAGCCAATAGATTTGGCTCTTTACCACGTGACCGGCTGTGTCAATCACAGCCGGTCATGTGATGTAAACAAACCGCGGTAACGAGCTGTTACCGCGGTTCTCCCTGTCA
>BLSH010024049.1:418763-430147 GCA_018402905.1 Glandirana rugosa
CCCCCCCCCCCCCCCCCCCCCCCCCCCCCCCCCCCCCCCCCCCCCCCCCCCCCCCCCCCCCCCCCCCCCCCCCCCCCCCCCCCCCCCCCCCCCCCCCCCCCCCCCCTTGCAATGTAAAGGGATGCAGAAGTGCAGAGGTTTGTGTAATGTAAAGGGGTGCAGGGGTTTGTGTAATGTAAAGGGGTCCAGAGGTACAGGGGGTTGTGAAATGTAAAGGGGACCAGGAGTACAGGGGGTTGTGAAATGTAAAGGGGCCCAGAGGTGCAGGGGGTTGTGTAATGTAAAGGGGTCCAGAAAGGCGGGGGTTGTGTAATGTAAAGGGGTCCAGGGGTGCAGTGGGTTGTGAAATGTAAAGGGTCCAAAGGTGCAGGGGTTGTGTAATGTAAATGTAATGTAAAGAAACCACCGCTGCCACCGATCCCACCCCCCCACCACCATCACTGATCCCACCCCCTCATCAATACCACCGCGGCAACTGATGCCATCCCCCTCACCACCGCCACTGATCCCATCCCCCCACTCCACTGTTGCCACTGGTCCCATCCCCCCACCGCTCACTGCCACTCATCCCAGCCCAATGCTCCAGGGGGCTCATGCCTCACCCCTGTACACCTGGATAGGAGGAGGGGCAGCATATGGAAGAACCAATACCCTCCATTTTCCTCCTGCAGTCACTGAAAGCCTACTTCTTCAACTCCCGCCGGCATTCAGCGGCTGCAGGAAGAAATGGAGGGAGATCGGTTCCTCCATATGCAGCCCCCGCCGCTCCTATCCAGGTGTACAGGGATGACACATGGGCCCCTTAAAGCATGGGGTCGCTCCGGGGATCAGGGGGGCCCTTCATGATTTCTTGCACCAGGGCCCTGAAGGTTCTAGTTACGCCTCTGGGTCTAGATAACAGTTAAAGTCGCCCATAATTAATACTGGAATATGAGCCTTATTTGCCAGGTACAACAACAGTAAGCACAATACATGTTTTGAGAATGGGGGAGGAATATACACAAATGCCAATAGCAGCGTAAACAATTTGCAATACAGAAAAACAAATCTACCCAAGGGATCTACAAAGGAGTTAAGCTCCTAATATGCCAGTGTCCTATGTACCAGTACACTGACAATGTGTGAATAGGCCGAGTCAGTGCAATGGTACGCCTTGCCCATCCATGCATATTGCAAGAACCCGACATCACCCCCTGGAGATGCGTCTCTTGCAGGCGTATAATAGCCGGGTGGAATTTACGTAAAGAGGATGAAATCATAGTCCTTTTCAACGGATCATTTACTCCCCGGACATTCCAGGAAACAATTGGTGTGGTAGCCATATCCAACATAGATCTATGGCCCACCCCATGTAAGTGCATCTCCAATGTGGGAACAAAACTGGGTAAAGAACTAGTCATGTCTTTTCAGTAGAGAGTAAAACAAATGTCCCATATTAAAGCTGTACAACGGAAAAGTGCATCATGCATATAGTAGTACAGTTTGTCCAACTGCGCAGCAGAGAGAGTTGAGAAGAAAAACTTGAAACCAGGAGCTTCCAGGAACCCAGTCTTTGGCAACCAGGCCAGGTTGGGACTACTCTCAACGCAAGTAGCATGGTCACCTGTGTCTCCTCTCGTGCCAACAGGGCACTGTAGCAAAAGCCATAGAAGCCATGGCAATATGTGATATACAAGCAGCATACACGTTAACATCACATGTGCTAGCCTGTATAGGTACAGTATCTCATAAAAGTGAGTACACCCCTCAAATGTTTGTAAATATTTTATTATATCTTTTCATGTGACAACAATAAAGAAATTACACTTAGCTACAATGTAAAGTAGTGAGTGCACAGCTTGTATAACAGTGTAAATTTGCTGTCCCCTCAAAATAACTCGACATACAGCCATTAATGTATAAACCGCTGGCAACAAAAGTGACACTCCTAAGTCAAAATGTCCAAATTGGGCACAATTAGCCATTTTCCCTCCCCACAGTCATGTGACTCATTAGTGTTACAAGGTCTCAGGTGTGCATGGAGAGCAGGTGTGTTCAATTTGGTGTTATAGCTCTCACTCTCTCATACTGGTCACTGGAAGTTCAACATGGTACCTCATAGCAAAGAACTCTCTGAGGATCTGAAAAAAAGAATTGTTGCTCTACATAAAGATGGCCTAGGCTATAAGAAGATTGCCAAGACCCTGAAACGGAGCTGCAGCATGGTGGCCGAGACCATACAGCGGTTTAACAGGACAGGTTCCACTCAGAACAGGCATCGCCATGGTCGACCAAAGGAATTGAGTGCACATGCTCAGCAACATATCCAGAGGTTGTCTTTGGGAAATAGATGTATGAGTGCTGCCAGCAATTTCTGCAGAGGTTAAAGGGATGGGGGTCAGCCTGTCAGTGCTCAGACCATATGCCGCACACTACATCTAATTGGTCTGCATGGCTGTCGTCCCAAAAGAAAGCCTCTTCTAAAGATGATGCACAAGAAAGCCTGCAAACAGTTTGCTGAAGACAAGCAGACTAAGGACATAGATTACTGGAACCATGTCCTGTGGTCTGATTGAGACCAATATAAACTTATTTGGTTCAGATGGTGTCAAGCGTGTGTGGTGGCAACCAGGTGAGGATTACAAAGACATGTGTGTCTTGCCTACAGTCAAGCATAGCGGTGGGAGTGTCAAGGTCTGGGGCTACATGAGTGTTGCCAGAACTGGGGAACTACAGTTCATTGAGGGAACCATGAATGCCAACATGTACTGTGACATACTGAGCAGAGCATGATCCCCTCCCTTCGGAGACTGGGCCGCAGGGCAGTATTCCAACATGATAACGACCCCAAACACATCTCCAAGATGACCACTGCCTTGCTAAAGAAGCTGAGGGTAAAGGTGATAGACTGGCCAAGCATGTCTCCAGACCTAAAACCTATTGAGCATCTGTGGGGTGTCCTCAAATGGAAGGTGGAGGAGTGCAAGGTCTCTAACATCCACCAGCTCTGTGATGTCATCATGGAGGAGTGGAAGAGAAATCCAGTGGCATCCTGTGAAGCTCTGGTGAACTCCATGCCCAAGAGGGTTAAAGTAGTGCTGGAAAATAATGGTGGCCACACAAAATATTGACACTTTGGGCCCAATATGCACATTTTCACTTAGGGGTGTACTCACTTTTGTTGCCAGTGGTTTAGACATTAATGGCTGTGTGTTGAGTTATTTTGAGGGGACAGCAAATTTACACTGTTATACAAGCTGTACACTCACTACTTTACATTGTAGCAAAGTGTCATTTCTTCAGTGTTGACACATTAAAAGATATAATAAAATATTTACAAAAATGTGAGGGGCGTACTCACATTTGTGAGATCCTGTATTTAAAGATGAAAAAATGTACTCATGTACTCGCTGCATATAGTTAATAGAAATAAACCCCTCTTGAAAACAGGTAAACATTGTAAATAGTATAGTGCCCATTAACTCAAGTTGATAATCAGCCTTCACCATCCTCACACCTGTGTCTACGAAGATCTTATTCGTTCTGGTCCAGCCAACTCGCAGCATCCTGTGCATTTTCAAAGAACTGGTTCTGGCCCCTGGCTGTCACCTTCAGCTTGGCCGGGAATAACATCGCATAGGGCAGCTGCAGTCTTTGCAATCTCTTCTTAACATCAGCGAATATGGATTGCCTGCATTGGATCTCCGCAGAGAAATCAGGGAAGAACGATATTTTGACGCCATTAAATTGTATGTTACCCTTTTCTCTTACCAGCCTTAGCACAACTTCCTAGTCTTTGTAGTTAAGGAGCCTGGTTAACATTAATCAGGGCAGGCCGCCAGGTGGGAGAGGTAGGGAGTACTCTATGGGCCCTCTCCACTGTGTAGATTGGTGAAAAAGCCTCCTTGCCAAATACCTCCTGCAGCCAGTCTTCGATGCCTGCAGTGGGGTCCTTGCCCTTCTCCTTCTCTGGGAGCCCCACTATACAGACATTATTTCCAGTATTTTTCAACATCATCGGTTTTACTGAGGGCCCGAAAAGCCTGCTGTGTAGCCAGTCTCTGATGTAGTACCTTTTATAACATTCCCTTCTCCCCTCCCTTTCCTTTTTGTTTCTCCAGTATACATGCCATCAACGAGACTGTTCATTCACCATTATCCATGGCACCACTGGCATCATAACTCCACTACAAACAAACGACTGTCTAGTACAGACCTGGGCAAATTGCGGCCACAGGGAGAGCTGCAAGAACTGGAAGAAGAAAGCCTGAGGAGCTCATTGGTACAATAGGGGACTTGGTTCTAGTGGTAGAGAGTTGCCTAGGAGACGTCCCAACGATCTCCTGACACTCTGTCACCTGGCTAAGTTCTTTTGTGTTGGCGCATGCACACTGCAAAAACCCGTTTTTCACTCCAGGCGAGGATCTGCAGAAATCCCTGCTCTGCTGATCTCTGGCTCTCTCCTTGCAGTCACCATGCTTTTCAGAGGGCATTAGACAGGCAGTGAGGCGTTATGTTGCCTCTTCATTGCCTGATTTTATCCTGTAATACCACACCTAATTGAACTCAATAGGTGAGTTTGACAAGCAGTGCCTATTGTAAAACTCTGCAGCCCAAAATAAAAATGCTGTGGTTGTGGCATGTGAAACCCCAGATGGCTATTATTTTACAGTTCAGGTGGGTGGCCATAGGGATGGTAAAAACGATGTTCAGCCTCCAGCTTTTACCACACCATAACTGCTCATCTGAAAGACACCGCTTTCATGATTTATAGACCCTCACAGGTCCAATATTAAGTTTAGCACCCTCTTCCTATGTAGGTGCTAGAGTGATAGGATTTTTGTCAGAGCAGGTAAATTTAAGCAGGCCTAGCTGGGAGCTAGGCCGGTTTATTTTGATCTGTGTGGGCTGGGAGTGGCCTAGTGTAGTACCTGGTGACTCACAGGTGCTGTCACTTCTCGGTTACCGCCCTCTTGCTTCCAGAAGATGCTGGAAGAAGAGGAGGGGAAGAAAGGTGGAGCTGTCGGGGGTACTCACAGAAGAGGACAGTGGAAGGTACTGCCAGGCAAAGTCTCCAAGGGGGATCCACCACAGGATGGTGAGTGGCACACATCCTGGGAGCTCTGGGGAGGAACACCGGAGCAGATTGGGAGAGAGAGAGACACAATCTGAGATGGGTGTAGAGCCAGTGAGGACTGTGATGTCATGGGCAGTAGAGTTTGGTTGCTGCTGCCAGGAGGGCTGGCAGGGCCTGAAGAGGACTGACTGGGAGCAGTAGTCCACCAACTAATTGCTACACCAGAAGGGCCCGCAGCTTGCCCGCAAAATCCATTCTTCAGGGCCTGGCTGGAGTTAGAGTCAGGCCTAACCATGTGCTAGCTGTGCCTGGAGAGAAGTGATGTGCTGGAGAGAGTAAGGAGGTAATGGTCTGCAAGCAAGTTATGCAGGAGGAGTGTATAGATGTACAGGGAGTGTACATAGTTCTCTTCCAAAATCAGTTCTGAAAAAATTATATTCTGGGCATCTCATAAACCCCCATTCAAGTTAAATCCCCTAATAAAAATAACAAAACAAAGTTCTGGATTGCTTCATGACTTTGGATATCTGTGAAAAGTGTGACTGGCTGGGCAGGGTGACAGGTGGACCACAACACTCAGCAGCACCTACGACAGTGCCGCTACATAATAATGAGCAGAATTATGCTCAGCCCTCCGCAACAGTCCCAGTTTCTCATGCAGCTCCTTGGGAAAATTATTTATCCACCCCTGCTCTAGTATGCTTGTTACCAGTGAGATCTGCCATGTCAAAAGTGACATTTGCACTTCAGTGCACACATCAGTATTCACACCTCCACTGAGATGTGTATTTCAGGACACCAGCTTGTGGGGAGGTGCAGCATGGAGCTGTGGCAGTAAACCTACGGAGTCCTGTTGCAGAGAACAGAACTTGTATTAATGCAGAATCCAGTAATTCACAATAAATGGTAAGCCCTCGATCAGGAACACTCACTACACGTAATGGTAATGTGTAGCAGAGCAGTTATCAGGTGTGCCGACAGCGTCTGTCTTGAGGGGCAGAATGCGGCCTGGTCGGTCCAAGCCAAAATGGGGAAGTCTCCAGAAGGATGGCATGTGCCTATCCTTTCCCTTCTCTTCTAGAACATCTCCCTGCTGCTAATCACTGTCCCTACACTACCCACATGCAAAATGTGTGCCATGCCTGGGAGCCAGGGCCTTAAATAGGCTCTGCCTGATCCATGATGGCTGCTAGAGTCCAATCGGACAGCTTCACCAGTGACCCTGAAAACCATAGAGGAATCATGTTCCTCTTGACTTCCTCTCCCTCTGCAATGCCACTGCATTTGAGCATCACCTGCAGTGGAGAAAGTAGACTACACCTGCCTACATGCCCCGCTCTTAGGCAGATGCTGTCCTCAGCATCGCAACACAGTAAAGAGCAACAAGCAAAATGCACTGAACATAATTAAAGCATAACAGGTACAAGTTCAAACAAAAATAATCAGAGTATCTTGAAGGAAGCTGGCCGTGGTTAGACTGCAAAGGTCGACAAGCAACAGTGTCCTCTAGAGAGTCAGGCTGCAGGTAATCCTGTTCTGGCTCTGACTTTGAGGCCACAGGTTGGTGGGATTCAGTCAGGCCTTCCATACCCCCCTCACCTGGGCCTAAGTCTGCATCCTCAGTCACCTCTGGACAGTCTGTGGAGCTTGCAGGAGTGGCTGGACTTTCCATAGTCGTTGTACTGGGGCTTCCTGCTTCCTGATCAGGAGTGGTCGGGGGCTCAAACCAAATAGGAGGCAGGTACCATTCAACAAGGACTTCATGCACAGGTGGGACATCCGCAGGATCAGTCATTTCCCTATATCCTGCTGGTTTGGCAGAACAGTCGCCACTTAGCACACAGGGCCTTGGCAGGTTGCAGTGGAAACATCTATTGGCAGGACTAGGTCCCTCTGAGATTACGTCATACTCTGGAGTCAGAGAAAAGTGTTGTTGTTCAACCCGATAGGGAACACGTTTCCACTTGTGCTCCAGCTTACTGCGTCGCTCATTCTCTGTATTTTTCACCAACACCCAGTCCCCCAGTCACAACGGCAGATCCTCAAGGATAGAATCCTCAGCCAAGTCCTTGTGTCTATCTAGCACCACCTGCTTGGCTTTCTGTAACCTATGCCAGTGCTCCTCCACCTAGGTGCTATGTGTTCAGGATGTCACATCTTCAGGAGAGCCCAATAGGAGGTCCACTGGTAGCCGATCATAGTGCCCAAACACCAGGAAGAAGGGCATGTGACCCGTAGCCCGGTATTGTTGTAGGTGCACTCCGTGGCCCCCACATGTTGGTTCCATATGTCTCAATGCCCTTGTTTGAGAGACCATAGCATCCCCAGCAGGGTACAGTTGAACCACTCACAAGCTCCATTGCCCTGTGGATGGCAGGAGGTGGTGTGTGACTTGCTGATACCGCTTAGGCGGCACAGCTCGAACATAATCACTAACTCGAAGGTTGGCCTTGGTCTGAGAGTATCCATTTGGGGCAACCGTAGGGTTGGACCACATGCTCCCAAAAGAACTAGCCATGATTGAGGCCATTTGATCCTCAGTGGCACCAAGGTGGTAATGGTCATTAGCGTGGTTCTTATGTACAGAACAAGTCTCGCACTCCTGGCAGACCTTCTGGACCCATTCCCCCAGCTACGGGCAGAAGTATCTCCTGACCAAAATCTCAGTCCTGTCAGCCTCGAAGTGTCCACTCACGGTGTGTAGCACTTGGCATACTTGGAGGATGTGCGACTGGGGGACATCAATTTGTAGGATGTCCCGCTGCTTAATAGGAATGCGTGCCTGGCGATACAGCACATTGTCCCACATTTCGAGTCGATCCCATTGCCTCAGAATCATTTGAGCTGTGGTAGACAGTCTCTGGCACTCACGGGAGGAGGGCTAACTCTGCTGATAGAGGAAGTGCTGGATCCTTCTGTTGAATCAACGCCCACTCCTCTCAGCTGTAAATTTTGGTGGATTCCACTTGGGGAACCACCCCCTGTTCTTTTAGGGAGCATGAGGTGGCCGCCGTGGGCAGCGCAGGGACTGCCTTGATGTCTTCTTGGCATGAGTCCACATCTTCCCCTGGGCTATTCACCAGATAGTGGGGCAGAGCAGGGCATGCTTGTTAAGTTTTGCAGGTCTGTAGTGTATCTTGTACATGAATCGTGCCAGGCGGCCAACCTGCCTTTGCTCCAACACCCCTAGCTTGGCTGTGTCCAGGTAGGTGAGAGGGTTGTTACCCAGGTGAGGTACTCCATTGACTTTTCGATGATGACCCACACCAGGGCCAGCAGCTTCAATTTGAAATAACTGTAATTATGGGGCTTCTTTTCAGTAGGTCGGAGGCTGCAGCTGGCGTATACAGCCACCCATTCTTAGCCATCTTGTACCTGATCCAGCACAGCTCCCAGGCTTGTAAACCCCAATCCGTATACACCCTGAATGGCTTTGAGTAGTCCGCATAGGCCAATAAAGGTGCTGAGGTCAGTTTTTGCTTAAGCATCTCAAATGCCTGTTATTGGGGATGATGTCATTGGACTTGGATGGAGGGCGAAGAGCCACATTTCTTCTGGGTGGCGTGACCACTCAGCAGCTGAGTAAGTGGGGCAGCTGTCGTTAGGACAGCTTCTGGTAAGTAGGGATTTTGGCTGGTGTCGGTGGAGGTTCTGATGTCACCCCAGAGCTCTATGGATGTTTGCACCATGAACTGATTTCACCTTTTTATTTACGTTTTGGATTTAGCACTTTATGAACTTTTTTTATGCACATGTTTGCACTTTCATGTCACTAACGTGACCCTGAGACCCTTTGGCACTGGCACTCCATTAGAGTGACCCCCAGTGGTCAATTCATTCATTACACCTTATTGTAATTTTTGCAATATCATGTTTGCACTGCACTTAATTCAATGTGGGAGCGTGGTTTAATTACATTTTTTCTTTCTTTTATATAAGTGGAGCAGTTATCTGGGCGAACTTCAGGATAAACCTCCAATAGTAGCCCACCAGTCCCAGAAAAGAGCTTAGCTCAGTAACAGTCTCAGTCTTTGGGGGTGCCAGTCCTGCACTGCCTGGACCTTAGCTGAGTCTGGGGAAACTCCTCCGGCTTCCACAATATGCCCCAAGTAATGGATCCATTGCCTCATTAGGCAGCACTTACTGGGTTTAAGTTTTAACCCGTACTGTGCCAGTCAGGTGAATACCTGGTACAGGTGCTTAACATGATCCTCAAAAGTCTTGGAGAAGATAATGATATCATCCAAGGGAACTAGCATAGTCTCAAAGTTGAAGTCCCCAGGTCATCTCTTCGTTAGGCACTGAAACATGCTGGGGGCATTGCTCAGACCAAAGGGCAAATGGTTTAATTCAAATAGTCTTAGGCATGTGACAAAGGCAGCCTTTTAAGGATCTTGATCTCTTACCAGTAGCCACTTGCCAAATCAAGGGTGAAAAAGTACTTGGGTTGACCCAATGCCATAAGTGACTCTTCTACCTGGGGTGACAGGTAAGCATCCTAATGAGTGTAGGCAGTTAATTTGTGGTAATCTACACAAAACCACAGCAATTTGTATTGTGACTTGTCCAGCAAAGACATGGCTGCTTGTAGTTGGCACAAATGGCCTCTACTTCGGGTTGAGCTTCTGAGATGCAGTGACGGGCATGATGTACAGGTCCGCTAGGGTGGCACAGTTAGGAAGTGAAACTTGGTGGGTGGTTCCTAGGTTGATGAGCCGCACCAGGACATTTCCTTTGTGAACTTTAGTCAAGGTGCATGCCACTAGCCATTCCCCTGGCATCACCGCTGCCTTGCGGCCAGAATGTTCATTCAATTTTGGCCAGTAAGCAGGGAAAGTCCAGGTCCATGAAACTTGCAGTTCAACACATACAGCTCACATTCTGTATCCACTCTGCTAAGAGTGAGGTCTGTTTTCCAGCATAAAAAGCCAGTATACAGTGTATGTCAACAGTGAAACACTATTCACTTCCTGGTGTCCATGCCACTAATGTGATCTACACTCATCATGTACCTACAGCTCAGTCCCTGCTTTTGATGCCATCAGTGAGATTTGCTTTCCAGTACACACATCTCACTCCTGAGTATACACATCACCTATGGGATATGCACTCCAGCTCATGTAGCTTTTTGCCGAATATCCATAAAATTAGTGAGATCTCTACTCTAGTACACACACTATCACTTGTACACTTGTATCTATTCCAATTGCATTATTTTCCCTCATTTGACCCTTTCAATTATTACCATTCTTTTGAGTAATACAGTTTATATGAGATTTAACCGCAGATAGTTCCCTCTCCATTGATCTTCTTTTTTGGAGGTTAGGACAACCTTTCCCCCAGTCTTTGTTTTGTCCAGTACACACACCCCTTACTTCCAGAATCCAAGCCACCAGAGACACTTGCACTGCACCACACTAAGCTCCCTACCTGGTTATTAATAATAACTAATGAGATCTGCACCTCAGCACAAAGCTCATGCCCCAGTACCCCTGTCACCAGTAGTGATGAGTATACTGAACAAAAGTTGGTTTGCTGGAGGTTCACCGAACACTTGAAAAAACTTGCAAACCTTAGACATAGCACCTGCAGCACCTGAAGTCTGTGGAAGCCAAATCTTGTCTTTTTTTTTTTGTTGGGGCACTTTAAAATACTTTTTCAGTATGCATGTTTTATTTACTATTTACATTTCTTTGTGAATGAGTACAGGGTACTACTATGTACCCTGTACTCATGCAGATAGGGGGCCCCCATATTTTAAAGGGGCCTTTGTATTTCGATAAGTCCCCCCTTGGTCCCCACATCCATTACCCTGGAGATCAGGGGATGAGGCATTTGTCCCCATTAATATGGAGACATGATGCCTTGCCAGTGGGTCACCCTAGCAGGGTATCACGATTTTCAGGGCTGCTGATAGAAATCATGGGGCCCCGTATAGACTACCTGAGAGGTCCCCCACACACACAGAAAATAAAGCTATATTTCACTAAAATACACTATATTGTCAAAGGTATTGGGACGCCTGCCTTTACACTAGGGTTGTCCCGATACCACTTTTTTAAGACCGAGTACAAGTACCGATACTTTTTTTCAAGTACTCGCCGATACCGATTACCGATACTTTTTTTAATGTCATGTGACAGTGGCACGAATATTTTATTTTATTTATTTTTTTTACAATTTTATTTTTTTACAATGCTTTCTTTTTTTTGGGGGGGGGAGTGTAAGATGTCAGTGTGTTTTTTTTTTTTTTTTTATTATTTTTACAATTTAACCTTTTACAATTCTTTTATTTTTTTTTTATCAGCCCTGTTGGGGGGGGGGGCTT
>BLSH010024049.1:436485-449103 GCA_018402905.1 Glandirana rugosa
GGGGGGGGGGGGGGGGAGTTGTGCTATCTTGACAATTCGGGGCCTCCGAAAACTGTGTTAGGTAGTGAGGAGTAAAATCACAATTTCACGCCCTTAGAAAGCCTGAAGGCGGTGATTGGGTTTCGGGTTCCTGTACGCGGCTAGGCTCCCAAAAAGTCTCACACATGTGGTATCCCTGTACGCAGGAGAAGCAGCAGAATGTATTTTGGGGCATAATTTCACATATACCCATGTCATGTGTGAGCAATATATCATTTAGTGACAACTTTGTGTAAATAAAAAATAAATAAAATTGTAATTTTCCCAAAACTTGTGGCAAAATATAAAATATTCCATGAACTTAACATGCCTCTCAGCAAATAGCTTGGGGTGTCTATGTTCCAAAATGGGGTAATTTGGGGGGTTTTGAACTGTCCTGGCATTTTATGCTCAGCTTATGCCACACATCACCCACTCTTCTAACCACTTGAACCACCAAGTCTTAACACTTTTTGTTTACATGAAAAACATTTTTCTTTTTTTTGCTAGAAAATTACTTTGAACCCCCAAACATTGTATATATGTTTTTTAAAGCAGAGGCCCTACAGATTAAAATGGCGGGTGGTGCAATTTTTTTTTCACGAAGTATTTGCGCAGCGATTTTTCAAACGCAATTTTTGAATTTTAATGCACAAAATACACTATATTGCCCACATGTTTAGTGAAATATAAAAGATGATCTTATGCCGAGTACAGATATACTAGACACAACATGCTTTAACCACTTGCCGACCGTCAATCGGCAATTGACGGCGGCAAGATGGCTCTGTAACGCGGATCGCCGTCATACGACGGCGGGCGCGTGATCGAGCCTAGTTAGCGCGCGCGCGCCTCCGGAGGCGCGCGCGCTCACTGTGTCCGGGGAGGGCCGGGGAGCGGGTGCGGCGGCTTCGATTGCCGCCGGCCACCCGCGATGGCCCCCCCGGAGCGAATGAGCGGAGGTCCGTGTATGTAAACACGGACCTCCGCTCTGTGAGAAGGGGAAGGGAGTGATCACAGCCTTCCTGTACATGAAGGCTGTGACCACTTCCCTTCCCCTGTTAGGGCAGTCCCCCCACAGTTAGAACACGCCCAGGGAACATAGTTAACCCTTAGAGCGCCCCCTGCAGGTTAACCCCTTCACTGCCAATGGCATTTACACAGTAATCAGTGCATTTTTATAGCACTGATCGCTGTATAAATGCCAATGGTCCCAAAAAAGTGTCAAAATGGTGCGACATGTCCGCTGAAATATCGCAGTACCGCTAAAAATCGCAGATCGCCGCCATTATTAGTAAAAAAAAAATAAAAACCCCAAAAATGAATTCTCATCATCCGTAAACGCGACCACTTTTGCGCAAACCAATCAATAAACGCCAATTGCGATTTTTTTTTATCGCAAATATGAGGAAGAATATAAATCGGCCAAAAACGGTGAAAAAAAATGTTTTTTTATATTTTTTTTTTGGATTTGTATTTTAGCAAAAAGTAAGAAATTTGGGTTTTTTTGCAAAATTGTCGCTCTTCTTTTGTTTATAGCGGCGATCAGAAATGACGCAGAGGGGATCAAATACCACCAAAAGAAAGCTCTATTTGTGGGAAAAAAAGGACGCAAATTTCGTTTGGGTACAACGTCGCACGACCGCGCAATTGTCAGTTAAAGCGACGCAGTGCCGAATCGCAAAAAGGGCTCCGGTCCTAAAGCTGGAAATCCTTCCGGTCCTTAAGTGGTTAAAAGTACGCACACCTGCGCAGCGGCAAGACACGATATACATTTTTAAAAGCCTTTAAAAGCCTTTACAGGTTACCACTTTAAATTTAAATTTTTTTTTGTTTTTCTCTCAATAATTTTTATTAAAGTTTTGCACAAACAAAAAGAGAAAATACAAAAGAACAAGTATGAAACTGTATTATATCCAGTTATACGTAGTTGAATAACTTTTGAGTCTTGGTTGATTTTGGATTATTTTCCCCCAACCTAAACTCTAATGAAGGGAAAATAGGCACTTAAATAGTGTAACAAGATAATGCGAGGATATATAAAAGAAGAGGCACGTTCAAGAGAGCTTTCTCTCCAAAAGTATTATACAGTAGGCAGTAGTTTAGGGATAAGGAAAAAAAATTGAGAAAAATAACAACCAGGCCCAGCAACATTAGATTGATAGGCCAGCATGTAACCAAGCCATGTCTAATATTGTAATATGATTCATATCCAAAAAACATGTGGGACCATTCAGGTTTGTGAGTATAGAGTAAGTTCCAAGGCAGAGAGAAGCAGAGAGAGAGAGATAAGACAAGGAGAAACTAGATAGATGAATAGAAATAAAGGGAAGGGGGGGGGAGAGGAAGGAGGGGGAAACCATCCCTGCCCTGGAGGTTCGTGATAAGAAATGTCAGTACGTTGGTCTAGGTTACAGTTCTAGGAAACGTGTTGGTGGTTGTGTGGATGAAAAGTAGTCCAACCAAGGCTGCCAAATGCGCAAAAAATGTGTCATCTTTAGGATCGACATCAGTTTCTCGTTCACCAAGGTGCCATGCACCCGACCTTTCACTTCGTCAAAGTTAAGAATCTGTGTTTTCCAGGCTATGGCGATCGTCTGTTTCGTAGCCTAGAATATATGAGTCGCAAGGGCCCTTTCCGATTTAGTAGCGCCTTCTATTGGTTTGTGTAAGAGGGCCTCCAGGGGTCTTTTCATAAAAATGTAAATGCAACACCGAATTGACCATGTTATCCATAGTCTTCTAACCCTAGGACATGTCCACCATATGTGCTTCATGTCACCCAAGTCTGAGCATTTCCCTAAAGCATGTAGAAGGGTATGTAGGGATGCATTTAGAAATTCTTCTTAGAAATTCTAGTGAGTACCACCGAGATAAAACCTTAAAGGAATTTTCCAAGGTTATTACATTACAGGATGAACGGAATAGAGCCTCCCAGATTTTATGCCAGGTCTCAGGGGTTTGTGTGGTGCCAAGGTCCCTCTCCCAATTGGCACAGTAAGATGGAGGAGGCGAGTTAAGATTGTTCAGGATAGAGGACTACAATAGTGAGATGAGACCTTGTGTTGTGAGGGACGTTCAACATCTGGTCTCAAATGCCGTTGTGGTCGTTAACCAGTCTTGGTTAACGACCAGAGTAAAAAATATATGCCGATGCATAGGGGCAATTCGGACCTAATGTTAGGGGCAATCAGCCCCTAATGTCCTCCCCTGCCCCTATGCTTCGGCATATACACATTTTTTAACTGTGGTGGTGAAATCAGCTCCTACAGCGCTGGAGTCACGACTTTACATATTGTGGGAACATTACAGAATAACAGTAGGACATACCTGCAAACCGAAATGATAAAACACTAAACAATAAAACATTACAGTTACAATAGAGAGAAAAATATATAGAGAGAAAAATAGAGCGAAACAACAATAAATCGACAACTATTTTTGGATTTTTTAATTTTTTTTTACATTTTTTGGGGTTTTTTCTTTTTTTTTCACTTTTATTTTAACTATAAACATTCCAGCTTAGGGTCTCTCAAAATGCGATGCCCATCACATTTTACAAGACCTTGTGTAAGTGTGCCCTAACTGTGCCATGCTGTACACTATTACTCCCCTAGTGTGTGGTAGCGACGGAAACATTCACTGATGCAGAGTTCAGGCTGGTCAGGACAGGATGGACAATAAGCAGGTGTGGGTTGTTCTTTGGCCTGAGGTACCACAGAGGACTTTTGGGAAGTGCCTCTCATGCAGCCGGCTTACTGCATTTGCATTGGGAAGTTGGGCCACAGCACCGTCTGGAAACAGAAGGGCTGTGATGATCTCTTCCTGGAATTTAAGGAAGGATCCAGTTCATCCTGACGCTTTGTAAGCGTTCAGCAGAGCCAATTGAAATAGATATACAGACACTTTTTTATACCAGCGTCTGGCTCTACGGGCAATTAAGTACGGGACCATCATCTGGTCGTTGAAGTCCACCCCTCCCATGTTATGGTTGTATTTGTGGTCACATAGGGGCTTCTCAATAGCACCAGTCGTCGTCGTAATTTGGACAGCCGTGTCTGCTTGAATGTAGGACAGAACGAAAACATTCCGGTTGTCCCTCCACTTCACTGCAAGCAAATTATTACATCTCAAGCAGGCTCTCTCCCCCCATTTAAGTCGGGAATCTACAAGCCGCTGGGGGAAGCCCCTGCGATTAGATCACACGGTGCCACATGCGCCAAATCCATGATCAAAAAGGTGACTAAAAAGTGGCACGCTTGTGTAATAACTGTCCACGTACAAGTGGTACGCCTTTCCGAATAAGGGTGACATCAAGTCCCAAACAATCTTGCCAGCGCTCCCTATGTTGTCTGGGCAGTTGGGGCGCTCCACGCGACTGCCTTTTCCCTCGTAAACCATAAAACTATATGTATAGCCTGTGGTCCTGTCACTGAGATTTTACATCTTGACCCCATATCTAGCACGCTTGCTGGGGAGAAACAGTTTGAAAGCAAGACGGCCAGAAAATATAATCAGGGACTCGTCAACGCAGACAACTTGATCGGGAATAAATAAGACTGCAAACTGTTGGGTGAAGTGGGTTACGAGGGGCCGAATTCTGTAGAGCCGATCAGTTCATTGTCGTTGAAGTGCATAAACCGCAAGATCTGCTCTTATCTAGCCCTGGTCATGGAAGCAGAGAACACGGGCATATGGTGAATTGGATCATTGGACCAATATGATGGCAACTCACTTTTTTTAGTTATGTCATGAGGAGAAATAAAAATGGAAATGGACTAAGAGAGTCCTGGTCACCCCTCCAAATAAGGAGGACGTCATCTATGTACCGCCTCCAGAGTACAAGCTCCGGTCGTGGGTTTCCATAGATGATGTCCTCCTCCCACTTGGCCATGAATAAGTTTGCCATGCTCGGTGCGAACTTAGCACCCATGGCTACTCCTCTATTCTGCAAATAGTAGCTGCCTCCAAACCAGAAATAATTATGGCCCATTGCAAAATCTAAAAGGGAAAGAATCTATAGAGCCAGGACCTATCGTCCACTGGGCCTCAATATAGAATGGGATATTAATGCCTATATTAATAATTCCTAAAGGACTTTCGAGGTCTAATATTGCTGGGAGGTTGTTACATATTGGATTCTGGTTGTTATCTATGTCTGTGATTAATTCTGTTCAATGTGTATTTTTACTAAGGATGTATCATAAGGACCATATATATACAATTTCATATTGTTATGTATTTTATATTTTTGTTCACTAGATGGCGGTGTTTTCTGGCTCACTGTTCCGTGCCTATAGCCTAGAGCAGTGATGGCTAACCTTGGCACTCCAGATGTTTTGGAACTACATTTCCCATGATGCTCAACTACACTGCAGAGTGCATGAGCATCATGGGAAATGTAGTTTCAAAACATCTGGGGTGCCAAGGTTCGCCATCACTGGCCTAGAGAAATAGGTTCGAGTGGGTATTAGTTATATACAAGCATTATAGAATTTGTTCTAATACAATACACTAAGTACCAGGGTGGGTGATTGCCTTATTCATGTATTTTGGGCTTCCTTATAGAAGGAGGTCTACATTATACATTTCCGTTCTTTCGGACATTAATCTATGGCAAACTCGTCCGCTTCCGGTTCGCTGGTTGTCGGCGAACGGTCGTTGGAACGCCGCCCATTTCCGTTCTGAGCGTACTTAACAACGCTCGTTTCCGTCAGTTCGTAACCACGCCCCCTGACGACGTCATCTTGTGACGAAACCGGTAGGGGAGGAGCTACTCGTACGGACGGAACGGTGAGCGAGGACAATACAGCCATCTGGGATGTGGGAAGTGCTGGACGCTTACCACTTACTTGTCTAAAGGCGCATTTTATCCTAAGCACATGTGAGTGTAATGTGTTTTATATATAAATAAATTTCCTATCTATACGTGTTGCACTATGGATTGTGGTTTGTCTGTTTACATACGCTGCTGAGAGCGGACCGGGAGAAGAAAGTGGTTTGGTGGAAGGACATACGGATTGACCTTTTGCTTCATGCGCTCAAGACCCCTGTAATAAGGGTCCACCCTAGGGGGTAAGAGTCAGTGTGTGCGGTGATGGTGACGGCTTTCCACTATTCCTCATTACCTTTGGCTTTATGAACAAGGCTGAAATCTCCTTTGACGTCATTTGATGAACTTTTTATACTGTCATTTTTTAGCGCTACACCATTTCCATTTTTATGATTACATTGCGTTCAACAGTGTTTGTGTCAGCTGCTTGTCTAAATCATACTATTTGCTTTTGCACGGGAGTTCTTTCTGTGTGTATGTGGGTTTGGCGCAGCAATTTCTCTGTTTTAGCATGAGGAGAAATAGGCCCAGAAAGGTATTACATTCGGAGACTGTAATAGGTTTCCATTCTCTGGCAAGGGTCAAATGGGGATTAGCGGTGATAAATTGACCAGCATATAAATTGCTTTGGTCCACAAAAGACCTGTAAAGATCTTCCGTGAAAAACAATGAATAAAAATCAAGGGAAGAAAAATCAACTGTTTCCACCTGAATTCCGGGTTGGCCAGTGAATGGGGGAAATACAGGCGCAGCAGAAGTGGTGAGCTGCCAATCGGCGTTTGCAAGCACATCAGGAAGGGCAGTATGGGCTCTATGGGCCTGTCTTTGTCTTCTTGGTGGCTGCGGGACACTACTTGTGCTAGCCATCGCACCAGCTTGAACTGCATTTATGGGACTCGCCACATCACCAAGTGATACTGCAGTGCTGGTTTGTCTACGACCAGGATGTACTAGGCCGCTGGTGCTTGCCAGTTCACCAGAAGAATGAGATGCACTAGTACTGGCTCTCTGCTCCATACGAAAACCCTGCGATTGTTGCACCTCAGCAACAGAATGGGTCGGGTATGCCTGACCTTAGCAGGGACCACTACTCCGTCATCAGAGCTATCTGCTCTGTACTGGTTCGTATACTGAGCCTGATTCTGACAGTGAGGCTTCCCCATCGCTCTCATCTGTCATGCTCAGCAACGTATAGGCCTCTTCAGTAGTGTACCTCTGTTTGGACATTTTGGCCTCTAAATTTACAGGTACAACTAGTGCGACTCACAGGTAAAAGAGCACCTGGTTGTCAGAGTCTGCTTCAATTGCTACCAAAAAAATTAACTGATAGCGTTCACAGGAATCAGCCTTGCCTCTGCTAATGCTGTAGTTTTGTGTGCTGTGTTTTGTATGTGACAGTGATCTATTGACACTGCACTTGGGTGGGCTGGGCTGAGCGGAGGGGCTAAACGCAGGTGTCTGGGCCGGTCCTGCTAGCACCAAGTTTTTGGGATCACTAAACTACTGGGGAAGCTAATATAGTTCTGATCAGATCACAGATATTGATCCGTTCCGACACTATACTAGTAAAGGAGCTATATAGTGTGTGTGTGTGCATACCTGGCACTAATCTGACGCTACCTGGGATTAATGCTGACCCTAACTGACACTAAAACCTAACTGATGTCACCTTTGACACTAATACGATGATCAGAGAAAAATATCTGTACACTATACTAGTGACACAGTGACAGGGGGTGAAAGGGTTCGGAGTGAGGATCTGGTTAGTAACTCCATATAAAGACCTAATGGGTCAGTCATCAAAGGTAAGGACTCGCAACTACCATATCCCTATAAATATATTTGTACTAATAGGACTATTTTTACCCCTGGGACATTTGGGTAGGAGTCAGCAGTAATAATTCAGCATGCGCAAAGTGAAATACCACTTGTATACATTTTATTTGTAGAGTTAAAATGACACACAGATTAAAAAACAAAGCAGTTACAGATTATGCCACAAATAAAGTACACAAAACCGGGTAAGTAAACAATGAGTATATTCACGCTAGCAAATAATATTGCTGAAAAGTCCCAACATGTTTCATAAATCTTTCTCAATCGTCTTTTCCTTCTTCAGGGGGCATATAGCGTGTGTACTTTTGCAATCTACAAAATGTATACAAACATCACTATTAATCCGTGTATAAATTATACGCAAATATTTCATTGGAAGATGCATGGAAACGCACAAAAATGCAAGATACATTACATGGCATACAGAGCCTAGATCGATTGTTTTCTCCTTTTTAAAAAAAAAAAAAAAATTCCACAACAAGAAGAAAGCATGAAATACCCTAGAATGTGTTACATATAATAATATTGCCGAGTGCATAACCACCATGAGGTGGAGGTACAGTGCGACAGTCACAAACCAATGGTACTGAGGGCTCGTTTTGACTGGCTCCGCTGCTCAGCGGGGATCTATCCGTTTATCCCTGCTGAGCCGGCGGATGACAGGACCGTCTCTGCACTTTCCATCCATCTGTTTTTGGCGGATCGGAGCGGATCGGGTGTCAGCGGACATATCACCGCTGACATCCGTCTCTCCATAGAGGACAATGGAACGTCCGTTCGGGTCCGCCTGAAAAACTGACAGACGGACCCGAACGATCCGCTCGTGTGAAAGGGGCCTTAGACAGGAGGATAGGACATCACATGAAATAATGACTTTTGGCTACTTACATAGCGTCTGCAATGGTGTGTGCACTCCCAGCCACAATCTCTCAACAGAGGAGTAAAGAGAGAGGAGGGATAGAGTAAAGGAGAGACTTAGTGTGTCTCAATACTGTCAATCGAATGTCAGTCAGTATCAATCGCTTCCACAGACACCTCAATATCCATAAAGTCAGTACTAATAATATATGTTGTGGGAAGACCCCCACAGCAAAATCCATTCATATGGTTCCCTGTATAGAAAGTAGTTTGCTGGAGTGTAATCAGCTAGGGAGTACCTATAAGAATCAATAAAGTAATAGATATGGGAATTGGGCATCTGTTTCCAATGGGGGAAGGGGGAAAGGTGAGAGGCATGGGTGGCAGAGTGAAGTAGTCATAAAGTTGTCTCCTTCTTAATAGAGTAGTGTGTGTTGCTGTAAGAGAAAGCAAACAAAAGAGAAAATATTAGAGTCCATGAGGATGGCTGAGGTTAAGCAGAGTCTCCCAAACATTTGGTATGCGTTCCGATATAAGCGGGGTAGTACTTACAGTAATGTATCCTGCCATGGTATTCATGCCCAAACATACATGCTAATTATCAATTGAAGTTCAAAGCTGCATGGAGTGATTCAAGAAACAACTGATCAGTGTGATTGCTGAGTATGGTGCCGTGTTTATCAGCAACTTCCAGGTAGATGTCATGTGACATACATACACCGGAAGTGATGTCGAATGGTCTGTGGTGTATGCGGTCACCATCTTGGATAATGGAACAGTGCCCATCGCGTCATATCCCAACATACAGCTTCGATCTCAGCAAAGCCCAAGGCAGACAACAAACCGCCGCCACCCTGCAAATCGGGAACATTAAACCCATAATAGGGAGAAAGTCAGGGTTTGCTTGTAAAAAATTAAGGTTAACAAAAATAAGGACAAATGAAGCCATAGGCTTCAATTGCTCCACAGCCATCTAGTGGCAGAAAAGCACAACTGCACTTGAGGAAAAGGCAGGAATGGATTGTAACATGGAAGTGGGGGTGAAAGGGTTAATTGGGGAGGATCAGGGGGTTAAACCTTTATTAGGTAATATATGGGGTTACCCTAACGCAATAAAAGACTGACGGTGACACTAACTGCCTAACTAGCAAACTAGCATCACCCATGACACTAATACAGTGCTCAGAAAATAGATATGTACACTATGCTAGTGACACTGATGACAGGGGGTGAAAGGGTTAACTGGGGGGCGATAAAGGGGTTAAACCTTTATAAGGAGGTTAATAGGGGTACCCTAAACCTAACTGGGCCTACCACTAACTACCACTAACTGCCCTAACACTATATATATTGTCACAAGCGACACCAATACAGTGATCAGTGAAAAATCTGAAAACTGCAATTGGTGGCTCAGTGACAGAGAGTGATGGGGTTAACTGGGGGGGGGGGAGGCGATCAGATGGTGATTAAGGGGTTAAAAGTGTGCCTATGTGTCCTGGTGTGAGTGTGGTGCTTTGTGTACTCACTGTGATGTCATTTCCTCTCGAGCTGGAACCGAAAAGGGCTCCACGAGGGGAGATGACATCACTTCCTCTGCCTGTGTTTACATTACACAGGCAGAGGACAGTCTGTCATTCGCCATAATCGATCACCAGGTCCAGGCCAGAAATCATTGGCCTGGGCCTGGAGACTGATCGGTTCTGGAACTAATCGGATCACCGTGAGGACGGCGGGGGCGCGAGCGCCGTACAGCTACGGCGATTTGCACAGCAGTGCTAACCTGCCGCAGTATAATGACGGTGGCTGGTCAGGAACTGGTTAAAGTGTATGTAAAGGCTTAACTTTTTATTTTATTTTGGACAGAGTAGGGGAAGGTTATCATTAGGCCTTCTGTCAAATTTTTATTGCTGTCTGTGTCCCCGCTGAGAAGCCTCATCCTTATATTTGTCTTGCTGGCCATTGTCACTGAGACAGAAATTATGGGGGAAATCTGAAAGTTGTCACCAGAATAAGAGATGAAGGAAAATGATCTAATTGGGCAAATGTTTAATTCACAATGTAGAAGAGTGATGGCACAAAAATTACTTTTAATTTTATTATTTGTGTTTGTCTTATTCAATTTTTTTGTCTGAGTATCGATTAGATTTATGTTGCCCCAGCTGAACTTAAAGCTGATCTTAATTGCCTAGTAGCATTAGTCTAAACTGCAATATGCATAATTCATTCCTGATGGTCCACTGTGGAAGATGACAATCATTTGAAGACTACCACAGCGATTGTCAGCTTGCACTGCCACCATCAGGTATGAAATATGCATACTTACGTTGGTCCGAACTGGACCAATATTACTAACCAATTAAAATCATACCTGTTCAGCTTTATAGTCTCTTAATGTTGCTGGTTCACTACCTCTGCTGAAAGTCTGTTGCAAGCATTAAAGTGATACTAAACACACACTGTTTAACCACTTGCCCACTGGGCACTTAAACCTCCTTCCTAACCAGACCAATTTTCAGCTTTCAGTGCTCTCACATTTTCAATGACAATTACTCAGTAATGCAACACCATACCCATATGTCCTTTTTTCACACAAATAGAGCTTTCTTTTGGTGGTATTTACTCACCACTGGGGTTTTTATATTTTGCACTATAAATGAAAAAATGCATTTTTCTTTGTTTTTGTTATACAATTTTGCAAATTAGTAATTGTCCTTGATACATTTTGGCCAAAATGTATATGGTTAAATATATATCTAATAACCCAAATAAGTGTATATTATTTGGTCTTTGTGAAAGTTATAGAATCCACAAGCTATGGTGCCAATCACTGAAAATTGATCACACCTGGGGGGGGGGGGGGGGTGGCGCGTCCGAGCTCAAAGATGGCCACTTTTGAGCTCCATCAGACCACCAGTGAGACAGACCGAGTGCCGGAGCCCAAAGCAGCCCACAAGCACTAACTAACCCCCAGGGTAACGATCACAGCGGGGATGCGGCGGAGGAGAAAAGACCCACTGCCACAGTTAGGCAAGCTTTTTCTCCACGGCTGCAAGGCCCAGGCAAAATGGCGGTGGCTCCACACAGAAACACAGGGCCGCATCCACGGCTTCTCCTCATCAGCAGACCAGATCGCAGCCACGAATCAGTGGATCCTCCTCCCCTGCCTCCTCTCCCACCACCAGAAGCCCGGCCAAGACCAGGCAGAGGACGGCTTCCCTGCACACTGGCCTAATGCAGCAGGAAATGGAGATGAGTGGGCCTAGCGTCATCACAGAGCATGCACCTCCACCACCACCAGATCCCTTTGAGGCAGTGGCAACTGGTGTGTGAGGGGCGCTAGGGTGCCGCCTCCCTGCTGGCTAGAAAGAAGAAAAAAAAAAGTCAGCCCCGCCCCCCTGCAGGTGGCGCCGGTGCATTGACTTTCTTCTTTTTTTTTTTCGGCTCCTTGGCTGTCACATGACAGCCAAGTAGTGAGCCTATTGGTCGGCCATTAAAAGCTATGAGTGTGCGCTGAACAGGCGCACACTCATAGCTTGATTGGCTGCCCTGAGCCTCCGCTCACTGTGATTGGATGCGGGGCCGGGGGCGGGTCACTGTGGCAGCGGACGTGACTTCCGCTCCCACAGAGACCATGACCGACGGGGACAGACTAGGGGGCACAGCCGCTCTCCGTGTGCCGAACTCTGCAGACTCCAGCGCGCTCTCGCATGCCGAATCTCTGCAACAATCCTGCCTGCTGGATGGGGTAAGTGCGGGGAGGGGGGGAGATCTCTGCAATGTACACACCTGTGTCCCTGGCTGCAAACTGCCCCCACCTGTGTCACTGGCTGCAAACTGCCCCACCTGTGTCACTGGCTGCAAACTGCCCCCACCTGTGTCACTGGCTACAAAACTGCCCCCACCTGTGTCACTGGCTGCATAACTGCCCCACCTGTGTCACTGGCTGCAAACTGCCCCACCTGTATCACTGGCTGCAGACTGCCCCACCTGTGTCACTGGCTGCATAACTGCCCCACCTGTGTTACTGGCTGCAAACTGCCCCACCCGTGTCACTGGCTGCAAACTGCCCCCAC
>BLSH010024049.1:451562-486529 GCA_018402905.1 Glandirana rugosa
GGAAATTGGGTCCTATCTAGAAGTGAAACTCGCAACACTCGTAGGTGGTATAACAATTTCCTCAGTCACATACTCGGGTATCTGACAAGATAAGCTAAATGAGAAAGGGGATCAAGGACGTGAAGAACGACCGTGAAGACATGACACACCTATTACAGGACCACATCCCTCTTTGCTTCCCTGTACTCGTACAGAAACTCCTGACATAGTCTCTGTCCGACCGGACAACACCATTTCGGAAGTTTCGTCACCGCTGACCACTTCAAAAACCTACCCCCCCACGGTCCGGGGAGGGAAGGAAAACTGGGGTGATGCTGAGCTGTGTACTCCTGACACAATATGTGGAATACAGGGGACGGAGTGGGTGGATTCTATAAGGGGTGGGGCTTATTAGAAGTAGGAGGGGTCAAAAGGAAGGGAGGGGCCTGGCACCCCCCCATCCAAAAACTTCACCAGTCGCCACTGCTTTGAAGGCTTTACCACAACAGGCCAGCCTGTCTCTGATACAGTCCTCAAAGACATGCTCATGTCCCTTCGTTTCTCCCTACACCAGGACATTATCCACACAGTACAGAAGTGCCAGCAAGAAGTGCAGGAACTAGGGGAAAGAGTAAATCGAATAGAACAGTCTATGGGCTCATACACTGACTCCTTTAACAATATGGTGGATGCTCACAACGCTCAAAGTGAAGATCTATCCTGGGTTAAAGGCAAATTAGCTGATTTAGAAGATTGTTCCCAAAGGAATAATTTAAAATTCAGAGGCATACCAGAATCAGTTTCTCAGGCACAGCTACTCAACTTTGCCCAGGACATGTTTTCTTCCATTGCTCCCAATCTCACCCCCTTGGAGCTAACCATAGACAGAATACCCTGGGACATTCTGCTTAGACTCCACTTTTACAGAGCAAAGGAACTGCTTCTAGAATCATTCAGGAAGGCAGATCAGTGCCCAGCTCAATTTGCTTCCATGCAACTGCTCCCAGATCTCTCAAGGCATACGCTTCAATGCCGCCGCAACCTGGCAACCATAACAAAAGCTCTCCGGAACCACCATATCCCACACAAGTGGAAGTATCTAGCTACAATCTCGGCTACCCACAATGGTAACACCATCCAGATTTCCTCTCTGAAAGAAGGGATGACGTATCTTCATCAATGGGGCATCCTGCCAGACCCCCCGCAAACCATGATCCATAACACCAATACCCATGCTCTCCAACAGGAATGGCAGATTGTATCCCACAAGAGAAACCAGAAAAACACACAGGCTCCCACATAACTGAACCTCCTTAGTGACCCATCTCTCCCCGGCTCTGGTCACATATGGATCTATTTCCTTTCCCCTCCTAGCGAAAAGAACATACACAATTGTTCACAAATCCTCCAAGGATTTCCTTTTTATTATCCTGACCTTTCTCTCCTTCCCTTTTGTTCTCTGTTTAATATTTTTTGTTACAGTCCAAGTTACTACAGTACAGAAAAGAATATCAGAGCATACCCTGGACTTCTCGCTGAAGACCTCAAGGATCAACCTAAGCCTCCCAGGATTTCCTTCAACTACTCTCAAGCTCAGCACCTGATACTAAAGACTGAGAGGAACAAGCCAGACTGCTACCTCCTTTCCTCCCATTTTCTCGCAGTGAGTAAATCCTCCAAGATCGCACGCACATTACCTACATGCCCACCATGGCAATTACCTGCTTATCCTTAAACGCAAAGGATCTTAATCACCCAGCCAAACGTCATTCGATGTGGAAAGTGGCCCTCAAAAGACAATCTGATATCTTGTGCATCCAGGAAACCCACTTCCGCCCCCAGATGTACCCACAAGCAATATCCCCATGTCTTTTTCTCCAATGCCCCTCACAAAAAAAGGAAAGGTGTACTTATGGCCATAAGGAACTCGGTCTCCTTCCAACTAAAAGATTCCATGATAGATCAGGAGGGTCGATATATAATTATCACTTGTGACATTAACTCACAGCCGCTCACTCTAGCGGCCATATACGCTGCCAACACCCACCAACAGAGGTTCATACGTAGGCTCCTGACTAAAATCAACAAAATTAAATATGGGAACCTCCTAATCTGCGGAGACTTTAATATCACCCCTGACCCAAATATTGACTCTTCCTCCAAACCCAGCTTAAGGAAACCCTCCCTGCAAAAACTCTTACATGAAGAAGAACTGTATGATGTCTGGAGATGTCACCACGCCAACGAAAAGGACATACTTTTCTCCTAGGCATTGTGTTTACTCCCATATTGACCTAGTCTTAACAGACAAATGGCTCTTACAAAAGGCATCCTCTTCTCACATTCACGAAATTACGTGGTCTGACCATGCAGCTGTCCCTGTCACTCTAGGTAATCAAGGGCTCTCTCTCCTGCCCCCAGTGTGGCGTTGTAACGTCAAAGTTCTTCAGGACCCAATATGCTCAAAAACAGTCACCCAAATTCTCAAAGAGTACTTCCACACTAACGTAGGGTCGGTTACGAACCCTGACAGTGTATGGAAAGCCAACAAAGCATTTATAAGGGGTATTCTCCTACAACAGGGAGCCAGGGCGAAGAGACGCTACGACCTTAAAGTCAATACAATAATTGCTGACATTCGCCAACTTGAAACATTAAACAAATCCACCCCAACTCCGAAAACGACTAACTCCCTCCAAAACCTCAGAAACGAACTAAGAATCCTTCTCCTGCAAAACTATGACAAACATCTGAGAAAATTAAAACTTAAGTACTATGCCAATGCCAATAAAGCAAGCAAACTCCTAGCCCACAAGATTAAAAAGGTCCACACGAAGTTGAGGATTCAATACCTAACCCATCCAAAATCCCATGACAAGATCTCCAACCCGCAGGAGATAGCAAATCAATTTGCAGATTACTACAGTAGTCTTTATAATCTCCAACATGGCTCCAACACTCCCCAACCATCACAGGCCACCATAAACGCATTCTTAGATAAACTTAAGCTCCCCAAATTGTCACCAGACCAACTAGAATACTTGAACTCCCCGATTTCCCTCCCAAAAATTGAAAAGATCGTGGCGTCTCTTGCCTGCGGCAAATCCCCAGGTCCGGATGGCCTACCCAATGAATATTACAAAATGTATAGCTCAATTTTGGCCCCACACCTTAGGGATACTTTCATGGAAGCAATCAAGGAATCCTCCTTCCCCCAGGAGATGCTAAAAGCATTTGTAGTTACAATATCTAAACCTGGTAAGCCCCCCCACCACGCCAGCAAACTTCGGACCCATTTCACTCCTGAACTCTGACGTCAAGATCTATGCCAAACTGGTAGCAAAACACCTAGCCACGATTATCCCCTCTCTGATTCAAAAGCACCAGATGGGGTTTGTGCAGGGGAGACAGCCCTCAGACGCAACTAGAAGAATCTTGACTATAATGCACTTTGCCGAAAGAACAAGAATGCCTTCTCTGCTCCTGTCCATAGATGCAGAGAAGGCGTTCAACAGGGTTCATTGGGGATATATGGAAAGCGCTCTGGCAAGGTTTGGTTTCCAGGGATCAATTCTGGCAGGCTATACTGGCACTCTATTCAAGTCCCAATGCATAGGTCTACACATCAGGTCTCCACTCCAAGCCCTTCTCCATTACAAATGGCACAAGCCAAGGGTGCCCCTATCGCCTGCTATATTCAATTTAATGATTGAGACATTGGCAGAGACCATACGCTCAGACCCCCTAGTAACGGGCTTCCAATTCTCACAGAAACACCACGTCATCAACCTTTTTGCTGACGATGTCATTCTCTTTCTCTCCAACCCCTTAACCTCCCTACCCCAAGCTCACGCAATCTTAACGAACTTTAGTACCATCTCATACTATAAGATGAACTGTATGAAATCACTAATACTGAACTTAGGGGTACCCCCCCAGATGCAAACAAAATTACGAGAATCCCTACCCTTCACATGGAGCACCAATGGGGTCTCATACCTGGGCATCACTCTAACAACACCCATGTCCAAACTCCATCCAGCCAACTTCACTCCCCTCACCCAGAAAATTCAAGCCCAACTTTAGGACATCACTAGAGGAGAAATTAGCTGGGTAGGAAGACTAGCAGCCTTTAAAATGGCCACTCTACCACAAATACTCTATGTGTTCATGGTGCTCCCCATCCATGTCCCCCCCCCCCCCCTTATCAAATCCCTCTTCGCAGTGCTAACAAAATTTGTCTGTAAAGATAAAAAACCTAGGTGCGCACGAGCAAGTCTCCTAAAACACAGACTGGTGGGGGGAATGGGACTGGTGGACATCCAGGACTACCACCATGCAGCACTAACCGACCAGTTAAAATACTGGCTCAACAATTCAGATTGCCCCCTGTGGGTCGACAAAAAGAAATGTCAAAAACTCGAGACCTTACCGCACTACTCATGTTTGACTGCTGGAGGAAATGGGATATCTCCGATATGTCTCCCCCCATGGCAGCCTTCATCAGGGTGTGGCGGTCCCTTAACAAAAATACCCATTTCATGGATCTGGTAGGCCCCCTGATCTCCCTATCCACGTCCTCTCAGCAGTCATTCCCTTCCTCTACACCAAACCTCTCCTCAAATATGGGATAACAAAAATACAACATTTTCTCTCACGATCCAGCCCTAAAACTTGGCAGCAACTCCAAGAAGAGTTCCACCTTCCGGCAGACACCAAGTTTACTTGCCTTTGTGTCCAACACTTCTTAACTAAAATCCCCTTTCCATCCCTCAAAGTCCACACAGGCATGGAACTTTCTGATCTCCAGTCCTCCAAGGAATAAGGGCATCTCCTTAGTATACAATTCCCTCCATGACAAAACCCTGCTCCAAAAAACCCCATCTATTCAAAAATGGGAAAAAGAACTAGGCAAGGCGTATCCCCTCAAGGAATGGCGCACACTGGGAAATGCAGCTCAAAATAACACACAGGTGGCACTACACCCCATACAAACTCTCCAAAATTTTCCCAACTCGCTTTCCAAACTGTTGGCAAGAGTGTGGGCAAGTAGGGACCCTAATGCATGTCCTCTGGGAATGCCCGAGCCTCTCCAGCTTCTGGAGGAAAATTTTCCACCTAATCTCCTCCTCTACTGGAATTATCACTCCTCCTGATCCTGGACTGGCATTGCTAAACTTAGGGATTGACTCCTACCCATTAATCTACAGACCCATGGTCACCCATATACTCCTTGCAGCCCGAAACACTATACTCAGAAAGTGGCAATCCCTGGAAACACCAAACCTGTCTGACACTATCCAACAAGTAAATCTAAATTACTCCTACGAAAGGCTATTGGCAATCAATTCTCTCTCGAGAGGCAAATTTGACCGCAATTGGTCATCCTGGGTCTCAGGTAACAGATTCAATGTATGACCACATACATATACACTTCCTCTATATCACCCCGTTAAGGCTCTACAAGCTCTGTACAACCTCTCGACTGTTTCTCACTCCCTATCTTACAGTACCTTGCTCTAAATTGTTAGCACAACCTCCTTCTCCACTCACAAGATGTACCCAACCAACTCTTACTTACCCACCTCTGATATACTACATAACAGAGACAAGGTACAAGGTTTCCCCCTTTCCCCCTGTTGTATTACATGTTATATTGAAGTTTGTGCTATCTCATCGGATCTGAGAGTAGTAGGTTCTGTCTCTCTCCTCCAGGCAAAGTATGTTCCCAAATGGGGTGCCAGGAGTAGTAGACGGTGACCTTCTCCTCACATTCGCCTTAAAGTGTTTTCAACAATCTTATATTGCATAGTAATGTTTATCTCTTATATGTAATAAGTTCATAACCTATTGCCTTTTCCAACTCTGGAGAATATGTTCTGTGATCTTGACTATAACTCCCAACAAGTCAACTGTTGAAAACGTTAATAAAAATGATTGCAATAAAAAAAAAAAAATTGATCACACCTGATGTACTGACTGAATATCTTATTTCTTGAGACCCTAACAAGCCAGGAAAGTACGAATACACGCCAAATGACACATTTTAGAAAGTAGACAGTCCAAGGTATTTAATAAGAGGCATGGTGAGTTTTTTGAAGTTGTAATTTTTTCCTTTGCAAACTGAAGATTTTTTTTCCCACGAAACTGTCTTAGTAACAGATTACAGAGTATGGCGATACCACATGTGAGACTTTTTCACGTGACCTATGAAACATAATGAGTCTTTTGAACATGTCATTTTTTGTCAAGTTTTTGGAAGATGTGGAAAGAAAATGAAAACGCGTTTTTTTTTTACACAAAGTTGTCCATTTACTGTATAAAAGATTTCTGACACATAGCATGTACATAGCCAAAATTACCCCCAAAAATGCATTCTGCTACTCCTCTTGAGTATGGCGATACCACATGTGTGAGACTTTTCCACAGCCTGGCCACATACAGGGGTCCAACATGCAGGGAGCACCATCAGGTGTTCTAGGGGAATACATTTAAAAATCTAATTTTACTACCTATTACACTTTCGTAAGGCACTGTAGTGGCATGGATGAGTACTGATGTGGCATGGATGAGAACTGATGTGGCATGGATGAGCACTGATGTGGCATGGATGAGCCAGGGATGAGCATGAATAAGGATGGATGAGCCAGGGATGGAGCATGGATGTGGACAGATGAGTCAGGGATGAAGCATGGTTGTGGACGGATGAGCCAGGGATGGAGCATGGATGTGGACGGATGAACCAGGGGTAGAGCATGGATGTGGACGGATGAGCCAGAGATGGAGCATGGATGTGGGCGGATGAGCCTGGGATGGAGCGTAGATGGATGAGCCAGGGATGGAGCATGGGTGCGGATGGATGAGTCAGGGATGAGCTTGGATGGATGAGTCAGGGATGGAGCATGGATGTGGATGGATTCCCCAGGGTTTGGAGCATGGGTGGATGAGCCAGGGATGGAGCATGGATGTGGACGGATGAGCCAGGGATGGAGCATGGATGAGTGTGGATGGATGAACCAGGGATGAGTGTGCATGGATGAGCCAGGGATGGAGCATGGATGTGGACTGATGAGCCAGGGATGGAGCATGGATTTGGATGTATGAGCCAGGGATGGAGCATGGATGAGCGTGGATGGATGAGCCAGGGATAGATGAGCCAGGAATGTATGGTGCATGGATGAGCCAGGGATGGATGGACAAGACAGGGATGTATGGCGCATGGATGAGCCAGGGATATATGGAGCCAGGATGAGCCCTTCAGGGATGGATGGTCGAGCCATGGATGTATGGAGCATGGATGAGCCAGGGATGTATGGAGCATGAATGAGCCAGGGATGTATGGAGCATGAATGAGCCAGGGATGTATGGAGCATGGATCAGCCCTGCAGGGATGGATGGATGAGCCAGGGATGTATGGAGCATGGAGGAGCCAGGGATGTATGGAGCATAGATGAGCCCTGCAGGGATGGATGGATACTGCACCTGCTCCCTCCTCAGACGGAGTGATCACGTGGTAAAGGGCCACTGTCATTGGCCCTTTACCCCGATCCGTGATACGCCGGGTGCTGTGAACCCGGCAAGCATGGACACTTCCTTGCATGTGCCCCAGGGGACGCGCAGGAATCGCGAGTTTGAGAGGACGTCCATGTAGTCATCTTTCAGCTATGGCCCAGTCAGCAAGTGGTTAATTTACATTGCCTTTTCTATTTATGTATGTGGATGATGGCACTGTATTTATTTTAATTTTTTTAAAAAAAATATTTTTTTTACCTTTTTCCTAATCGATATACATCTGTCACATGACCCATATATTTCCCAGCCGGTCTGCAGGGAAACATAAACAGGAGGAGCTTCAAGTCCTCTGCTACTGGTCACATGCTCAATATTAAAAAAAAATAATAATAATATCAATGAACTGCTTTAGTTTATTGATATTCTTTTAGTGTCACGCCCCTCCAGCCTGTGTCTTAGAATAAGAGGGAGGTGAAGCCAGCATTAATCTTCATGCAACATGATTATCCCGCCCCTCATTGTGTATAACTGATTAAAGAGGAAGTAAACCCTGATGGGTTTTATTTCCTCTTTATTACCCTGCAATTTAAAAGCATAATGGGCTAGTATGCATTGCATATTAGCCCATTATGTGGCACTTACCTGCATTGGAAGCCCGCAATGTCCCCACTCCAGGCTGCTCCCATCTTCTGCCCCTCTTCCTTCCGGGGCCGCAGACTCTGGCTCTGTGACTGGCTGGAGTCACGCGACATCACTCCCGCGCACGCACACGGGAGCTGCCAATCGCGGAACGATCTCAGTGAAGAAACGGCATGGAGGCCATTTCTTCACTGCGCATGTGCCCGATGACATGGGCACATGCGAGTACACTGCGCAGGTTTAGAAGATATGTAGGGAACCTATAGGTAAGCCTTATTATAGGCTTACCTGTAGGTCAAAGTGGTTGTCAAGGGTTGACAACCACTTTAATGGGCACGGAGAAGGAAGGAGGGAGTGGGCTGTCATTTACCACTGTGTATACTCCCATATGTGTGACTCTATAGTCAGATGTGATAGGGAGGATATGCTCAGCATGGAAACTCTCTGAAAACTGAGCATGTGCAGAGTTGCCACCACAGCTGAAAAATCCTTAGCTGAATTGGGGACATGAACAAAAGGTGGAGATAGAGAATAGAAGGATCAACCAGGTTTTTTGCAGAATACAGAAAACGGATCTCATAGTGACTGAGTGAGTATGAACAGCATGTAATAATGCATTTATTGATAGTTTTTTTATGATGTGGGTTTAGTGACACTTTAACTACTCTTTTTATAATATACCACTTTCTGTGATTATATAGCCAGTTGCTTTACTAAAGACAGAGTGTGATTTAGGACACTGTGCTGCAGTGCTTTCTATACTCTCACTGGACTTCAGGCTGACACAAAAACTGGAGCGCTGTTAACCTGTGTGCTGAGGACCCGAAGCCACTCAAGAGGTACTACCTTAAAGTGGTTCTAAAGTCTGTTTTTTTTACCTTTATGCATTCTATGCATGAAAGTAAAAACCTTCTCTGTGCAGCAGCCTTACCTGAGCCCATCCAGTGATGTGCACGAGTGCCTCGGCTCTCCAGGGACTCTGCCTCCTCATTGGCTGAGACAGGAGAGGGAGCCATTGGGAACCAAAACTTTTCATATCCCTTTAAGAAGCCATATATTTCATATAAGGCTCCCTTGTTTACAATGTACAGCTGCACCAGAGTCTGTGTGCCCCAGTTTTAGTAAATCTCTTCCAAAGTGTTTATTTTTAACCACTTCAGCCCCGGAAGGATTTCCCCCTTTAGGACCAGAGCTCTTTTTGCGATTCGGCACTGCGTCGCTTTAACTGAAAATTGCGCGGTCGTGCGACGTTGTACCCAAACGAAATTTGCGTCCTTTTTTTCCCACAAATAGAGCTTTCTTTTGGTGGTATTTAATCACTGCTGCGTCATTTCTGATCGCCGATATAAACAAAAGAAGAGCGACAATTTTGCAAAAAAACCCAAATTTCTTACTTTTTGCTAAAATATAAATCCCCCAAAAAAATATAAAAAAAAATTTTTTTCATCGGTTTTGGCCGATTTATATTCTTCCTCATATTTGTGATTAAAAAAAATCGCAATTGGCGTTTATTGATTGGTTTGCGCAAAAGTGGTCGCGTTTACGGATGATGAGAATTCATTTCTGGGGTTTTTATTATTTTTTTATTCTTTACTAGTAATGGCGGCGATCTGCGATTTTTATTGGTACTGCTATATTGCAGCGGACACGTCGGACACTTTTTTGGGACCATTGGCATTTTTACAGCGATCAGTGCTATAAAAATGCACCGATTACTGTGTAAATGCCATTGGTAGTGAAGGGGTTAACCTGCAGGGGGCACTCTAAGGGGTAACAGTGTTCCCTGGGCGTGTTCTAACTGTATGGGGGCTGCCCTGGCTGGGGAAAGGGAATGACCACAGCTTCCATATACAGAAAGCCTGTGATCACAGCCCTTCCCCCTCTATGAGAACGGAGATCCATGTTTACTTACACCGACCTCCGTTCTCTCGCTTCGGGGGGGGGGGCCATCGCGGGTAGCCGACGGAGATCGAGTCCGTCCTAACCGCTCCCTGCCCCCCTCCCCCGAACACAGTGAGCGTGCGAGCGCACCTCCGGCGACGCACGCTCACAATATTAGTTTTCGCGATAACGAGCCACCTTGCCGCCGTCACGCTGCGGCGGGCGGTCGGCAAGTGGTTAAGGAAGGGGCCTGGAGCTGCAGCTCCAATAGCCCCTATAGAGCATTATGGGCTTGGTTCTGAGGATTTTGGTGGGGCCTTATTATGGTAATAATAAAATTGAAAATGCAAACTATTTTTTGTTAAAACAAATTAAATCTGCTGCCGCAATTTACATATCAATCATGTGTACACTGTATACAGAGCAGGGCTGGGCAGTATTAGTGACTCGCTTACACCATTGGGCTGGGCCTATCTTAAGGAAGGGGCCTGGAGCTGCAGCTCCAATAGCCCCTATGTTAATCCGGCTCTGGCAGAATGGTAGGATGAGTGGCATATGAGGTTTTAGATCACAGATCCTAAGATTTTTTTCTAATCCTGATGTACTGACGGACTATCTTATTTCTTGAGGCCCGTAAAACCCCAGGACAGTACAAATACCCCCCCCCCCCCGAATGACCCCCTTTTTGGAAAGTAGACAGTCCAAGGTATTTAGTAAGAGGCATGGCGGGCTTTTTGAAAATGTAATTTTTTTTTTTGTCACAATTTTTTTGAAAATGAAGGAATGAAAAAAAAATTGGATTTTCCTTCACAATTTTTTTCTTACATTCTTTTTATCAGTGAAGTACAGCGTCATCATAGAACTCGTGTGACAGTGGTCAGGGTCACTGGCCGTGACCCTGGTGCCAGTATGAAAAAAAAAAAAATAATAATATTTTTTTCAGTTTTTTTACGTTTTATTTATTTATTTATTTTTTTACATACTGTAGAGCTGCATGATTCTGGGCAAAATTTTTTTGCTTAGAATAAGGATCACGATTCTCGCGGCGTAACATCTTACATATACAAGAAAATTGGGCTAACAGCACTGTTTAGTTTTGTTTTTGAAAGGGTCATGTTTCCCAAAAAATTGCATTTGGAAGACCGCTGCGCAAATACCGTGTGACATAAAATATTGCAACAGCCGCCATCTTATTCTCTAGGGTCTCTGCTAAAAAAAATATATATATAATGTTTGGGGGCTCTAAATCATTTTCTAGCAGAAAATACTGGATTTTTACTTGTAAGCAACAAACGTCAGAAAAGATTTAGTCTTTAAATAGTTAAACTAAACTCTTCTATACACTGGAGTTCAACCCTTCGCTCATTTGAAACATTGTATCTTTTTACTTCTTTTATCAACAGTGATGTCAGACTTGGCTCTCTGCCCAGACTTGGCAGGCTGCCCAGATAGGAGAGACTCAAGTCGCTCCGACTTAGAAAAAGATTCCTGGGGAGACTTCAGGCGACTTGCATTGACTTCTATTACAGTCAAGTCTGAGTCACCCCGCAAGTCGAACTCCGTTAACTGCACTGAAAATCGCGGTAATATGTGATGAAGATCGCGGGGGGTGAATCAAGATCGTGATTTTAATACGATTAATTGTGCAGCTCTAACCTACTGTGACCAGAGCAGTACAGTGTTACTATTGTGTTGCTCACAGTGATTGGTCACAGTGATCACATGGTACAGATAGGGCCAATCACAGATAATCACAACAATACACACTCATGAATGGATTCATTCACAACAAATGGTTGCTTATAACAGTGATTGTCACTGTTATAAGCCACCATAGGGGTTGATTTACTAAAGACAAATAGACTGTGCACTTTGCAAAGTGCAGTTGAACTCCTCAAGTGCAGTTGCTCCAGAGCTTAGTAAACGAGGCAAAGCTTCACTTTGCAAAGAATATCCAATCACATGCAAGGAAAAAAAAACAGCATTTTTGTTTGCACGTGATTGGATAATGGAGGTCAGCAGAATTTCTGCTTGTTTACTAAGCTCTGGAGCGAATGCTCTTGCAGAGTACACAGTCTATTTGTCTTTAGTAAATCCACCCCTACGATCGCTTATAACAGTGATAATCACTGTTATAAGCAATCATTGGTTATGAATGAATCCATTCATTGAGAGTGTATGATGGGGTGATTAGCTGTGATTGGCAACAGCTGACCACATGGTACAGAGTGGCCCAGTCTGTACCATGTGATCACCGTGACCAATAGGAGCGAGCAACCCAACAATGATACGCAATGCATGGCTATGAATGGAAGGCATTCCCGCAATTGCCATGTGATCTGCTGCGATCACTGGTAGCGGCAGCAGCCCGGAACACTGATTGGACAAATCGCACAGGAGCGTGGCCCATAGGGATGATCCTGGGAGGATGTCATATGACGTCCGTCCAGAACGGGAGAGCTCCCGCCCCGCCATCATATTACCGTAGCCCAATGGCATACCACTTTATGTTATTGGTATGTTGGTGAGTTTTGGGACAGCCCAGGGAGGGTCACCACTGGGGGGGTGGGGGGGACCAGAGAAGAACCCATCTATCCAGCTTATGGAGTAGCTTCACATTCACTTTTGAACCTTCTCCAAAACCCCTATGTCCAGTGGCGTATCATCCATGGGTGCAGGGTGTTCACTGAACACGGGCCCTGGGGGGTGGGGGGCCCACTGTGCTCTGACCCACACTGCACCTAAGGATGATCTCTCCCTGGTTGACAGCTGGGGATGATCGGTGCGGTGTGGGCTTGCACACGGGCCCACTAATTTCATGATACACCCCTGCCTATGTCCCTTTCGACACTGTGGCCATCCAACATTTCGCTTAATATTCTAGATGTGGCTTTCCATGTGAGTCATACAGGGCCAGCTGTCCATCAGGCTTTTGTTTGACTTTGTAGTTACTTCTGTAGTAGCTTCTAAGCGATATCATTAACCATCGTTTACACGTCCTTCCCTCAACTGGATTCTGCACAATAAATGAGGAGAACCTCTTTGCATTGAGTGATTGTTGCAAATATGCTGCAAGTATGGTCAATAATTCCAATGTGGGAAGGGAGCGGGCCGGGTGAAACCAGAAGGGTTTTCATTGAAAAAGTTTCTGCAATGACAAAGGCATGGCCTTTCAGTCTGAGACACAGGACGGCAGCTGCTATTCTGTTCCTACATAATAATACACATCTATAATAACATCCTCATTGAAAAATAATAAACAATTGTACACGTGCTAATGTGGTATTTAATCACACGGCAGCCTTTACTGATTATAGGGATGTAAATTAACCACTTCAGCCCCGGAAGGATTTGCCCCCTTCCTGACCAGAGCCCTTTTTGCGATTCGGCGCTGCGTCGCTTTAACCGACGATTGCGCGGTCGTGCGGCGTTGTACCCAAACAAAATTTGCGTCCTTTTTTCCCCACAAATAGAGCTTTCTTTTGGTGGTATTTGATCGCCTCTGCGTCATTTCTGATCGCCGCTATAAACAAAAGAAGAGCGACAATTTTGCAAAAAAACCCAAATTTCTTACTTTTTTGCTAAAATACAAATCCAAAAAAAAAAAAAATATAAAACAACATTTCTTTTCATCGGTTTTGGCCGATTTATATTCTTCCTCATATTTGTGATAAGAAAAATCGCAATCTGCGTTTATTGATTGGTTTGCGCAAAAGTGGCCGCGTTTACGGATGGTGAGAATTCATTTCTGGGGTTTTTATTTTTTTTACATTTTTTTACTAGTAATGGCGGCGATCTGCGATTTTTAGCGGTACTGCGATATTGCAGCGGACACTTTTTGACACTTTTTTGGGACCAATGACATTTATTCAGCGATCAGAAATTTAAATGTCCACTGATTACTGTATAAATGTCATTGGCAGTGAAGGGGTTAACCTGGGGGGGGAGAGCTAGGGGTTAACTGTGTTCCCTGGGTGTTCTTACTGTGGGGGGGTTGGGCTAACATGGGCATAAGAATCTAACTGATCCCAGTGACAGGAATCAGTAGATCTCTCATGCCCCTACTAACAGAGCGGGGAACCGCCGTGTTTACATCGGCGGTTCCCCGTTCTTTGCCTGTGGCCCCTCATCGTGGCTCGCCAGCGGACATCGGGTCCACCCGAGCCGCGGGCACACCCCTCAGGAGTGCGGTGGGTGTGTGCGCCCCCTAGCGGCCATTTGCAGATCGCTGTCTTTTTACGGCGATTCGAGCCCAGCGTCCATACTGCCGCCGTGAATACACGGCAGGTGGTGTGGAACTGGTTAAGGAAAGAATCCAGGCCTTTTTTAAAGCAATCTATATGCTGGCCAAAACCACCTCTGGAGGGAGTCTATTCCACATTTTCACAGCTCTTACTGTGAAGAAACCTTTCCGTATTTGGAGATGAAATCTTTTTTCCTCTAGAGCAGGGTTTCTCGACCACGGTTCCGTGGAACCCTAGGGTTCCTCCAGAGGTTGCTAGGGGTTCCTTGAGCAATGGTCCATTTCTACCTCTCAGATAAATTCCCAATTATACCATTGATCTTTTTAGCTATCTGTAAGGGGGTAATTCTTCCCAATGACCACAAGCGTAAGGAGCATTCTTCCCATTGGCCATCACACTAATGTATCAGGAGTTGTAGATCTTTAATTTTTAGCAGGGGCTCCCCGAGACCGGAGAATTATTTCAAGGGTTCCTCGGGGTTGAAAAGGTTGAGAAAGGCTGCTGTAGACTGTAGAGTGCCCCCTTGTCCTTTGTGATGACCTTAAAGTAAATAACTCAACACCAAGTTCACTATATGGACCTCTTATGAATTTGTACATGTTGGTCATATCCCCCCTTAATCTCGGTAGCTTCACATTCCCTTTTGAATCTTCTCCAAAAATCCCCCCAAGTCCCTTTCCACACGGTGGCCATCCAACGTTCCACTTCATATTCTAGATGAGGTTTTCCACGTGAGTCACACAGGGCCATACGTCCTTCATTTCTCTCTTTAAACATCTCAAGGTTTTATTTGACTTTGTAGTTGCTTCTGTAGTATCTTCTAAGCGATTATCGTTCCACCATAATTCGCACGTCCTTCCCTCAACTGGATTCTGCTCAATAAATGAGGAGCAGCTCTTTGAATGCGACTGAAGGATGGCGGCGTTGAGTTCTCTGCGAGGTAATAAGAAGCTCTCTCTTCTCCCGCAGTTCTTGACATGAAGTTTCTCTTTAATCAGACGTTCGATGTGTTAGTTATGCAGAACGGAGGCGTTATTGATTGATTCTGCGGTAAGGGTAATTATCTCCTCTGCCGCTTTGATTAACCGCTCTCTATTGTCGGGGAATGGTAGAGGGGAGTCAGTTCAGCGGTAATGTCATTGACTGCACAATATATGGCACTCAGTCTTCTCACCTAAACCGTGATTATTCAAAGTGGGGGCCATGAGTGGTGGGGCCAAATTATAAACATCATAGGAAGGACAAAAGAGCTGCCAGTCGAACCATGAATTCTGCAGGTGTCTGGCATTCTGGATAGAACAATAGGTTATCTACCAACAAATGCAGTGGCGGCTGGTGGTATATTTTTTGAGGGGGCGGAAAACAATCCCCCCACCGGTCGGTCAGGTCACAGGCAAACCCCAACCTCCCCCCCAGTTGGTCGGTCACCAACCCCGCATTTACCCCATCTAGGTCGTGGGCAGTGCTTCCTCCGAGCAGCGGGCGGCGTCTCCTCCTCCCCTTCCCCTCCTCCTCTCTCATTAGGATCGCCGCTTCTCCTCTCAGGTGACGGGTCTCAAGACCCGCTTGCTGATTGGCCCGGGAGGAGAATCAGAAAAGCAATAGCTAATATTAATTTGCTATTGTCACACAACTGGGCGGCAGTGCCCTGCTCCCTGAGCCCACCCTTGTTTGAAGCCTTTTAGAGCCTCCAGCTCTAATCACGCGCTTCTAAAAAAAAAGAAAAACCCATTGGAATCCATGCGTTCAGCGCCCCGCATGTAGATTAGGGGGTCGGGCGCATGGACTAGGGGGGCCACTGTATTACGGTCCACCACTGAGCAAATGCCTATACACGTTTCATTAACCACTTGCTGGCCCAGCCTTTTCTGACAGTTGTTGCTTACAAGTTATAATAAGTGTTTTTTTGCAAGAAAATTACTTAGAACCCCCAAACATTTTATATATATATATATATATATATACAGGGTGGGCCATTTATATGGATACACCTTAATAAAATGGGAATGGTTGGTGATATTAACTTGCTGTTTGTGGCCCATTAGTATATGTGAGGGTGGAAACTTTTCAAGATGGGTGGTGACCATGGTGGCCATTTTGAAGTCGGCCATTTTGAATCCAACTTTTGTTTCATGTCATGTGACACATCACACTTATTGGGAATTTCACAAGAAAAACAATGGTGTGCTTGGTTTTAACGTAACTTTATTCTTTCATGAGTTATTTACAAGTTTCTGACCACTTATAAAATGTGTTCAATGTGCTGCCCATTGTGTTGGATTGTCAATGCAACCCTCTTCTCCCACTCTTCACACACTGATAGCAACACCGCAGGAGAAATGCTAGCGCAGGCTTCCAGTATCCGTAGTTTCAGGTGCTGCACATCTCGTATCTTCACAGCATATGGTTTTTTTATGGTTTTTATGGTCAGTAAAAACCAATACCGGATGAGCTGCTCCTTCCAGGAGGTACCGCCATTCCTCCAAAGCCGACTTGATGGCCAGAAATTCCCTATCACCGACATCATAGTTCCAGCATGATGGTGCACCACCACATTATGGGTGTCAGGTCCGAGCATTCCTAGATGAACAGTTTCCTGGAAAGTGGATTGGTCGTCGTGGGCCAGTTGAATGGCCCCCAAGGTCTCCCCATCTGACCCCCTTAGACTTTTATCTTTGTGCTCATCTGAAGGCAATTGTCTATGCTGTGAAGATACGAGATGTGCAGCACCTGAAACTACGGATACTGGAAGCCTGTGCTAGCATTTCTCCTGCGGTGTTGCTATCAGTGTGTGAAGAGTGGGAGAAGAGGGTTGCATTGACAATCCAACACAATGGGCAACACATTGAACACATTTTATAAGTGGTCAGAAACTTGTAAATAACTCATGAAAGAATAAAGTTACGTTAAAACCAAGCACACCATTGTTTTTATTGTGAAATTCCCAATAAGTTTGATGTGTCACATGACCCTCTTCCTATTGAAAAGACAAAAGTTGGATTCAAAATGGCCGACTTCAAATGGTCACCACCCATCTTGAAAAGTTTCCCCCTCACATATACTAATGTGCCACAAACAGGAAGTTAATATCACCAACCATTCCCATTTTATTAAGGTGTATCCATATAAATGGCCCACCCTGTATATATATACACTGTATGTATAAATATTTTAACAGGGACCGTAGAGAATAAAATTGCGGAAGCTGCAATATTTTATCTCACACGGTATTTGCGCAGCGGTCTTTCAAACGCAATTTGTTTTTTTTTTAAAAATACATTTTAACGGCTTAGTGAAAAAAGATATAGAAAATGGGATTTTTGTGGTGCAAAAATAAAGAATTATCATACCAGAAAAATCATAAAATCTCCAAAGGTTTATTACAAAAATGTATAAAAACATTTATAGATGTAAACATAGAACGTAACAAATGCAGTAGACTCTATTTTCTCTACATGTTTCGCCAGACTATGGCTTCATCAGGAGACTTTAATGATTGATACTGCATGTAGATTTCACTTAATGTGAATAAACGTATACAAATACTGCAACAAGTTGGGCTCCGGTATCTCAGGGGGTTAATGGAGAAGAACAATGGTGAAACCATAGAAGGGAAGATATCACCGTCTCTACAACGGCCTGTATATAAACGGTGAATACTTTCATCTACTACGAGAAAATGATTAACAGACCTCCTCTAAAAAGAATTTTTGAGCAGCACTTGGTGGCAAAAGACACCTAAAAAGATTCACTGCCAGCCTGCAAAATCAGAGAGGATCGCCAAACAGCAAGCAGCCACAAATAGGTGCCTCAAAAAGCCTCGCTATAAGTACGAAAAGCTTGCTATAGACCAGTATTGCCAACCGTCCGTTAATTTACGGACAGGTCGTAAAAGCAGTCCATTTTCGGGCTGCCCGTAAATGTCCGTTACGGGCAACGTTGTCCATAAAAATATAGCAGTGGGCCGACAGCGCAACTGCGCATGCGCCGTTCGGGGTTCGGGAAAGTTCGTAAACGCTCGCCCATTTTCGGTCGGGCGGACAAAGAAGATAACATCCATCTTCGATCTTTTGGCTGTTGGAACTACACATCTTTAACTATTTTCTTTGTGTAGCCAATGGTCCCCTTAGAGGTGGCTGGTAGTTGTGGTTCACCTGTCTCTCTGCCCTCAATCACACAATTTTCCTCACATCCGGAGTCATGGAACAGGCCGGTAATTTGTTTTGTTGTTTTATTGAGAGGATAAACTTGGATGGGGTAGGGATTGCTGTGGGATGCCCAGTGAATTGATGAACAGGACCGTTCTATACACACCAACAGTATATACACTCCTCTTCCTCCAGCACTGACACTTGCTGACCGTTCCACTCCTTACTTCTCTCCTGCACACTACTTGTTCTTCCAGGCCTGAAAGGCAATTTATCAGGCCTCCATGACACTCCTTCCTCCACCACAGCTAACACATGGTGAGGCCTGCACTTCTGCTAGAAGGACCTCCAAACCACCCATTACAGGTAAGGGCAACGAGCTCCCAGTTGTGAAGCCACGTGCCCTTAAAGTGTAGCTAAGTACATTGGTGCTAGCTGGGTATGGATGAACTACTACTCCCAGCCCATCCTCTTCCAGGCTACACTGGCCTCCCTCATCGTCCAGTCACACTCCTTCCCCTGACTGGCTCTTCGGACCTCCACAGACTGTACACTGTCTCCTCCCAGCCTGCTCCAGCCTTTCTGTCCAGCTCCCAGAGTCTATCACTCACCAACACCGGTGGATCCATTAAAGAGTCTTTTATGTAGCTTCTCTGCTGCTCTCATGTTCCCTTGTGCTGCTCCAGGAACCGACTCTGCTCCTGGCTGCACCCGAACCTCCAGGCCTCAAGCACCCTGCTCCCCAGACTAGGGGCTCCCTCCCTGGTGAGGCCTTCACAGCACCTCTGCTACATCTCCACTCTTCCACCCGACACACTCCTCCCTTGACTGGGCTGTCCCAGGGTATTTAAGGAGGCCTGCCCCCTGCCCATCCAGGTGGCAGATTGGTCAGGGCTCCTTAGAACAGCCAGATGACTACACCTTCCTTCCAGCCTCTCTCTTTAGAATGTTCCAGTCCCTTCTGGAAAGAAGTAGGAGGACCCAGGGACATCATCTAGGAACTGCCCAGTCCTACCTGAGCCACTCCCAGCCCAGAAATCAAAACAATCAGGCCTGCTCTTAGTGAGGCCTGACTAAATTTTACCTCGCCTATACACAAAAACCCTACACTCTAGCTCCCACCTACCAGGGGACGCTACATTTGTAGAACTGTTTTTCACGTTGGACTTATATAAGATTACTATTTACTGACTTTGCACAATTTTTGTTAGCGCACCACTTTTTGTTTGCGTATGTATTTTGGTGATAAATATCTCACTGTTGTGTTTGCAGCTTTTTCATTTAAGATTTACACATTTTTTCATTTTCACTCAATCAGATTACCTCTTTCCGCTCAAAAAAACAACAAACAAGTATTGCGGAAAGGACCTTGGTAGTAACTGCATATTTTCGCCGCATCTACGTATGTTTTTTTTTCCTTCATTTTTTCATAAACCCAACAGAGTCTGGAAGTCCAACCAATATATCTCTGGTGATACTTGGCTTGTTAATATGCCATCTTGCAGATCGAAGACAAATGCGGATGAAAGGCAAGTGAATTGTAAATGATACTCGGAGGGAATGTCTTTAATCATTTGTACATTCTGGTCGCATTCGTGATTAAGAATTAATGAAGAGAAAAACCTGCAGGAAGCTTTTAGAGGAAGGACGGCCCCATGTACTGTGTATGTTTCTGTATTCCTTTGATGGTAATCATCTCCGTGATTTTATTTCTTGATTAAAAGTAGAACATTGGAGTAGACATTGGAGCCCTGGTGTGGCAGGCATCTTGTGGGAGGGGTAAGAGTCTCTATTAAAAAAAATGAAAGAGGCATATACAATGTGTCTGGATTTGCCTCTATAAAAGCCCCTCCTTTGTGAAAATGGGGTCAATTCAAATTGCAAATAACAAAATTGCCTCCAAGAGACCGATTTGGGAAGGCCATAATGTCACTGTGATGCCTCCAGGAGACCGATTTGGGAAGGCCATAATGTCACTGTGATGCCTCCAAGAGACCGATTTGGGAAGGCCATAATGTCACTGTGATGCCTCCAGGAGACCGATTTGGGAAGGCCATAATGTCACTGTGATGCCTCCAGGAGACCGATTTGGGAAGGCCATAATGTCACTGTTATGCCTCCAGTAGACCGATTTGGGAAGGCCATAATGTCACTGTGATGCCTCCAGTAGACCGATTTGGGAAGGCCATAATGTCACTGTGATGCCTCCAGTAGACCGATTTGGGGAGGCCATAATGTCACTGTGATGCCTCCAGTAGACCGATTTGGGAAGGCAAGGCCATAACAGTGCTGTGATGCCTCCAGCAGATGAGAGACTCAAAGGATGAATTCTATCCAATTTACAGACAGACTCCAACCTGGCACAGAGCCAGACCTTCATCCAATGCTGGGTCCTGCCTAAACTTGGGTCAAACTCCCACTTAACTTGGAGCTAGACTGCTGTCTAATTCAGGGGCCAGATTCGGGCCAAATTCAGGGAAGACTCCCACCAAATTTGGAGTTGGACTCCGACCAAATTTTGGGCTACACTCCTGCCTAATTCAAAGCCAAATTTCTGATGCATTTAGGGTTAGATTTTCATTTAATTCAGAGCTAGGCTCCTGGCTAATTTTGGGATAGATACCTAGCTAATTTGAGGCAAGACTCAAGTCTGATTCAGGTTAAAAACTTCACCCTAATTCAGGAACCAACTCCTGCCTAATTCAGTGCCATTTTTCTGCCTAATTTAGGGGGGAAATTCCTTCATAAATCAAGGCCAGCCTAATTTGCAGTCAATCTAAAGAATAAAATTGGGCCATATTCTTGTCTGATTATGGGCCAAACTGTTGTACAATTCAATGACAAATTCTTGCTTAATTCATGGCCATTTCCGGTGTAATTAAAATACCAAGCTCTGCCCAATTTAGGACCTTTTCTAATGTAATTAAAGGACAAACTCCTGCCTAATTCAAAGACAGATTCTTGCCCAATCCAGGACCAGACTCCTGTCTAATTTAGGGCAATTTCCAGCATAATTAAGAGCCAAATTCCTGCCTAAAGACAGACTCCTGACAAATTTAGGGACAGACGCCTTACTAAGTCAATTGCAGAGCCCTGCCTAATTCAAGATCACTTCCTGCTTAATTAGGAACTAGACTGCCTAATTTCTGATACATTTTTGGGTCAGCTTCCCACCTAATTTGGGGCCAGACTAATGCCAAAATTTGGGCCAAGTTCCTGTTTAGTTTTGGGCCAGACTTCTGATTTATTTAGTACCCCCTTCCTGCAAAGTTAAGGGCTACCAACCTAATTTCAAGACAGACTACTACTTAAATAAAGGTCCAAAATCCTGCCTAATTCAGGGCAAGTGTTCTGCCTAATTTGAGGACAGACTCCTTACTAATTCAGTGGCAGAGTCCTGCCTTATTCGGGGACAGAGTTCTGCCTAATTGTGGGCCAGTCTCCTGCCCAATTTAGGGGCATTCTTCTTACTAGTTCAGTGCCAGATTTCTGCCTAATTCAGAGCGATTTCCTCTGTAATTATGAGCTAGAATCCAGTGGCGGCTGGTGCTAGAGGATTTTGGGGGGACGCGGGCGGGCCCCTCCAGGTCTGCACTCACCCTACGGCGGAGCTCCCTTAGATTGTCAAACACCGCAGCTTCTGTCTTCACCCGGTTTTCTTTCTGGGTTCTGATTGGCTGGGAAGCTGTTGGGGGGAGGAGGGGGAAGGACACAGTGCTCTATGCCCCAAGGACAATATAAAACTGGCCAATTAGGGCCTTGGAATGTGGTCATGTGCCTGTGAAGGGTTGACAGATCTGGTAGAAACCTCTTGGTCCGGTGCCCTGCAGAGTGCATGGCCACACAGTTGGTGCAAGCTGGGGTATAGCTCCACAGGCTATTAGGAGGGGCGCCCCTTGTAGACCGGCCGCCACTGCTAGAATCCCACCCAATTAAGGGGCAAGCTCCTGCCTAAATCATAGACAGACTCCAGCCTAATTCAGAGACAGGTCCCTGCCTAATTTAGAGACAGTCTCCTGCCTAATTCAGGGGTAGACTCCAGCTTAATTCAGAAACAGACTCCTGCATAATTTGGGGTAGACACTCCCTAATTCTGGACCAGAATCCTACTTTATTGGGGCGTAAACTCCTGCCTAATTTGGGGACAGACTCCTACCTAATTCATAGACAATTTAGACTAATTCAGAGACAGACCCCTGCATAATTTCGGGAAAAGTTTGGACCAAAGCCCCTGCCTAATTTAAGGACAGACTCCTGCCTAATTAAGGGACCAGAATCCTTTATCGGGATTGAAACTCCTACCTAATTGTTGGGACAGCTTAATCCAGTGACAGATCTCAGCCTAATTCAGGAACAGATTCCAGTCTAATTCCGAGACAGACTCCTGCATAATTTGGGGTAGAATATGCCTAATTGTGGACTGGAATCCTGCCTTACTGGGGCCGAAACTCCTGTCTTATTCACGGACCAGAATTCTTCCTCATTGGGGGCTTACTGAGGCCGAAAACCCATACCTAATTTAGGAACAGACTCCTGCTTTATTCAGGAACCAGAATCCTTCCTTATTGGGGCCGAAACCCCTTCCTAATTTAGGAACAGACTCCTGCCTTATTCAGAGACCAGAATCCTACCTTATTGGGGACTTGCTGGGGCCGAAAACTCTTCCTAATCCAGAAACAGACTCCTGCCTTCTTCAAGGATCAGAAATCTTTCCTTGTTGGGGCTTTGCTGAGGCCGAAACCCCTTCCAAATTTAGAACCGGACTCCTGTCTTATTCAGGGACCAGGATCCTTACTTATTGGAGACTTGCTGGAGCTGAAACCCATGCCTAATTTAGGAACACACTCCTAATTTATTCAGTGACCAGAATCCTTCCTTATTGGGGCCTGGCTGGGCCAAAACTCCTTCCTAATTTAGGAACAGACTCCTGCCTTATCCAGAGACCAGAATCCTTCCTTATTGGGGCCGGAAACCCCTTCCTAATTTAGGAACAGGCTCCTGCCTTATTCAGGGACCAGAATCCTACCTTATTGGGGACTTGCTGGGGCCGAAAACTCTTCCTAATCCAGAAACAGACTCCTGCCTTCTTCAGGGACCAGAAATATTTCCTTGTTTCCATAGAGCCAGACCTTCATCCAATGCTGGGTCCTATCTAAACTTGGGTCAAACTCCCATTTAACTTGGAGCTAGACTGCTGTCTAATTCAAGGGCCAGATTCAGGCCAAATTCAGGGAAGACTCCCACTAAATTTGGAGTTGAACTCTGACCAAGTTTTGGACTACATTCCTGCCTAATTTAAAGCCAAATTTCTGATACATTTAGGGTTAGATTCTCATTTAATTCAGAGCTAGGCTTCTGGCTAATTTTAGGACAGATACCTAGCTAATTTGAGGCAAGACTCAAGTCTAATTCAGGTTAAAAACTTCACCCTAATTCAGGAACCAACTCCTGCCTAATTCAGTGCCATTTTCTGCCTAATTTAGGGGGGAAATTCCTTCATAAATCAAGGCCAGCCTAATTGGGCCATATTCTTGTCTGATTATGGGCCAAACTGTTGTACAATTCAATGACAAATTCTTGCTTAATTCATGGCCATTTCCGGTGTAATTAAATACCAAACTCTGCCTAATTTATGACCTTTTCTAATGTAATTAAAGGACAAACTCCTGCCTAATTCAAAGACAGATTCCTGCCCAATCCAGGGCCAGACTCCTGTCTAATTTAGGGCAATTTCCAGCATAATTAAGAGCCAAATTCCTGCCTAAAGACAGACTCCTGACAAATTTAGTGACAGACGCCTTACTAGTTCAATTGCAGAGCCCTGCTTAATTCAGGACCATTTCCTGCTTAATTAGGAACTAGACTGCATAATTTCTGATACATTTTTGGGTCAGCTTCCCACCTAATTTGGGGCCAGACTAATGCCAAAATTTGGGCCAAGTTCCTGTTTAGTTTTGGGCCAGACTTCTGATTTATTTAGTACCTTTTCCTGCATAGTTAAGGGCTACCTACCTAATTTCAAGACAGACTAATACCTAAATAAAGGTCCAAAATCCTGCCTAATTCAGGGCCAGTGTTCTGCCTAATTTGAGGACAGACTCCTTACTAATTCAGTGGCAGAGTCCTGCCTTATTCGGGGACAGAGTTCTGCCTAATTGTTGGGGCCTTGCTGAGGCCGAAATCCCTTCCTAATTTAGGAACGGACTCCTGTCTTATTAAGGGACCAGGATCCTTCCTCCTTTGGCCGTACTGGGGCTAAAACCCCTTACAAATTTAGGAACATACTCCTGTCTTATTCAAGGACCAGAATCCTTACTTATTGGGGACTTGCTGGGCCTGGAACCCATGCCTAATTTAGGAACAGACTGCTGCCTTCTTCAGGGACCAGAAATCTTTCCTTTTTGGGGCCTTGCTGGAGCTAAAACCCCTTCCACATTTAGGAGCATATTCCTGTCTTATTCAAGGACCAGAATCCTTCCTTATTGGAGCCTAGCTGGGGCTGAAACCCCTTTCTAATTTAGGAACAGACTCCTGCCTTATTTGGGGACCAGAATCCTTCCTTTTAGGGTCCTTGCTGGAGCCGAAACCCCTTCCTAATTTAGGAACTGACTCCTGCTTGTTCAGGGACCAGAATCCTTCCTTTTTGGAGGCAAAACATTTTCCTAATATAGAGACAGACCCCTGCCTAATTTGGGGCAGGAGAGACCTTGTCTAATTTTGGACCATAATCCAATATTTTTGGGGTCTAAATTTCAGCCTAATTCAGAGAAAGACTCCATTCTGATTCAGACAGATTCCTACCTATTCTAAAAGCATTCCTGTTTGGTGATTTGGGACACATGGCCTGTAGATGACTCCTGTCTTCAGGCTGTTGAACACACCAGGGGACTGTGTGTCCCTGATGGACCTGAGCTTCAGTAGAGCAATCTTATCTGCGTTCCTCACACATAATAACCACTTGATGATTTCTTAGTGATATCGTCTCCATTCACCCACTGAATACTCTTCTCCGTGTTTCTGGCCCTTCACGCAGTGACTGTGAAATAGGAGACGATGAGCCATCAGATGAGATTAGTCCTCTCCTTGACATCGCCCCAATGCTGGTGATGGTTTCCACGCTAACATGGAGTATTGCTCTTCCAAGAGTATCTGTCACCTTGCATCATCATGTGTCATTCCATTTATCTCTAACTACCTCTGACCCGCCGAGGTTATCGTTTGCTGGTTTGGCCGCCTCTTTACTGCCTGAACGGTCTATGGCAGAGGTGATTTAGCAGTACACAATGGCAACTGGCCAATGAAACTTTCCATTACGTTGCAGTGTTTCTCATTTTTAAGTGTCTTGATGCATTTTATGCTGGAAGATTCAAATCCACTGAAAAGAAAAATGAAGAAAAAAAAGGAAAAATGTATTTAACCTAAAAAATGTGCCTGAAAGTCGATTCCTGCACTTTATGTACGCGCATCTAGAAATAGAAAGAGTTGGATTTTGAGGTACCATTGGTATACATAAAACTTTTTTGAACAAAAAATATATTTTTCCTGTATAAAAATATATGAAAAAGCCTCCCAGGGACTATTTATACATAATTGTTGAGTTGATCGAACCCCTGGATGTCCGGGTTCGGTGGGTTCGGCCGAACTTCGGGAAAAAGTCTGGGTTCAGTACCGAACTTGACTCGAACTTTACCCCGAACCCCATTGAATTCAATGGGGACCCGAACTTTTCGGCACAAAAATGACTGTAAAAAAGTCCTGGAAAGTGCTAGAGGGCTGCAAAATGATTTTAGAACAATAATCTGTCCCTTACAGCAGCAGCAGGAACCTGACCCTATAGAACTAAGAAATGATTTTAGAACAATAATCTGTCCCTCTAAGCAGTAGACTCTACCTAGTCCAGAATCAGATCGTTCTGTAATGCAAGATGAGATCTGCAATCTGTCCCTAAAAGCAGTAGTAGTAGTAATCTCTACCTATCTATATATCTGCAATCTGTCCCTCACAGCACCGGCAGCATCCTCTCCCTACACTACCCAGAGAGCATGTGACATGCAGCACTAAGTGACTCCAGCTTATAAAGAGGCTGGGTCACATGATGCACTGGCCAATCACAGCCATGCCATTAGTAGGCATGGCTGTGATGGCTTCTAAGAGCAAACCAGTGAAACGCTTGTTGATTGGCTGCCCTGCAGCTATTCAACATGCCTGATCAAATACCCGAACCCAGAACTCGAACCTGAACTTTTTTTCAAATGTCCGGGTTCGGGTCCGGGTCACGGACACCCAAAAGTTCGGTACGAACCCAAACTTTACAGTTCGGGTTCGCTCAACTGTATACATAATAAAACAACATTCATTGATAGTTCACATTGGTCCCCCATGTTTTTAGGACCCAGTTGTCCAACCTCTGTTATGATGGTGGAGTTGTTTCACATCTCCATGCTGGTTCCACGGTGGCATAGAGATAATGAAAGTGTGGCAACTTAATCCCCCCTACAGAAGAGAGGACACCAAGATTCCCCCTATGTCTTTGGGAGACTACCTGAGAGATTGCATCAACTTTTCAAACATTTACTTTCCAACTCTTTAGGGTTTCCCAAAGGTGGTGATTGTTCGGAAATTCTGATGATACTTCATGTCATCTAGTAGCCAAATATGCAGTATTTTCTGTTTTAGGAAATTCATATGGTATTTAGCACCATCTAGTGACCACTGAAATATTTTTCAATTTAAATCAATTAAAAACCTTTGCCCAGCACAGGAAATAGAGCAGTCATGTTGGAACAGGAAGGGGTCATCCCCAAACTGTTCCCACAAAGTTGGGAGCATGAAATTGTCCAAAATGTCTTGGTATGCTGACACCTTAAGAGTTCCCTTCACTGGAACTAAGAGGCCAACCCCTGAAAAACAACCCCACACCATAATCCCCCCTCCACCAAATGATTTGGACCAGCGCACAAATAAAGGTCCATAAAGACATGGATGAGCGAGTTTGGGGTGGAGGAACTTGACTGGCCTGCACAGAGTCCTGACCTCAACCTGATAGAACACCTTTTGGATGAATTATAGCGGAGACTGTGAGTCAGGCCTTCTCATCCAACATCAGTGCCTGACCTCACAAATGCACTTCTGGAAGAACGGTCAAACATTCCCATAGACACTCCTAGACCTTGTGGACAGCCTTCCCAGAAAAGTTGAAGCTGTTATAGCTGCAAATGGTGGGCCAACTCAATATTGAACCCTACAGACTAAGACTGGGGTGCCATTAAAGTTCATGTGCCGTGTAAACTAAAAAGGGGGGAGGGAGGGGGAAAAAAAATGGACTTTTTGCAAAGCCATGGCCTGGTAAGGCCACACGCTTCCATCCCTGACATGTACTGGAAATTGCAAAAAAGCAAACAAGGGAAAAATTGGGACTTTGCATAAGCTGCGAAACCCTATTTAGAAGCCTATTTGAGCTCTAATTAGTGCTTTAAACCACCCCCCCCCCCCCCACCACCACCATAGGAATTCATGTGCCTGGTGTCCTGAAAGGGGGCGGGCGCATGAATAGGGGGCGGCGGGGCATGGGTGGAGGGTGGCGGGGCATGAATGGGGGGGGGGGCCACCCCTGCTTTAGATATTTGAATTATAACTCCTTTTTTTTTTCTCCTTTTATTTGCTGATATAATAGACAACATTTCCCTTCTCTGCTGCTGCATGAGCTGTGCCAGTCAGATAACTCTAAAGGATGGGGGGGGGGGGGTGAACGCCAACGCATTATCTATGTGTGAGGATGTGAGGACCGGAGGTCAAAGTGTTAATGAGCTGCTCTTCGATTTCTATTCTTTTATTCTCCCTATAGAGTTCCTCTTTGAAGAGAAGACTCTTCCACTGGGAGGTCTCAGAGATCTGTGCTCAGATTAATATGGACAATGCGGTGAGATGGCGTCAGTATCTGGGGCGCGGTGTAGTGCAGGGGGGTCCGCAGTGCCCTCGTCAGACGCCCCCCAGGACGCCGCTGTCTCTATAAACAAGGAGCGGACAGGAGAGACGCCGGTGATGAGATCTTCCCTGTGGGGGGTCTCCGGGTATAGAGAGATCGCTGACATTCGCTGCGTAGAAATTTAGGGTTGAAAATGTCTTTATTATTTTTTAATAACAATCGATAACATAAGTCCTGAACACAGTGTGATGGTGAGTCAGCTCGTTGGCTGGCACCCATAGCTAGGGTTGCCACCTGTCCGGGATTCACCCGGACAGTTCAAGTTTGGAATCTTGTGCCCCGGGTTTCAGACTGCCTGAAACCCGGACACATTATTCAGACTGGACTATGGCTTCCCAGCAGGGTTGCTGGCTGCAGTTGTCTAAGCTGAGAGCGCGTTACGCTCTCTTTCACACTGCCCAAAGCCAGCACTAAAAATCTTCCCCCCCAAACACAAACACAGACGGGAGAGGAGTGAGGGCCCGATCTGCACCTCTTCCTCCCACCCCTACCCCTCTGCGTCTGCCCACACTCCAATCCCCGGCACTGTGCCTCAGAAAAGGAAAGTGGGGGCCTGAAATTTGAAGTCCAGCAGCCTCAGATACATCTGGATTGTGTGTACACTAAGGTAAATCCGGGTTCTCAGAGCACCCCTTACATCAGAGTTCCCCTTTACAGCAGGGGTCACAGTGTTTCCCCTTACGTCAGCGTCATCTCCATACATCAGAGTTCTCAGTGTTTCCCCCCCTTAAATCAGAGTCTGCAGAGTCCCCCCTTACAGTGCAAGGGAACTCTGCAGACTCAGATGTAAAAGGGGAACTCTGTAAACATTCCTTGTAATAGAAAAAGCATGACAGGACCTCTTAAATATTAGATCTGGGGGTCAAAAAGACCTCACTCATATTTACACTAAAATGCAATAAAAAAAATGGCAGTGAAAAAAAAAGTCCCCTTTAAGAGCTATGGGCAGAAGTGACTTGTGACGTCGCTTCCGCCCTGCAATGCTATGGAGGCTTCCAGTGCAGGGGGGGGGGGGCGGACCAGATCGTCTACGCTGCTACTGGTGGGTCCGGTAAGCAGTGGAGATGACAGGAAAATGGTGGGGGGGGGGGCACCTCTCCCGCCGCTTATAAAAGTGATCTTGCGGCGAATCCGCAGCTGAGACCACTTTCATTACAGTGAAAGGGAACTCTGCAGACTCAGATGTAAAAGGGGAACTCTGTGTTATTTAATAGCAAAATATATGTATAGTTTATACTATAAAAAAAAAATTGCTGTGCGCTGCTAAAGTGTTCTGGTTTCACTTGAAGAAAAGGTGGCAACCCTACCCATAGCTGACATAAAACAGTGCATTATAAGTCCAACATGGAGGCTGTGTGGAGTGTCCTGGAAAAAGTGTAAACTGGGTAAGAACATACAATCAGTGCAGATATAAAGAGAAAAAAACAAAACATATCAACACGTAGATTATATAATGAAAAGCGATAAATGAGGTTTAATTCTCCATTCTGTTATGGCCCATTGTACAGACCAGTTAGATGGTCAGGTCTCAGTTTACCCAACCACTTCAAGACCGAGCCTCTTTTTGAGATTCGTGTTTATGAATTAAAAATCTTTTTTTTTTTTTGCTATAAAATTATCCAGAACCCCCAAACATTTTATATATATATATTTTTTTTTTCTAACACCCTAGAGAATAAAATGGCGGTCGTTGCAATACTTTATGTCGCACCGCATTTGCGCAGCGGCCTTACAAGCGTGATTTTTTTTAGGAAAAAATTCACTTTTTTGAGTTAAGTTATGCGTTCGCTTCTGCGCACGAGCTCGGCGGGATGGGACGCTTTACATTTTTTTTTCTCATTTCTTTTACTTTTTATTTTTACACTGTCCTTTTAAACAAAAAAAAAAAATGGATCACTTTTATTCCTATTACAAGAAATGTAAACATTCCTTGTAATAGAAAAAGCATGACAGGACCTCCTAAATATGAGATCTGGGGTCAAAAAGGCCTCACATCTCATAATTACACTAAAATGCAATAAAAAAAAATGGCAGTGAAAAAAAAATTCCCCTTTAAGAGCTATGGGCGGAAGTGACTTGTGACGTCGCTTCCGCCCTGCAATGCTATGGAGGCTTCCAGTGCAGGGGGGGGGGGGAACGGACCAGATCGTCTACGTTGCTACCGGCGGGTCCGGTAAGCAGTGGAGATGACGGGAAAACGGTGGGGGGCACCTCTCCCGCCGCTTATAAAAGTAATCTCGCAGCGAATCTGCAGCTGAGACCACTTTTATTACATGCAGAATCGTCGGCTAAAAAAAAAAAATTATGGTAGCTATCTGCTACCATAACTACGGTATTCCATGTCATACGATGGCGGTGGTCCGGAAGTGGTTAAGAGCTATGGGCGGAAGTGACTTGTGACATCGCTTCCGCCCTGCAATGCTATGGAACCGAGTGGGCAGCATCTAAAATTATGGTAGCTATCTGCTACCATAACTACGGTATTCCACTTCAAAGAGGCCACCGTCATACAATGGCGGTGGTCCGGAAGTGGTTAAGAGCTATGGGCGGAAGTGACTTGTGACGTCGCTTCCGCCCTGCAATGCTATGGAGCCGAGTGGGCAGCATCTAAAATGATGGTAGCTATCTGCTACCATAACTACAGTATTCCACTTCAAAGAAACCGCCGTCATACAATGGCGGTGGTCCGGAAGTGGTTAAGAGCTATGGGCGAAAGTGACTTGTGACGTCGCTTCCGCCCTGCAATGCTATGGAGCCGAGTGGGCAGCATCTTCCCCTCAGTTGGCCCGCAAGCACTGGGGTGACAGGATCAGATCGTCTGCTACCCGTGGGTCCGGTAAGCGGCGGAGATGACCGTAGCGTGAGGGGGCACCTCTCCCGCCCCCGATAAAAGTGATCTCACGGCGAATCCACTGCAGAGACCACTTTTATCTGAAAGAGGACCACTCGCCATTCAAAAACATAGCAGGGTTACGGTGCCTATCTGCAAAGGTATTCAATGGCAAAGTACCGCCATATAATGACGGCGGGCGGTCTGGTAGTGGTTAAGCCATGGATAGTCATGGTATACTCTGACTGTTTTATACCAAAAATGAAACATTGATAGTACAAGGCCTGGTGGAGGCCTCGGGGTCGAGAGAGGTATTACTCTAGGGAACATGGAGCCTGGGGGGAGGAAGGGGTAGTGGGGAGCCCTGAGTTATGGGGGTACTGGGGATAGTTCCATTGGAGACGAGCATAGAGCTGCCAGGGTATCAGAGGAAGAGAAGCGGATCCAGGCATACCACAATACCTTGTACTTGTCAAAGGTGTCATTGTCGAGGGCCTGCATCTCCTCCATCCTCCTTATATCATTCATGGTAGAGACCCATGGAGCTAATGGTGGCGAAGTCTCCATCTTCCAAATTAAGGGGATGGGTTGGCGTGCTGCAGATAGAAAGAAACGGAGGAGGCTCCTTTTCTGTGACACTATAGAGCCGAGGAGCAAGGAGAGAAGGGCAATCTCTGGGGTTGGCATTAACCACTTCAACCCGGAAGGATTTACCCCCTTCCCGACCAGAGCACTTTTTTTCGATTTGGCGCTGCGTCGCTTTAACTGACAATTATGCAGTCGTGCGACGTTGTACCCAAACAAAATTTGCATCCTTTTCTTCCCACTAATAGAGCTTTCTTTTGGTGGTATTTGATCACCTCTGCGGTTTTTATTTTTTGTGCTATAAACAAACAAAGAAGAAAAAAATATAAAAAAAAAATGTATTCATCAGTTATGGCCGATATATATTCTTCTACGTATTTTTGGTAAAAAAAAAAAAATCGCAATAAGCGTTTATTGATTGGTTTGTGCAAAAGTTGCTGCGTTTACAAATGATGAGAATTCATTTATGCCGTTTTTTTTTATTAGTGATGGCGGCAATCTGCAATTTTTAGCAGGACTGCGACATTGTGGCGGACAAATCGGACACTTTTGACACTTTTTTGAGACCACCGATATTTATACAGCGATCAGTGCTATGAAAATGCACTGAACTGTGTAAATGTCACTGGCAGGGAAGGGGTTAACACTAGGGGGGGGCGATCAAAGGGTTAACTATTTTCCCTGTCAGTGTGTTCTAACTGTGTGGGGGCTGGGATGAGTGGGGGGAGGAGAGAGATCGCTGCTCCCATATACTGGGAACAGACGATCACTCTCTCCTCTCCCCTGTCAGAACGGGGATCTGCTTGTTTACATTAGCGAATCCCCATTCTGTCACTGTCGGGGAGCGATCGCGGGTGGCCGGCGGACATCGAGTCCGCCCCACCAGCTCACTGGCTCCCCCATTAGCGTGTGAGCATTCCTCCGGCGCTGTGCGCACCCGCCCACAATACTCGCTCCTGCAGCCGCCATCAGGTGATGGCGGTTTGCGCAGGAGAGCCATGTTGCCGCTGTCAATCCACAGCGGGCGGTCGGCAACGGGTTAAAGGTGTCTCATAAATAGTACTATACACTTCAAATTCCTGGGCCCAGAAGGGGCGTAATTCTCTCGCACAATTGATACCAGGACGTGGCGCGCTCCATGCTAATCTCCGTCTGCGGTTCTCAACCTGAGATGACTCGGGAGCAGCGTCTCCATCCAATCGCCGACCAATCTGGATCCACGCCGGTATAATGTTGGCTGCTTAGCTACAAAATATCTTCTCTTTTGTGTGTTACTTAAAGCTGGAGTTTAATCTGCTAATATTTTGCCTTCTCTGGTTTCTCCCTCCTCCCGCCATCATTAATTAAATTAGCCACTTGCTTACTGGCACTTTTACCCCCTTCCTGCCCAGGCCAGTTTCCAGCTTTCAGCGCTGTCACACTCTGAATGACAATTGCGCGGTCATGCAACGCTGTAACCATATGACATTTTTGTAATTTTTTTCACACAAATAGAGCTTTCTTTTGGTGTTTTTTATGCTAAAATTTTGCCAAACAGACAAAAAAAGATTGAAAATTTTGAAAAAAAAAAAAAAATACCTTGTTTCGTACTACTTGCACTACTTGTTTTTGCTATAAAATTTTGCAAACCAGTAATTTTTCTCCTTCACAAAAAAGACACTTAACAGCGCTAACCTTGGGCAAATACCCTTAGAGTGATGGCATTGTGTTAGGTAATATAAACCATCAGTACAATTCAAATGTAGAATAATAAAAAAAGAAAAGGTATTTCTAAAAACAACTGAATTCCCGGAGGTTAGGAAAGTCATATGTGATTTTTGAATAAAGAAGTCATTGGCTGACACTGACAATGCGTGCCAGGCTTGCTTTCTCAGAATGGACTGGGAGTCCAGAAGAGGGGGAGGGAAGAGAGGTGCCAGGCGGGCATGGTATAGCACAATTTATTTAAAAAGCATATAAATTATGAACAGCAGCTGCACTCACATAGCAAGGGGGAGACAGACAGGGATCAGGGATGGATGTTCCAGGACAGTCTCAAAGGTCTGGTATCCAAGAACGCGTTTCAAAGGCAAACAATGACGAAGAAGGCGTGGTTTGCCTTCGAAACGCGCCCCCTATTGGCACTGGGCTGACAGTACACACCTGACGGCATGACCCGGGTAGACCTTAAGCGTATACCTTAACCTAAAATAACGACACTGCACACCGTATGGAGAAATTGGCCGTTAGGCCGTTTTATTTTAAACAACACAATAATACCATAAAACAACATGAACAAACATATTTATTAATCCAGTAGGAATCTCAGGAGGCCCCCATGTCACCAATCTTATCTGTATTTTACCGCCCATATCCCAGCCGCACTACGCCGGCTCGGGTCCATTCCTTCTTTTTCAGTTGCCCTGTGTAACTGACCACCACTACGATGGATCCTCAAACAGACCAACTTGACCGGCCTCCTGAGACCCCAACCGCCACCTTCACATTCTGCATATCATAATTTGAAACCTTGCATATAACAGGGAGGGAGGGTGGGAATTCTCTGCTGTTCCCGCTCTGCTGCCTGTGACCAACGCCCCCTTCTTTTAAGACCTACACCGCCCCCCTGTACTACTCCACCCCTTTGACATCCTTAACCCCTAATACTCCGCCCAGGGCACCCTGTCATTAAGTCCCTGCGCTTATTATTTTTTTTTTTTTTGCTTCGGGCCTGTCTTGACCCGGGTAGACCTTAAGCGTATACCTTAACCTAAAATAACGACACTGCACACCGTATGGAGAAATTGGCCGTTAGGCCGTTTTATTTTAAACAACACAATAATACCATAAAACAACATGAACAAACATATTTATTAATCCAGTAGGAATCTCAGGAGGCCCCCATGTCACCAATCTTATCTGTATTTTACCGCCCATATCCCAGCCGCACTACGCCGGCTCGGGTCCATTCCTTCTTTTTCAGTTACCCTGTGTAACTGACCACCACTGAGGACTCCATACCTACGATGGATCCTCAAACAGACCAACTTGACCGGCCTCCTGAGACCCCAACCGCCACTGCTCACTGCGTAAAGCCTTACGCCAGTGAGCCCCTCCACGCACGCAGTGCTCGGTGCACCCCATCTTGGAGCCCCAGGCTCCACAGATCAATGCCCACGGCATTG
>BLSH010024049.1:486539-497981 GCA_018402905.1 Glandirana rugosa
TTTTTTTTTTTTTATTATTCGCGTCCCTGAATTACTGTCCCACGGGACCCGCCTCATAATCCCCAATTCCTACAGTTTCCCCACCTCATCATGTCCCCCCGCCACATCCAGAATTTTCTTCCCCCGCAACCAGTGTCCGTCGTCTCGCCCTTGTCGTCTCTTAACTCCTCCTGGGCGTCGAAGCACGAGGCACTCCCATCCGGTACCGTCTGTAACTCCGGAATGACTTCGTCGACGTACGACGGCGAAGGGTCGCGCCGCGACCGACCGATGTCGTCGCCTACTCGCTCTACCCGCACCTAGGCCTCCAGCATCCCCTCGCCTACGGCCGTGCGCGAGCCGCCAGTGCCGGCGGCCTCGCCATGTCAGGATGGCGAAGGGCCCCTTTGACATCCTTAACCCCTAATACTCCGCCCAGGGCACCCTGTCATTAAGTCCCTGCGCTTATTATTTTTTTTTTTTTTTTTGCTTCGGGCCTGTCTGAAGACACTCTCCCATCCCGGATTCATCCTCACCATATGGCGGTCCCTGTACACTCTGGCATCCACTCTCCATACATTGATCCTGCACGCTGCAACTGCACTTGGTTTGCCATGGATTAAATCCTCCTTGGATCCCGGAGGAGACTGCCCTGGAACATCCACCCCTGATCCCTGTCTGTCTCCCCCTTGCTATGTGAGTGCAGCTGTTGTTCATAATTTATATATTACATAGTTACATAGTAAACGAGGCTGAAAAAAGACACAAGTCCATCAAGTCCAACCCATGTTTGTGTTTTTAATATCAGTATTTAATTGTATACCCCGCAATGTTGTGGTCCCTTAGGTGCGCATCTAATAGTTTTTTGAAATTTTCTACACTCCCAGCAGAGACCACTGCTTGTGGAAGAGAATTCCACATCCTCACTGCTCTCACCGTAAAGAATCCTTTACGCTTTTTAAGTCTAAACCGCATTTCTTCCATTTTTAGTGAATGGCCGCGTGTCTTTGTGTGCTCCCTTGCACGGAATAGTTTTGTACCTACTGAGGGGTCACCAGTACAGTATTTGTACATTGAAATCATATCCCCTCTCAAGCGTCTCTTCTCCAGAGAGAATAAGTTCAGTGCTTGGAATCTTTCCTCATAACTGAGGTCCTACAATCCCTTAATCAGCTTTGTGGCCCTTCTCTGAACCCTTTCCAATACCAGGACGTCCTTCCTGAGGACTGGTGCCCAGAACTGGATGGCATACTCCAGGTGTGGTCTCACCAGAGACTTGTATAGTGGGAGAATTATTGATTTATCCCTGGAGTTGATCCCTTTCCTGATGCATGCCAAAACCTTGTTAGCTTTGCTTGCAGCAGCTTGGCATTGCATGCCACTGCTGAGCCTGTCCTCCACCAGGACCCCTAGGTCTTTTTCCATTCTAGATTCCCCCAGAGGCTCTCCCCCTAGTGAGTAGTTTGCTTTTTTGTTCTTGGCACCCAAATGCATTATCTTACATTTTTCTATGTTAAATCTCATCTGCCACTTGTCTGCCCACCCCATTAATTTATTCAGATCTTCTTGCAAGCTTTACACATCCTGTGGAGAGTTTATTGCCCTGCTTATCTTGGTATCATCTGCAAATATTGAGATTGAGCTCTTCACCCCGTCCTCCAAGTCGTTTATGAATAAATTGAAAAGGATTGGTCCCAGGACAGAACCTTGGGGAACTCCACTTTCTACACCAGACTATTCTGAGTATTCCCCATTTATCACCACCCTCTGGACTCGCCCTTGTAGCCAATTTTCAATCCAGGTGCTCACCCCTTGAGCTATGTTGAGGGACCTTAGTTTGTACAGTAAACGTTTATGGGGAACTGTATCAAATGCTTTCGCAAAATCCAGGTACACCACGTCTACAGGCCTTCCCTTATCTAGATGGCAGCTCACCTCCTCATAGAAGGTTAATAGATTGGTTTGGCAAGAATGGTCCTTCATGAACCCATGCTGATTACCACTAATGATACTGTTCTCGTTACAATAATCTTGTATGTGATCCCTTATTAATCCCTCCAAGAGCTTGCCAATAATTGATGTTAAGCTAACTGGTCTGTAATTCCCAGGGATATATCTTGGTCCTTTTTTATATTTTGGTACTACATTGGCTTTCCTCCAATCAGCTGGTATCATACCAGTCAGAAAACTGCTCTTAAAGATTAGGTACAAGGGTCTGGAAATAACTTGGCTAAGTTCCTTAAGGACCCTAGGGTGTAAGCCATCTGGTCCCGGTGACTTATTAGTGTTCAGTTTTTTCAATTCAAGTCAACCATGAGGGTGTTTTCTGTGACTTGTCGTGAGGATCAGCATTGTGGTTCTGAATAATTGAGCCCCCGGTTTCCTTCATGAATACTGAGGAGAAAAATGAGTTTAACACCTTTGCCATTTCTCCATCCTTTGCAACCAGATTACCTTCATCATTCTTTATGGCCAACTTGATCTGACCTCCCTCTCTCCTCCTTACTGTTTATATACTTAAATAATTCCTTGGGATTCCTTTTACTCTCCTCTGCTATGTGTCTTTCATGTTCTATCTTAGCTGCTCTGATTGCCCCTTTGCATTCCTTATTGCGTGTTTTATAGATATGAAAATCTGATATGGTCCCCTCAGTCTTGTATTTTTTGAAGGCCTTCTCCTTTGCTTTTATGTGTTCCTTTACGTCGACATTAAGCCATCCTGGTCTTTGGTTAGCTCTTTTAAATGTATTCCCCGTTGGGATACACTGGCTAATACCTTTGTTTAGTGTGTTCTTGAAGCACTCCCATTTTTCCTCCGCATTCATTGTTCCTAGAATTTTATGCCAGCTAATATCTTCCAGCATAGAGCGTAGTTTATGGAAGTTGGCTCTCTTAAAATTTAGCGTCTTTGTATTCCCCTTATGTTTCTTATTTGTGTAATTTATACTGAAGCTAATTGACCTGTGATCGCTATTTCCTAGATTGCCCCTTACTTCCACATCTGTGATCAGGTCTGTGTTGTTAGTAATCAGAAGGTTTAATAATGCTTTTTCTCTTGTTGGTGCAATTACTATTTGACCCATGAAATTGTCCTGCAGGACATTTAGGAAATGGCGAGCCTTAGCTGAATGTGCAGTACCTTCCGCCCAGTCAATATCTGGGTAATTATAATCCCCCATTATAATAACACTTCCCATCCTAACCGCTATTCCAAATTGCGATAGGAGGTCTGCCTCCTATCGCATTACTTTTTAAATACATTGCATTACTTTTTAAATAAATTGTGCTACACCGTTCCCGTCTGGTGCCTCCCTTTCCTCACCCTCTAATTTTTCTCCTTCACTGATGGACACTGATAGGTGGCAATGATAGGCGGCACTGGGAACTTATGAGTCGGCACTGATAGGCACTGATAGGTAGCACTGATAGGCTGCACTGATGGGCACTGATAGGCTGCACTGATGGGCTCTGATGAGATGGCACTGCTGGGCACTGATAGGCTGCACTAATAGGGGGCACTGATGGGCACTGATGAGATAGCACTGATAGGCTGCACTGATGGGTAATGATAGGCAGCGTTGATGTGCATTGATAGGCTGCACTGATGGACACTGATGAGACAGCACTGATAGGTGGCACTGATAGTTGGAACTGATGGGCTCTGATAGGCGGCACTGATAGGTGGCACTGAAGGGCACTGATACTTGGCACTGATGGGATCTGATAGGCGGCACTGAAGGGCCCTGATAGGTGGCACTGATGGGCACTGATAGGCGGCACTGATAGGTGGCACTGGTGAGTTCGAAGGGCTCAGTAATCATCGGGCAGGGCGATTACGGGAGGACGTCAATAGACACCCCAGCTAAGTAAGCCTGCTATCGTTCGGCTATAGCGCGGATGGGAAGAAGTTAAATAAAACCTGTTTTTATTACATACCAGACTTTAGACCCAGTGATATCGCCATGGGCATCCGCAGAACTTTTTTGAGGGGCGGGCAACATTTTAAGGTCACCCATGCTCCGCCCCTTTCGACAATGTCATGAAGGGGAGGGTCTTAGCCATGATTTGCAAGTATTTATTTTTAAGGAGGAAATGGCAAACTTTATTCCAGGCGTGTGCTATGTACAGGGTGCATATTCCAGGCATGTGCTATGTACAGGGTGCATATTCCAGGCGTGTGCTATGTACAGGGTGCATATTCCAGGCATGTGATATGTACAGGGTGCAGATTCCAGGCATGTGCTATGTACAGAGTGCATATTCCAGGCGTGTGCTATGTACAGGGTAGATACCAGGCATGCGATATGTACAGGGTGTAGATTCCAGGCGTTTGCTATGTACAGGGTAGATACCAGGCGTGTGCTATGTACAGGGTGCAGATTCCAGGTGTGTGCTATGTACAGGGTGCATATTCCAGGCGGGTGCTATGTACAGGGTGCATATTCCAGGCGGGTGCTATGTACAGGGTGCATATTCCAGGCGGGTGCTATGTACAGGGTGCATATTCCAGGCGTGTGCTATGTACAGGGTGCATATTCCAGGCATGTGCTATGTACAGGGTGCAGATTCCAGGCATGTGCTATGTACAGGGTAGATACCAGGCGTGTGCTATGTACAGGGTGCAGATTCCAGGCGTGTGCTATTGAACAGCGTGCATATACCAGGCGTGTGCTATGTACAGGGTGCAGATTCCAGGCGTGTGCTATGTACAGGGTGCAGATTCCAGGCGTGTGCTATTGAACAGGGTGCATATACCAGGCGTGTGTTATGTACAGGGTGCAGATTCCAGGCGTGTGCTATGTACAGGGTAGATTCCAGGCATGTGCTATGTACAGGGTGCAGATTCCAGGCGTGTGCTATGTACAGGATGCAGATTCTAGGCATGTGCCATGTACAGGGTGCAGATTCCAGGCGTGTGCCATGTACAGGGTGCAGATTCCAGGTGTGTGCTATGGTAGTATGCTTACCCAATCCCCCCACAGAGCTCTCTTCCCCCCACAGAAGAGAATTGTCTATAACTCACAGTGGCAGGTCAGGCTTCTGTTGATAGACGCTGCAGGCTTGAGCAGCTGTGGGTAACCCTCCCTGCCCCCTCCTCTGTCTGTATATGCAGAACTGGGAGAGCAGGAAGGGTTTTGTGTGTGCTGACTCCCGATGCTGCTGACTCCCGATGCTGCTGACTCCCGATGCTAGAGGCCAGCAATGTCTTAACACCGGACGATGAAAAGCCCTGCCGGCTGCCGCCCGCCGCGCACATTGCAATATTCTTTCCTGCGCCGGGTATTGATACATGGAGAGCGTTCCAGCGCCCAGCACCCGCTCACACTCTGCGTGCTGTGCTCGGGTGATTAGGGTGTGCGTGCCTGCGCACAACCCGTGCACACGCCTATGGCAGACACCTTGTGATCCCTGATTCTGGGGGGGCACTTGCCCCTACCTGTGGATGCCCATGGATATCACCCTCAGTACTGGTGCAAGTAGTGGGCTGGATCTTGGGAGGAGCTATGCAAATATAAAACCACCTTGATGAATGGGTGTCAGTCTGGAGGAGTGGACGTTCCTAGGCAGGCTATATTTGCATACAGACCGCCCTAGGTAACGCCCACATGTGACATAAATAACAAATCATAATAAATAATTAATAATGCTTAGTAATAAAAAAGTGAACTTTGTGGCCTATTTGGGCTTCTTTGGTCTCGTATGTCCCTTTCAATCATATATCTAAATGATCCATTAAAAGATCTTTTTTCATTCGGCGTTACGATCGGTCCTCTAAAACACGCATATATTTGTCAATCAATCAGAAGCGACTGACAAAATCCCGGCATGCTTGATTGACCTAGCAGAGTCAAAATGAAGAGTTCATCAAATCCATCACATGAAAGGTCTTTAGTTTGCAAATTTTATTCAATGCAATCAGTTTAGTCACCTTGAATAATTAAATGAATATGTAGCCAGATGTTGGACTACAGCATTATGAAGAAGGAGACTTCACTCCTTATATACTTTCTCCTTTGTGTTGGTAACCATGAACTTATACAACACTCCTCCGGCCAGCAGGGGGAGATCCAAGTCCAGTGAACTCATAGAATTCAATGTGGCCCACCTGGAACCCTGGGAGTTGTAATTCAAGGTCCCAACCATGTATTGACATAACCAGGCCAAAGGTTCTGATGTATATTGCATTGTCCAAGCACCAATGGATTATCCCAAGCCTCGTTGCTGTCACTTCTGTCGGCCAGCTTGGCTTGCAGGTAAAAAACATGTAGAAAAACTTCTGACCATTGGCTTGTTCATCGACTACACTTCCACCTGATCCTATCCAGATACTACTTGTTATTGGCCCTTAGGTTTGTTCACCAACTACCCTTCCACCTGCTCCTATCTAGCTACTATTCACTACTGACCCTTGGCTTGTTCATTTACTACTCTTCCACCTGCTCCTATCTAGCTACTATTCACTACTGACCCTTGGCTTGTTCATCTACTACTCTTCCACCTGCTCCTACCTAGCTACTATTTACTACTGACCCTTGGCTTGTTCATCTACTACTCTTCCACCTGCTCCTACCTAGCTACTATTCACTACTGACCCTTGGCTTGTTCATCTACTACGCTTCCACCTGCTCCTACCTAGCTACTACTCACTACTGACCCTTGGCTTGTTCATCTACTACGCTTCCACCTAGGGTTGCCACCTCATCCCTTTAAACCCGAACGCATATGAATTGCACAGGTTCTAAAGGCTAATTTAATGCAGATAAGGCACAAAGTTAGTTTAATTACCACCTTAATCAGCCACAGAACCTGTGTAATTAGTATGTGTTCAGTTTTAAAGGGATGAGGTGGCAACCCTACTTCCTCCTGATGCCATCCAGCTACTACTCGTTATCAGCCCTTAGCTTGTTCATGAATTAGACATCCATCTGATCCCATCCAGCTGCTTCTTCTTTCTGACTTTTTGGCTTGTTCATCAAACATTCTTCTGCTTGTTCCTTATTTGCTTCATTTGCTACCTGACCCCCACTTGCTCTCTTTCTGTTGGGGCAATCCAGAGGGCCGCAACTTGGCATTAGCCCGTAGTGAAAGCCATCTCCACCATCAGGAGCTGTAGTGAAGACTGGCTAATGCTTATACCCGGCACATCAGGTGAATTTACGTCATCCACCAGGGGGATCTACTTGTGTATTTATCCAGCTGACTACTGCGTGAACCTCTCTACTGCTCCATCTTCTGGACATTCCATGCTCCAGTGGGTATCGTGGTCTGGGAAACGTTCACTGTATTCATAACAGGATTGTTTATAGGGGCCGGTGACATCTGAGCACTTACCTCTGCTTCATCCTTCATTACACATTCAATGCCCTGCAAATGAGGATTTTATCATAAATGGTTCCAACTTTGCACTAGTGTCCCAGATAAGATAAGTATTCAGGATTAGACATTAGGCCAATATTTCTCACACTGACACCAATGATGGGGCACTTTTCCCTCACACTGACAACAATGAAGGGTCACTATTCCTCCCACTGACACCAATGATGGGGCACTATTCCTTCCACTGACACCAATGATGGGGCACTATTCCTCCCACTGACACCAATGATGGGGCACTATTCCTTCCACTGACACCAATGATGGGGCACTATTCCTCCCACTGACACCAATGATGGGGCACTATTCCTCCCACTGACACCAATGATGGGGCACTATTCCTCACACTGACAACAATGATGGGGCACTATTCCTCCCACTGACACCAATGATGCGGCACTATTCCTTCCACTGACACCAATGATGGGGCACTATTCTTCCCACTGATACCAATTAGGGACACTATTCCTTCCACTGACACCAATTATGGGGCACTATTCTTCCCACTGATACCAATTATGGGACACTATTCCTCCCACTGACACCAATGATGGGGCACTATTCCTTCCACTGACACCAATGATGGGGCACTATTCCATCCACTGACACCATTGATGGGGCACTATTCCTTCCACTGATACCAATGATGGGGCACTATTCCTCCCAATGACACCAACAATGGGCACTATTCCTCCCAATGACACCAATGATGGGGCACTATTCCTGCCACGCCCTTGGTAACACATCCTTGGTCAAACAACAAAAAACAGTAATGGCAAAATCAGCAGGAGAAATAAAAAATATTATTTTCTTAAAATTAGAAAATATCTGCAGCTATATTTGCTAATAATATAAATTTTTTTTGTTTTATTATTCAGGGAACTATCCTATTTTAAATATAATTTAATAATAATAATTTATTTATTTTTTTATAAATCCTGAACTATTTTCTATTTATTATTATATTATTATTTTCTATATTTTATTGTCTATACATTAATATATTAATATTTATAATTAATTATTATATTATTATTTTATGTTTTCAGAACTACTTTATATACAGTACAGTATATTATTATATTATTATTTTATATGTTCCAATACTTTTATATAATTTATTTTATTATTATTTTTAATACTCTGACTATTTATGTATGTTGTTTTATTATTATTATCTCTTTTATATATTTTCCCTATTACTGTATATATATTACATTTATATTTTATACATTCTGAACTATTTCTTGGTAAGGAATGGCTTCTATAGGAGCCCAGAATTAGTTTGCTTGTTATTTCTTGACCAAAACTAATGAAGCCCCTGGAAAGTTGAATTTGAAAACTAGAAACTCTTTGCAGCAAAAGCCCTTGGCGCAGATCGTTAGGAGATGACAGCTAATCTGAATCAGATTTGAAATTTGAAGAAGATCGATGATTAATAATGATTAATAATACAGCCTGGTGTCCTCAGACAGCAACACGAGCTCACAGGAACCCAGGGGCCCCAGCGCTGACACTGACTTCGGATGCCGCCATCCCCAGGGTGCAATCACAGCCTCATTAGCAGCTCTGTGGAATATCATCATTAATGTGATCATTAACTCATCCAGATAATTGTGAGCCTGAGAGCGGCTGGAAAATGTTCTGTGATACTTCAATAAACTCACAGCAAGAGGTAACGAGACACAAATATATGGAGAAGATGAGAAAGGTCACAGGACTTACCCAACAGAACTCAGAACACGTCCTGGTACTCACCAGGCATTGTGGGGAGCGGAATGTGCACACCAGGAACATAATAAAAGTATACATCGGAAAGGGGTCCTATGAGGCTGAACGCTGTAATGGTCGGGAGTCAGGACCCTCATACCTCCTGCTCTCTATTAGATGTAATGATCAGGACCCTCGTACCCCCTGTTCCCTATTAGATGTAATGATCAGGACCCTCATACCCCCTGTTCCCTATTAGATCTTATGATTGGGACCCTATTACCTCCTGTTCTCTATTAGATGTAATGGTCAGGACCCTCATACCTCCTGTTCTCTATTAGATATGAGGGTCCTGACCATTACATCTAATAGGGAACAGGAGGTATGAGGGTCCTGATCATTACATCTAATAGGGAACAGGAGGTATGAGGGTCCTGACCATTACATCTAATAGAGAGCAGGAGGTATGAGGGTCCTGATCATTACATCCAATAGAGAACAGGAGGTATGAGGGTCCTGATCATTACATCCAATAGAGAACAGGAGGTATGAGGGTCCTGATCGTTACATCTATTGGGAACAGGAGGTATGAGGGTCCTGATCGTTACATCTATTGGGAACAGGAGATATGAGGGTCCTGATCATTACATCTATTGGGAACTGGAAGTATGTGGGTCCTGATCATTACATCCAATAGGGAACAGGAAGTATGAGGGTCCTGATCATTACATCTAATAGACAGCAGGAGGTATGAGGGTCCTGATCATTACATTTAATAGGGAACAGGAGATATGAGGGTCCTGATCATTACATCCAATAGGGAACAGGAAGTATGAGGGTCCTGATCATTACATCCAATAGACAGCAGGAGATATGAGGGTCCTGATCATTACATCTAATAGGGAACAGGAGGTATGAGGGTCCTGATCATTACATCCAATAGAGAACAGGAGAAATGAGGGTCCTGATCATTACATCCAATAGAGAACAGGAGATATGAGGGTCCTGATCATTACATCCAATAGAGAACAGGAGATATGAGGGTCCTGATCATTACATCCAATAGAGAACAGGAGGTATGAGGGTCCTGATCATTACATTTAATAGGGAACAGGAGATATGAGGGTCCTGATCATTACATCCAATAGGGAACAGGAAGTATGAGGGTCCTGATCATTACATCCAATAGACAGCAGGAGATATGAGGGTCCTGATCATTACATCTAATAGGGAACAGGAGGTATGAGGGTCCTGATCATTACATCCAATAGAGAACAGGAGAAATGAGGGTCCTGATCATTACATCCAATAGAGAACAGGAGATATGAGGGTCCTGATCATTACATCCAATAGAGAACAGGAGATATGAGGGTCCTGATCATTACATCCAATAGAGAACAGGAGGTATGAGGGTCCTGATCATTACATTTAATAGGGAACAGGAGATATGAGGGTCCTGATCATTACATCCAATAGGGAACAGGAAGTATGAGGGTCCTGATCATTACATCCAATAGACAGCAGGAGGTATGAGGGTCCTGATCATTACATCTAATAGACAGCAGGAGGTATGAGGGTCCTGATCATTACATCTAATAGGGAACAGGAGATATGAGGGTCCTGATCATTACATCTAATAGACAGCAGGAGGTATGAGGATCCTGATCATTACATCTAATAGGGAACAGGAGATATGAGGGTCCTGATCATTACATCTATTGGGAACAGGAAGTATGAGGGTCCTGATCATTACATCTAATAGGGAACAGGAGGTATGAGGGTCCTGATCATTACATCCAATAGAGAACAGGAGATATGAGGGTCCTGATCATTACATCCAATAGAGAACAGTAGATATGAGGGTCCTGATCATTACATCTAATAGGGAACAGGAGATATGAGGGTCCTGATCATTACATCCAATAGAGAACAGGAGGTATGAGGGTCCTGATCATTACATCCAATAGAGAACAGGAGATATGAGGGTCCTGATCATTACATCTAATAGGGAACAGGAGATATGAGGGTCCTGATCATTACATCCAATAGAGAACAGGAGGTATGAGGGTCCTGATCATTACATCTATTGGGAACAGGAGATATGAGGGTCCTGATCATTACATCCAATAGAGAGCAGGAGATATGAGGGTCCTGATCATTACATCCAATAGAGAACAGGAGATATGAGGGTCCTGACCATTACATCTATTGGGAACAGGAGGTATGAGGGTCCTGATCATTACATCCAATAGAGGACAGGAGGTATGAGGGTTTGGTTTGGATTTTGCGGGTAACCCCTACGCCATTTTTTTTTTCATTTTGGCCCGGGGTCCCCCATAAAATCCATACCAGACCTCAAGGGGGGGGGGGGGGGGGCAA
>BLSH010024049.1:520399-560421 GCA_018402905.1 Glandirana rugosa
TCAAGGGTGTCAAAAAAAGGGTCCTGAACTGGGGACCTCCACAAAAAAAGACCTAAAAACCAACTATAAGACAGAGATAGTATATTTTGTGTGGATACTATTTTTAATATCTGGGAAGTAAAGAAACATTCGCCCGTTTGAATGTTTTAGACGTCCCCTAGTTTAATAATAAGAGGGGTGATATATATATATGTTATAGAGTGTTTTCATTCATGTGGGGAGTGTAAACACATTTAGAAAATAAGATAGAAAAGTACACTGTTGTGACTTCTTTACTGTGAAACGATGTTACATTTCATCACTCACACACTCACTACTTTACATTGTAGCAAAGTGTCATTTCTTCAGTGTTGTCACATGAAAAGATAGAATAAAAGATTTACACAAATGTGAGGGGTGTACTTACTTTTGTGAGATATTGTATATATATATAGTGGGGAGAATAATAATTTGATCCCCTGCAGATTTTGTAAGTTTGCCCGCTTACAAAGAAATGAAGGGTCTATAATTTTTATCATAGGTGTGTTTTATATGATAGAGACAGAATATCAACCAAAAATCCAGAAAAAAACACCTCCAGGGGTCAAGTCCTGGGAAAAAAACTGTGGGAACTGACCCAAGACCCCCCCCCCCCCACCTGAAAAATAAAAAAGTGTGTGTATATATATATATATACTGTATATATCAAAGCTGACTATTTCTTTGTTTAGAGGAATCAAATGAGGAAAACAGTTACAGTCCAAAATTATGAGCTGAATAATGTGCATTTCCTCGCATTTGATTCATTATTTATGACGCTTAATGTGAATAAAATGCTTTATAAAGCAAAACCTGAAATTCCATTTTCTGTTTCCCCCCCGAGGAGGGCACAATGTGAGCTCAATGAAACTTTCTTCTGCTGAATAAAATGTCTTCAATGCCAAGACTTAACCCCTGCGGTGCCATGGGTTTGTACCATAGGTTTCCTGCCCATTCTCAGCAAGGGTCTGCCACCAAGCCTGGGTTCCCCAGACACTTTAGGATCCCTGCCCACACTCAGTGTAGGTCCCTATCCACCATGAGTTTCCTGTCCATTATCAGCATATGTCCCCCACCCACTCTGGGTCCCCCAGCCACCTTGGGTTCCTTGGCCATTCTCAGCGTGGGTTACTATCCACCATGGATTTCCTGCCCGTTTTCAGCAGGGGTCCCCCACCCACCCTGGGTTCCCCAGACACTTTAGTATCCCTGCCCACACTCAGTGTAGGTCCCTATTCACCATGAGTTTCCTGTCCATTATAAGCATGTATCCCCCACCCGCCCTGGGTCCCTCAGCCACCTTGGGTTCCTTGTCCATTCTCAGTGTGGGTTACAATCCACCATTGGTTTCCTGTCCATTATCAGCATGTGTCCTCCACCCACCCTGGGTTCCTCAGCCACCTTGGGTTCCTTGCCTATTCTCAGCGTGGATTACTGTCCACCATGGATTCCCTGCCCGTTTTCAGCAGGGGTCCCCCACCCACCCTGGGTTCCCCAGAAACTTTAGGATCCCTGCCCACACTCAATGTGGATCCCTATCCACCATTGGTTTCCTGTCCATTATCAGCATGTGTCCCCCACCTACTCTGGATCCCCCAGCCACCTTGGGTTCACTGTTCATTCTCAGAATTTTTCCCTACCCACCTTGGGTTTCATGTCCATTCTCAGTGTGGGTTACAATCCACCATTGGTTTCCTGTCCATTATCAGCATGTGTCCTCCACCCACCCTGGGTCCCTCAGCCACATTGGATTCCTTGCCTATTCTCAGCGTGGATTACTGTCCACCATGGATTCCCTGCCCGTTTTCAGCAGGGGTCCCCCACCCATCCTGGGTTCCCCAGACACTTTAGGATCCCTGCCCACACTCAATGTGGATCCCTATCCACCATTGGTTTCCTGCCCATTATCAGCATGTGTCCCCCACCTACTCTGGATCCCCCAGCCACCTTGGGTTCACTGTTCATTCTCAGAATTTTTCCCTATCCACCTTGGGTTTCTTGTCTGCTCTAAGCATTTTCCACCACTCTCCTTGAGTCCCATGGCCATCTTGGGTTCCCTGCCCACTTTCAGCATGGGTCCTATCCATCTGAGCATGGATATGCTGCTCCAGGTGAAAGCAATGCCTCCCTTCAATTTACAGGTGCAGGTCCTGTCCACAATCTGAATACGTATCTTTGAAACTGGAGTGGGTTGACCGCACTCCAGAGTTTAAGGAATGAATGTAGCTTTATTGAAGATTAAAATCCATCAAAAGACATCCAAAACATTATTGCAGATGCAGCAGAGATTGACGCATGTCATGAATCATATTTGCTTACTCATAATCTAAAAAACACCACTGGTTTATTTACTTATTTCAGGTGCTTATATAGCGCCGTCAATTTACACAGCGCTTTACATATACATTGTACATTCACAGCAGTCCCTACCCTCAAGGAGCTTACAATCTAAGGTCCCTAACTCACATTCATACATATACTAGGGCCATTTTAGACAGGATCTAATTTACCTACCAGCATGTCTTTGGAGTGTGGGAGGAAACCGGAGTACCCGGAGGAAACCCACACAGGCACAGGGAGAACATGCAAACTCCAGGCAGGTAGTGTTGTGGTTGGGATTCGAACCAGTGACCCTTTTGCTGCCATGTGAAAGTGCTATCCATTACACCACTGTGCCGCCATGTTATAAAGATTTACAACCAGCTGAAAATCATTGGTGTTCAATCATGCTGATTAACCCTTTTCTGCGGTTATTGCCAACAAACTCAAACAAAAACCACAGAAAAACACACACTAGATATGTTAAAACCAATGTACATATAATAAAAACTTGTGTGCATGTGATAACATGCCGACGTGGGTACACAGTGCACACTTTGCATATTTGTTATATGGAGTGGAATCTTATCTTCCACATAATAATTTCAAAAAAGACAAACGCTCATTGGGAAAAAGAGGATTTGTCTTTTTTGAGATTATTATGTGGAAACCGGTGGTGTTCTTTACGTTATGAGTAAGCAAATGTGAATAGTGAAACACGCCAATCTCTGCTGCATCTGCCTTAATGTTTTGGATGTCTTTTGATGGATTTTAATCTTCAATAAAGCTAAATTTATTCCTTCAACTATTTCCTGTTTCAAAGATGGGTCCTATCCACCTTGGGTTCCCTGACCATTATGAGCATGTACCCCCCACCCACTCTAGGTTCCCCAGCCACTTTGGGTTCCCTGCCCATTCTTAGCATAGGTAGCTATCCACCTTGGGTTTCTTGCCTGCTTTCAAAATGTGTCCCCCACCCACCCTGGGTCCCCAATCCACCTTGGGTTCCCTGCCCACTTTCAGCATTTGTCCTACCTTCCCTTGCCTTGCTTCCCTTGCTATTCTCAGTATACATTCCCCATCAACTTTGGATTCCCTGGCCATCTCTGTATGTGTTCCCCATATACCCTTGGTCCACCCTTGCTCTGATCATGGATTTCTCACTCACCATAGGTTCCCTGCCCATTCTCAGTGTTGTTTCTCACCCATTATGGGTTGCCGAAACACTTTAATTATGAATCCTCCACCCACCATGGGTTCTGTGCCCACTTTCACACCCATCTTCAGTTCCCCACACATTCTCAACATGAGTCCTTCATCCGTCCTTGGTTCCCTGTCCACTCTTTATGAGTTCCCTGCCCACGTTCATCATGAGTCCTGCATCCGCCATGAGTTTCATGTGCATTCTCATCATAAGTCCTCTACCCTCCATTGCTTACCTGCCCACATTTATAATGAGTCCTCCACCGACCATAGGTTTCCTGCACACTCTCATCAATGGTCCCTCACACACCCTGGGTTTCCCACCCACTCGCAACAATTTCCCCTCTCAGCATGGTTTCTCAACCCATCGTGGGTTCCTTGTCCCCTCTCAGCATATGGGAATGTTGGAAAGGTGCTTCACCCTGTTGCCAAATCCCATCACCATGACAGAATCATCTTTATTTGGAGTATATAAGTTCAAAGGACTTGTAATTGTTCAAAAAGTTATGCAATAGTAATGTTATACATGACCCAAAACACCATGATAATCATTAAATTACTAACCAGTCTGTAGGCAAGTGCATTTAGCTAGTCTGCTAGGTGGCTCTGTTCCAGAATGGTGTCTGGTTACAGAAAGCAGTGACATCAAGTGCTATTTATGCCATGGGTGAGCCAGGGCCCAGTTATAAGCTAGGTTGGGAGAAGCCCTAGTGCAGCTGCGGCAGGGGAGCAAAACCCCACATTTATGCAGATGTAGCCAGCAAGTGGAGGCCCAGGTTAGGGCTGGAGGCCAGAGAGAGATGGACCTGCACTGAGAAGAGCTGCTTGTAGACTTCCTAACCCTTAAGGAGGTGGGGGGCTAAGGTGAGTTGTAAAATGTTTTTTAGGCCATTCTCAGAGTTCCCTGAGTGAGGCTATCCCCCTGCAAGATCCTGAGAGAGGTGTACCTATGGAAGAGGTGACTGCAGTGATCCTACACCAATGAGTACTAACTAATCCTTGATGAAAGAAGAAGACTTCCAGCTAATATTCAGCATTTGTAAGATGCAGGGAATGCAACTAGATGTCAAGGACAATGCAACTCCCGCATGGAAGAAGATAAGTAACCTTGGACCTAGAAGACTCAGCTAAAGGTCCTGGGACCCAGAGAATGAGAGGTATCGGGACCCAAAGAACCTGGAACCCAGAAGAAGAAGAAAATGGAGGTGTCGGCACCGAGAGAATCTGAAATCCAGAAGAAGTGGATGGAGATGTCGGAACCTAGAGAACCTAGAACTTAGAAGAAGAAGAGTATGTGGGCATAGGGGCCTAGAGAACCTGAAACCCAGAAGAAGAAGATAGAGGTGTCAGGACCTAGAGAACCTGGAACCCAGAAGAAGAGAATGGAGGCATTGGGACGTAGAGAACCTGGAACCCAGAAGAAGAAGAAGATGGAGGGGTTGGGACATAGAGAACCTGGAACCCAGAAGAAGAAGAGGATGGAGGTGTTAGGACCTAGAGAACCTGGAACCCAGAAGAAGAAGAGTATGGAGGCGTCGGGACCTAGAGAACCTGGAATGCAGAAGAAGATGAGAATGGAGGTGTCAAAGGACAGTTGCAAGAGACAGCTTGGATCTGCTATGGCTGGAGGAAGGGAGTACAGTTCTGTAAGTATAAAAAAAGTTTTGGTTGTGTAAAGCAAATGTGGGCTCTACTTTATGATGGATGGAGAATGAAAATTATTTTTGGTGACCCTTAGAAAGAACCTAATTCTCTAAACTTGGATGACTTGGTTAAGTTGCTGAGAATGTTATTGTGATATGTTGGATGCTCTGTAAAATGAAGCATGGGACATGGGCAGAATAATTTGCCACCGTAAAAGGTGGACATTCCTCTAAGCTTCAAATCTCATCTCAGCACAGTCTCTCTTCTGCTGCCGCTGTCACAGGTGATAACGTTGACATAATTACCACAAGATGGAGGAGATAATAGTCAATTATCAGTCATCAGTCATAGCTGACCTTCCCCCCGCGACCTTTTCACATTTACAGACCGCAGTAGAGGAAACAATCTTCTCTGTCTCTCTTCCACGCGTAAATGGCGGCTTATCTTCTCTTACGCCTTATCACATTAGTGTTAACACATTTAATGACGAGATGAGGCAGAAGTGACACCATAATTAGCAGCGCTGAAGAGGTTTCGTCTGCCGTCTTTATGAAGCATAAGGCGTGCTGTAATTGGACCGCTCGCCGTAATCATTCAGAGAAGATTGTTCCTGCTTTATCGAGAAGACGGCGCTCAGCTGCGAATATTGACTTGCCAAATAAAAGGAACCAATAAAGAACCGCAGCCACCATAATAAATGTATTTTTCAGAGGAGACCATAAAACGAAAGCTCAGTCTAGACTGCGTGATCTGAGAAAATGTTAAGTGATGAGCCGAAGATGAACCATTTTTTTATCAAAACAGGAAACACAGGAAGGTTTGTGCCCAGTCAGGTGACTGGTGTTTGGGCATTTGTCACATGGTCTCAGCCAACTGAGGGTCTTTCAGGGTAAGCCATCCAATTACTGGCTCTGAAGAACCAACCAGCTGAAATTACCTGTCCCGGATCCTCTGAGCTGGCAAAGCATTGGTCATGTGTCTAGGACTTTTACATTTTTAACATTTAAAAAATTTGAATTTTAAATTAAAGCAGAACTATGGCTCACCATAAAAAAATATGTGCCATAGTACTTAATTATAAGTGTGTCTGCACAGTTTTTTCTAAGTCTCCCAGTACAGTAACACAAATATGTGAAGATCCTGCAAGTGTCTCTGGGCCCTTTATTCCCATTGCAGGGCCATTAATAGCCCTGATTCACACTTTTGCGACTCATTATTATTATTATTATACAGGATTTATATAGCGCCAACAGTTTGCGCAGCGCTTTACAATATAAAGAGACGTTACAGCAACAGTACAATTTAAAACAAGAGGGTTAGAGGGCCCTGCTCCTGTGAGCTTACAATCTAAGAGGGGACTTATCATGTGACTTGCAAAAAAAGGTTCCCGCACTACTTTTCTGCGACTTTGGTTCAATTTGAGTGCCATAGACTGCCATGTTAAATCACAAAAGTCACAAGGAAGTTGCAAGGAAATTGCAAGTATGTTGCAAGTAAGTCACATGAATTTGGGGTCAGAGCAGTGAAGCAGGACCCTTTCACATGTTCTGCAGCAGGCCCCCTTCCTGCTATCTTGGGGCAACGTCACAGTGGCAGAATGCTAAGGCCCGGTCACAAGTGAGACAAGGCCCTGGCATTCCGCCACTGGTCATTACGTACAACGCAGGACCAACAGTGGCTGCTGGTCTTACATTGTGGATGATAACATCAGTGAGGGGGTGGTGGCATATATGGTTGGAGACCTTCAAGAAATGTGGTGTGGTGGGTGACCAATTGTCACCAACTCCTGAACAGACCGGAACTGTTCAGGAGTTAGACAGCGGAACTTTGAGGATCTTAAAGCGGAACTTCACAATGTGAAGTACTGCCCGTTCTCTCTTTCACCCCCAGCCTTTAACTGAGTTGCAGGTTTTTGGAGGGAGGTAAATACTGTTTTTTGGTGGTAGCCCCCTTAAACTTCTCCTAGAAAAGGATCATGCCAGTGAAGTCCACCTAACTCAGCTTCTGATGATGGGGGGACAACTATGCTGCACTGCTTTTGAATTCAAAGCAGAGTTGTCACTCCCATGTAGGATAAGCCTGATTGTAACACAGTGGGAAAATAAGATGTTGCAGGGACATTGTCACTGCCTTTAGCTTGTCAGCCAACACCCAATCCCACCCACTGTGAGCTGCAGTGCCTGTGGGGGGGAGCGTGGGAGACACAAATGAAGGAGGATTTGGCTCAGGTAGGGGAGGTAAATGTTTACTCTATGGGGCTTTTACATCACAAGTCATGTCCTTTCCCCACCCTGTGAGTGGACATTGAAAGGAGAAACAGAAGACTGATAAGCTCATCCCTTTATCACTCTGCTCTCTCCTTCTATCAGATGTTATTTATTAGTTCATGAGCATACCCAATTGGATCCTTGTCCTGCTTCCCATTCCCCCAATATGAGCCTTGCTGTGTATGACACAGGAATTTGGTCCCGCAGCCTCTTGGGATGTTTGATGAGTTCCAGAAGGCAGTGGTCGGGGAAAGGGAAAGGGAAAGGGTAAGCGACATTATCCTTCTCTAGGAGAGGTTTAACCACTTCAGCCCCGGAAGGATTTCCCACTTTAGGACCAGAGCACTTTTTGCGATTCGGCGCTGCGTCGCTTTAACTGACAATTGTGCGGTCGTGCAACGTTGTACCCAAACAAAATTTGCTTCCTTTTTTTCCCCACAAATAGAGCTTTCTTTTGGTGGTATTTGATCACAGCTGCGTCATTTCTGATCGCCGCTATAAACAAAAGAAGAGCGACAATTTTGCAAAAAAAAAACAAATTTCTTACTTTTTGCTAAAATACAAATCCCAAAAAAAATATAAAAAAACATTTTTTTCCATCGGTTTTGGCCGATTTATATTCTTGCTCATATTTTTGGTAAAAAAAAATCGCAATCTGCATTTATTGATTGGTTTGCGCAAAAGTGGCCGCGTTTACGGACGATGAGAATTCATTTCTGGGGTTTTTATTTTTTTTTATTTTTTACTAGTAATGGCAGCGATCTGCGATTTTTAGCGGTACTGCGATATTGCGGCGGACATGTCGGACCAATTTGACACTTTTTTGGGACCATTGGCATTTATACAGCGATCAGTGCTATAAAAATGCACTGATTACTGTGTAAATGCCATTGGCAGTGAAAGGGTTAACCTGGAGGGGGCGCTCTAAGGGTTAACTGTGTTGCCTGGGCGTGTTCTAACTGTGTGTGGGCTGCCCTGGCTGGGGAAAGGGGATGATCACGGCTTCCATGTAGAGGAAGCCTGTGATCATCGCCCTTCCCCCTCTAACAGAACGGAGATCCGTGTTTACATACACGGACCTCCGTTCTTTCAGTGCGGGGGCCATCGTGGGTAGTTGGTGGCGATCGAGTCCACCGCACCCGCTTCCTGGCCCTCCCCCAGACACAGTGAGCGCGCCTTCGGCGGCGCGCACATGCTCACAGCACTAGTTTTTGCAGATTTGCGATAATGAGCCACTCTGTCGCCGTCAGACTGCGGTCAGCAAGTGGTTAAGGGGGTTACCACCAAAAAACGATATTTACCTCCCCCCAAAAACCTGCAACTCAATTAAAGGCTGGGGGTGAAAGAGAGAACGGGCAGTACTTCACTGTGTGAAGTTCCGTTTAAGGTCCTCAAAGTTCCGCTGTCTAACTCCTTAACGGTTCCAGTCTGTTCAGGAGTTGGTGACAATTGGTCACCCACCACACCACATTTCTTGAAGGTCTCTGACCATATATGCCACCACCCCCTCACTGATGTTATCATCCACAATCGAGACCAGCAGCCACTGTTGGTCCTGCGTTGTAAGTAATGACCAGTGGCGGAATGCCAGGGCCTTGTCTCACTTGTGACCGGGCCTTAGCACTTTGCCACTGTGACGTTGCCCCAAGATAGCAGGAAGGAGGCCTGCTGCAGAACATGTGAAAGGGTCCTGCTACACTGCTCTGACCTCAAATTCATGTGACTTACTTGCAACGTACTTGCGATTTCCTTGCAACTTCCTTGCAACTTTTGTGATTTAACATGGCAGTCTATGGCACTCAAATTGAACCAAAGTCGCAGAAAAGTAGCGCGGGAACCCCTTTTTTTTTTTTTTGTCACTGCGACTTGAGTCCCATTGATTAAGACTTCACCCATTGAAATGAGTGTGTGTTGACTTGTCATATGACTTTAAGTGTTGCAAGTCACATGATAAGTCGCAGAAGTGTGAATCAGGGCTATTCATGGCCCTGCAATGGGAATAAAGGGCCCAGAGACCAGTGGGAAGGGCCCCAGGCTTGAAGAAAAGGGCCCCAGAACTGATGGAAAGGGCCCCAGCAGTCAGGGGAGCCATTTATGGTTTCTTGCACCGGGACCCTGAAGGTTCTAGTTACACCTTTGGTGATGACATTAAAGTGCTTGTAAAGGTTCAGTTTTTTTTTTTTAAACAACAAACATGTTATACTTACCTCCAAAAAGTGCAGCTGGATTGCATTGAGTTAATGCACCTCATCCCCAAATAGGTAAGACAAACAAGGAATGGTATAGAGACTATAACGGTGCTAAAGACAAATTAGTTAACGTATACAATTTTCAGACTTTAATAAATACATATTAAAAGTATACACATGATAAAAGATGCATTGTATCTCCAAAAAAATTTTTTTGGTGTCATAAGAGGTACATTATACAAATCAAACTGTTTTCATCGTGTCTAATCCTGACATGTTTCGCCAACGATGGCTTCCTCAGGGGACCTGAAAGAGACAAGGGTTTTATAAACTACAATAAACGAAGGGAAAAAAGAAAGAAAAAGTAATGAACAATAACAGAAAATATAATATAATACAGAACAATTCAGAAAACTAGTATAAAATACATTATGTAATATTAATTCTGTCAGGACCAACCCCCATTGTTTACCCAGACTAGCACCAAATGATCCCAAATCGCCTCCTAAGCAAGCGCGGAGAACTGGCATCGCGTAACTGCAAGAGACATATCACTTCCTTAAACTCAACCTATCCAATACCGAGCTTATGATATTTCTTCCCCCATGTGCCACTTACCCAGATTTCGCTGTAAAAATCAATGACTATGAACCAGTCCCCCCACGCCAAGGTCCTAGGTGTAATCCTGGACTCCGAACTAACCTTTTCGGCCCCACATCCAGTCGCTATCCAAAATTTGCCTCCTCAATTGCCGCAACGTCTCCAAGATACGCCCCTTCCTAACCGATGACACCACAAAGCTTCTAATCCACTTCTTGGTCATCTTTCGCCTCGACTACTGCAACTCATTGGCTTACCTCTAAATAGGCTATCCCCACTTCAGTCCATCATGAACACTACTGCCAGGCTCATCCACCTTAAAAACCTCTCGTCGTCTGCTACACCCCTATGTCAATCCCTCCATTGGCTGCCACTCAACCAGCGAATTAAATTCAATGTACTAAAAATTTATAAAGCCACCCACAACCTGGCCCCCAGCTACATCACTAACCTGGTCTCAGAATACCAACCAAATCGATCTCTTCGCTCCTCCCAAGACCTCCTGCTCTCTAGCTCCCTTGCCACCTCATTCCATGCTCGCCTCCAGGACTTCTCCAGAGCCTCCCCCATCCTCTGGAATGCTCTACCCCAATCTGTCCAACTTTCTCCTACTTTGTCCACCGATCCCTGAAAACTCATCTCTTCAGAGAAGCCTATGTGGCTCCCACCTAACAACTGTGCATTTCTCTTCTCCATCAGCACATCCTCTACAGTTATTATCTCTTGACTCTTCCTCTTAGATTGTAAGCTCTGATGAGCAGGGCCCTCTGATTCCTCCTGTATTTAAGTGCATTGTATTTGTACTGTCTACCCTCAAGTTGCTGTGTAAACTGTTGGCGTTATATAAATTCTGTATATTGATAGTAATAATATTAATGTAGATTAGTAATAATGTAGACCAGGCTAAAACAGACAAATACATATATATATATACTGTATATATATGCATGTAGTTAGCCAAACAAGAAACAATTGGACCAAAAATTTAAGTCCAATTACAGGCTCACATGAGATCAAAAAATGGTTACTTACATATTATAAGAATAGAGTGATTACGTACGTTAGAGGGAGGAAGCAGGTAAAAAATAAGGGGAACACCTCAGTATGATTTACATTAGAAAAGGGCAAAATCAATAAGAGTGATAGATTAAATGGTTCAACAACTGCACTACTACTATCTATGGGAAAAAGAAAATAGGACACATAGCAGACCACCCGCAATAGGGGGCCACTTAATCTTGTAAAGTGCAATAAAAGATATCCGACTATGAGCCACTGAATAAACCGTGCCAAATTCAAAAGGTGAACATACATTCAAGTGAACAGAGAAACTTGAAATACTAGCAACAATATTAGGTAAAAACTTAAATAGAGGGTGTAAAAACGATCGTACGGCCCTTGGGACTCCAGCAATGTGGAACGCTGGAGATGCCAGCGATATATGTCTCCCACACGGTCGGCGTCTGGCTTCACCGGCCAAATGTGGACAAAATAGAGCCACCACCCGTGCACCGAGGTCCGGGGGCTGGAGCTAAAATTACAGTCCCCACAGGGCACCGTGGGACATCCAGGCGGGACGTGGTGAATAAGGTGGGAGCTACGCCCATGTGAGGGGCCTCCCAACCAAGGATCGCCACCGCCCACAGCCTGTCCATCCAATCGGCGCCCACAGGAGAGAACGATCATAGGTCAGCTGACAAACCCAGACCAATCAATGCGGGAAAGCAATGGGCACTTGTTTTTTTCTATATAAAATTGTCCACATGCACAGGTAGCTAAATAAACTGCACCTACGGTTTGGCAAGTAACTCTATATTTAATAGAGTGAGTTTGACCATTAGGGAGCGTGACGTCCCTACCGTTTAAAATAAATCGGCAAACGTCACATCTCCCACATGCAAAGGTACCTGTACACGTTGAATTAGATTAAAAATCTACATTGTGGTGACTTTTGACCAATCGGTCCTTTAATGAGCGTGCTCCTCTATACGTATATTCAGGGTAGTGTTTTATATGCTTGCTAATGATAGGAAGCGGCCAAAATTTACCAATGATTTTTTTAATTTGATTGTGTTGTCTAGAAAATTGAGTAATAATTCTAATGGATTCTGATGGCTTCCTAGGTTTGGAAGAGAAGATTAGAGAATGTCTATTTTGTTTTTTGGTCTTATTGAAAGCTTTCTTGAGGCATGAATGACTATAGCCTCTTTTACCTAATCTCAAATAGAGCTCATGTGCTGCCTTGGTAAAGTCAGAGTCATTGCTACAGTTTCGCCTCAAATGTAGAGATATTGGCTATAGGGTATGCTCCTTAGCAGGGGTTGGGGTTGCCCACTGGTAGCGTGTAGAATTGTGTTCCCAGCTGAGGGCTTCCTGTATAGGGAAGAACCCACTGTGCCGTCAACGTTAACAAAAATTTGTACATCCAAGAAACAAATAGTTTTCTGATCACATGTCATAGTGAATTTAAGATTATAGTCATTCATGGATATAATCTCCATAAATGACATCAGTTGATCATAAGTACCCGACCAAAATAGCAGAACATCGTCGATGTAATGATGCCATGATGCAATGTGTCTTAAAAAGTCAGTTATGTTGTCTCGTGCAAACTATTCCCTCCCCCACCCCCCCTAGGTACAGGTTGGCACAATGTGTCCCCGTCGCAATCCCCTGCACCTGGAGGTAGTGGGAGGGCCCAAACATGAAAAGGTTTAGCGTAAGAATAAATTTGAGTAGTTTCAAAACAAAAATTGTATTTTTGAGCTGTTTGTCCTCTTTCCCGTAGATGGTTAGCTATGACACTTAAACCTTTTTCATGGGGAATAGCATTATACACACTTTCAATGTCGATCGCTACCAACCAAATATTGTCAGGGAAGCTAAGACCATCAAGGGTTTTAAGCAGCTCAATAGTGTCTTTTGTGTATGAAAAAAGAGAAGTCAAATGAGGATGAAGATAATAAGATAATCATCGACAAGGCAGCTGACATTTTCAGTTAAACATTCACAGCCCGATACAATTGGTCGGCCAGGTGGACCAGACAAAGTCTTGTGTATTTTGGGTAAAGCATATAGTGTGGGAGTTTTAGGTTCTTTGGTATTTAAAAAGTTCCAGGTGTTTTGGTAAATAATACCTGCAACGAAGGCCCTTGAAATGATATTAGAGTATTCACGACTGAAGCCTTCAATCACGGTATTAGAAATGGGTCTATACCGTTCTCTTATTTACAATATGCCAGCATATCTTTTCATATTGGTCTACATCCATTATAACAAGGTCCCCACCGTTGTCGGCTGGTTTGATAATTATTTGCGAATTTGGTTGTATCGACTTAATAGCTTTTGTTTGACATTTCCACTATTTGACTCGTTGTTTGTTGAACAAAAGCCCAGATATCGTTCAATAATGGAAAGGCTTTGGATTTAGGTTTGAATGTTGAAGGCACTGGAAAGGTAGGACCATAGGCGTGCGCACAGGGTGTGCCAGGTGTGCCCAGGCACACCTTAACCACCCTGAGCAGCACAGATTCCCCTTACTGCCCCCCCCCCCCCTTACTCCAGCAGTGCTGCCAGCTTCCCTCCTCTCCTCTCCTGCCGGCTGTTGCTGAAGGGATGTTTTAGGATGAGCGGGAGAAGGGGCCGGTAAATATGTAATTTACCGGCCCACTCCCTTTCTGAATGAACATCGTGAGTGATAGGTAGTGTGTTTTTGAGCTTTGGGGTGCGCACCCTAATGTAATAGGCTGAGCACACCTATGGGTAGGACCAATAGCAGCATCCACCCGGTCAAATTCTGACACAGGGGGGAATCTGAATCGGTACACCCCTCCTTGCAAGGATCCATCAGGTCGTTTAATGCTCGAAGTTCATTAATGGAAAGGGGTGATTGAGCCAAAGCATTATCAGTGTCGACAATAAATTTATTTGTAGATTTATTTGTACATTACTTTATACATTCATTTTCTTGCAAAGATGTGTAAATCCTTAATAACCTTAAATTTATCGGCATCTGAATCAGGGCAAAAAGTTAAACCCAATGTCATACTTACCTCCACTGTGCAGTGGTTTTTCACAGAGTGGCCCCGATCCTCCTCTTCTGGGGTCCCTCAGCGGCGCTCCTGGCTCCTCCCCGCATTGAGTGCCCCGACAGAGAAGCGCTCTCCCTGGGGGCACCCATGCAGGGGCGCTCCCGTGTCCTGCTGCTGCGTCCAGTGACAAAGACAGCAGGACTCGGAACCCGGCTCCCGCGTCATTGGATTTGATTGACAGCCAATGGCTGCTATCAATCTATCCAGTGAGGACCTGAGACACCGGCTGGAGCGGGTGTGCTCATCCCCGGTGCTGGAAAGACAGGGTTCAAGTAAGTCAAAGAGAGGATCTGGGGGGCTGGTGCACTACAGGAGGTTTTTCACCTTAATGCATAATGCATGCATTAAGGTGAAATACCTCGAGACTTTACAACCCCTTTAAGAGGCCAATCACATTTTAGCTTTGCAGAGAAGAGGATCGGGGTGATGGCTGCCGCAGGGCCATGGAGTAAGGCGTGTTTTCAGATTCCCCCTATCCTGTATGTGCTGGTGGTGGGGGGGCGTGGTGTTTAATATTGGACTGGCCAACATTAAATGTACCGGTCCTTTAAGACTGAACCAATCATCTTTCACTTCATAATATAGTGACTCAGTCCTCCAGTCTTTGTTGGTAAAATGGCATCAGGCTTACAGAGCAACAGACTGGAATCTTAATGGTTTCTCTTATTTTTTTTTTCCTTTTATGATGATTTTATAATAAATCTCTCAACATGAAATATGCACAGCCTTGGCGTTCTATTACGTGGACGGAGATGATGAAAGGCCGGCCGACGTAATGGAGATGAGTGGGATGCTGAACCCGGAGACGCATCCATCTGCACTCATTTTCCTCAGTATTTTGATTGTCTGGAAATAAGACAATAATAATTTTATTTCTGCAGCTGGGAAGCGCCGTGCTTCAAATATTAATACAAGGCGAGCGCTGGAACCATCGACTGACGACTGTTTGTTGGCACAGCAACATTTCCGCTAATGAAACTTTCTTGTTATGAGAAGTTCCCAGGCTGCCGGAGGAACAAGTTGGTCAATACTCTTCTAAATTAAAATGGATCTATCTACTCAGTTGTTAAAATCTCACAGGAAAGAAAACGCGTCGATTCCAAAAGTTGCTTTCATTCTTTTTAAATCTGCAGCTTTCGTAAAAAAAATAGAATCCCTGGTGATCCTGCCATTAATCAGTTCCCGAGCGCCGTACCACTATAAGCGGCGACAGCGTGGCTCTGTCCTGCGAATCGCCGCTTGTAGTCGTCACTTTAGTGCATGTCGGCCATGGGCGTCCGCAGATAGGGGCAAGGGGGGGCAATTGCCCCCCCCTGGAATCAGGGATCGGATCAGGGGTTGCCCACTAGGTCCTTATCCTCTTGGGCTATGTATGAAGTCTCTGATCGTCTCGTGTGCCATGTCCACAGTCTCAGATCATCTCCTGTACTATGTCTGCAGTCTCAGACCATCTCCTGTACTATGTCTGCAGTCTCTGACGATCTCCTGTAGTATGTCTGCAGTCTCTGACCATCTCCTGTACTATGTCTGCAGTCTCTGACCATCTCCTGTACTATGTCTGCAGTCTCTGACCGTGATAATGTGATAATGCCAAAAAGCGGCATAGCATGGGTGACCTTAAAATGATGCCCCCCCCCCGAAAAAATTTCTAGGCTAGGGGGCGAGCGGTCGGGGAGACTCGATGTCCGCTGGCGACTTGCGATGCCCTGTTACAGAGCCAGAACGGGCAACCGTCGATGTAAACGCAGCGGTTCCCCGTTCTGACAGGCGGCATGCAAGAGATCTACTGATCCCTGTACTCGGGATCAGTTAGATCTCTGGTGCCCCCTCACAGTTAGAACACGCCTAGGGAACACATTTAACCCCTTAGCTGCCCCCTGTAGGTTAACCCCTTCCCTGCCAATGACATTTACACTGTAATCAGTGGATATTTAAATTTCTGATCATTGGTCCCAAAAAAAAGTGTCAAAAATGTCCGACATGCCCGCTGCAATATCACAGTTCCCATTAAAAATCGCAGATCGCTGCCTATACTAGTAACAAAAAAAAAAAAAAAAAGTAAAAACGCCAGAAATGAATTCTCATGGTTTGTAAACGCGGCAACTTTTTTTTACCACAAATATGAGGAAGAATGTAAATTGGCCAAAACCAATGAATACATTTGTTTTTTTTATACCTACATGGAGTTCTACCATTTACCTATGTGACAAATTTATTATATATTAACATCCTCTATTTATAAAAAAAAACATTTTTTCAATAAAAAATAATTACTGATAACCAATCGTGCTTCATTTAAAGTCCCCCCTTTTTTTGTATTACCCATTTAGGGATGGAGGCATATGACCCCCACGACCTCACATAAAGTCCCATTATGTTCCTCTGCTCCTTTTTTATGGTTAAACCCTTTGAGGACCATAAGATTACCGTCATCAATATAAAAATAATTATATATTTTTTCCCTTTAACACCGTATTTGAACAATAAATAAAACCATTTCAACACTTTTTTTTTTTCGTACACTTCTGTTGCTAAGCAAAAAGCTAGAACCATTTGTTGAGAACTAATATTTTGACTCAAACCAAAAAAAAAAGTATTTTAAGTTCTTAATCAGATGATACAGGCAATTAAAAACATGGGACAAATACGTCCCTTGGTCCTCAAAGGGTTAAATCACATTGCTGATTGCATATCTCACTTGTTTGTAGCCGAAATACTGAAATTTGCACTTAAAACGGTAATTTTGTAAGTTTGTGCCAGTAAAAACTCGTCTGTGCCAGTTCATTTTTGGCGTCGTGTCAGTAAATTTCATGCTGGTAGGTTGGCAACAATGAAATAGCTGGCGCAAATATTGTGCGATGCAAAAAAAATTGCAACTACCGCCGTTTAATTCTTCAGGGTCTTTGCTTTTTGGAAAATATAGGCTTTTGGGAGGTTAACATCTCTTACAAAAAAAAAAAAATATGCAGATTTTACCAGGCTGCCACTGACGCTTGCCGTCTGTTTAGCGGTACTCGGAACGCTCCAGTAGCGGTCATTCCTGTCCGCCATTGGCATCTGTCACTCAGCAGTTCACAAAGCTTATAGAAAACCCTCTGCTCCCCCCCCCCCCCCCATTAAATTTTCTCGCGGACGCTCGGCGGTGCGTAAATATAAAACCCCGGTTTAATTGGCAGCGCTGTCAGCCTCTTCCACCAGATCTCCCTCGAAGGAAACATGAAATGCTCAAAGAAGATTTTGCGCATGAATGATGGATGGGTGCGGCGATGCCCTTTGGACGCGGTGCCCGTGCACAATCCTGCCACTCGTATTAACACTTTACTTGTCAGCTTTCTGGAACCGGTAAACAATCCATCGTTGTGGGAGAATTTCATCTACTCGTTAGAGGAGAAAGGAGCTGCTAATTGCTTTAAAGGTCACAGATTATTGGCGGGTGATATTCCTGGAGTGGCTTATTCCATGCTATTAGCGTTAAATGCAGAAGTTTAATGAACGCCGGCTCTGTGTGTGAAATTAGATTGGCATGGGTTTAATTGCTCTATTAATACCCAAAGCAAATTAAATGTACTGTATGACCATACACCATATGATCCGATTGTACAATCTTCTTTAGATCTACCATTGGCTATGTAGTATAATGGCCCGCCTGATTTGATGCAATTGAATGGGTTATTTAAGTGTGTCTTCCTATATACATGGATTGGGTAAACCTAAAGGAGGCTGTACGACCGGGCCGTATGTGCAGCGCAGTGCTTCTCAACCATAGTGAGAGACCAGGGCTCGTTGATTCCTTCCAAATCCACTTTATACTCACATAATACAAGATATGTACAGGTGCATCGCCAAACATTAGAATATCATCAAAAAGCTACATTTAGATCAGTAATTCAATTAAAAAAAGTGAAACGCATATACAGTATCTCACAAAAGTAAGTACACCCCTCACATTTTTGTAAATATTTTATTCTATCTTTTCATGTGACAACACTGAAGAAATGACGCTTTGCTACAATGTAAAGTAGTGAGTGTACAGCTTGTATAACAGTGTAAATTTGCTGTCCCCTCAAAATAACTAAACACACAGTCATTAATGTCTAAACCGCTGGCAACAAAAGTGAGTACACCCCTAAGTGAAAATGTCCAAATTGGGCCCAATTAGCCATTTTCCCTCCCCGGTGTCATGTGACTCGTTAGTGTTACAAGGTCTCAGGTGTGAATGGGGAGCAGGTGTGTTAAATTTGGTGTTATCGCTCTCACTCTCTCATACTGGTCACTGGAAGTTCAATATGGCACCTCATGGCAAAGAACTCTCTGAGGATCTGAAAAAAAGAATTGTTGCTCTACGTAAAGATGGCCTAGGCTATAAGAAGATTGCCAAGACCCTGAAACTGAGCTTTAGCACGGTGGCCAAGACCATACAGTGGTTTAACAGGAGAGGTTCCACTCAGAACAGCGCCTCGCCATGCTCGACCAAAGAAGTTGAGTGCCGTGCTCAGCGCCATATCCAGAGGTTGTCTTTGGGAAATAGACGTATGAGTGCTGCCAGCATTACTGCAGAGGTTGAAGGGGTGGGGGGTCAGCCTGTCAGTGCTCAGACCATACGCCGCACACTGCATCAAATTGGTCTGCATGGCTGTCCTCCCAGAAGGAAGCCTCTTCTAAAGATGATGCACAAGAAAGCCCACAAACAGTTTGCTGAAGACAAGCAGACTAACGACATGGATTACTGGAACCATGTCCTGTGGTCTGATGAGACCAAGATAAATTTATTTGGTTCAGATGGTATCAAGCGTGTGTGGCGGCAACCAGGTAAGGGGTACAAAGACAAATGTGTCTTGCCTACAGTCAAGCATGGTGGTGGGAGTGTCATGGTCTGGAGCTGCATGAGCATTGGGGAGCTACAGTTCACTGAGGGAACCATGAATGCCAACATGTACTGTGACATACTGAAGCAGAGAATGATCCCCTCCCTTCAGAGACTGGGCCGCAGGGCAGTATTCCAACATGATATAGACCTAAACAAACCTCCAAGACGACCACTGCCTTGCTAAAGAAGCTGAGGGTAAAGGTGATGGACTGGCCAAGCGTCTCCAGACCTAAACCATATTGAGCATCTGTGGGGCATCCTTAAATGGAAGGTGGAGGAGCGCAAGGTCTCTAACATCCACCAGCTCTGTGATGTCATCATGGAGGAGGGGAAGAGGAATCCAGTGGCAACCTGTGAAGCTCTGGTGAACTCCATGCCCAAGAGGGTTAAGGCAGTGCCGAAAAATAATGGTGGCCACACAAAATATTGACACTTTGGGTCCAATTTGGACATTTTCACTTAGGGGTGTACTCACTTTTGTTGCCAGGGGTTTAGACATTAATGGCTGTGTGTTGAGTTATTTTGAGGGGACAGCAAATTTACACTGTTATACAAGCTGTACACTCACTACTTTACATTGTAGCAAAGTGTCATTTCTTCAGTGTTGTCACATGAAAAGATAGAATAAAATATTTACAAAAATGTGAGGGGTGTACTCACTTTTGCGAGATAGTATAACTATGTAAAATAAATAACATTTTGATGATAATCTAATTTTTTAAGATGCACCTGTATTAACATGCTGGAGGGGCCTGGATGGGGCCGGGTGTTACTGTTGGAGGATGAAGTTTCTCCAGGGGTAAGAGGACTCCACAGTGGACTTGGTGACCATGTACGGGATGCCTAATTTGATACAGTTATACTATTGAATAGTTTATTTAGGTGTGCCCTCCCATATCCATAGTGTGGGTAAATCTAAATGATATTGTACAGATTGTATATGCAGAAAAGTGGTTCTCAACCACACTGAGACCAGGGCCCGTTGATTCCTTCCAAAACCTTCCAGGCCCTAACGGTAAAAACAAAGTTTATACTCACACAATGACATTGTAGGATTACAAAATATGTATTAAAATGCTGGAGGGGCCTAGATGGGGCTGGGTATTACTGTCATGGGATAAAGGATCTGGAGGGGGTTAGAGGACTCTGCGGTGCTCTTGGTGACCATGTAGGGGATGCTTGATTTAATACAATTGAATGGGTTATTTAGGTGTGACCTCCTATAAAATGGTTTGGATAAATCTAAAGGAGATTGTACCACCAGATAGTATGTGCAGTGCAGTGGTACTCAACCATACTGAGACCAGGGCCCGTTGATTTCTTCCAAATCTTTCAGACTTGGTGGTCATGTAGGAGGTGAGGTTACCAAAGAAAGTTGGGGGCAACTGTGGGGGATGGGGTCTTTGGAGGAGGTTGGGGCTTTTTCAAGTACAGCGTTACAACATGGGAGCCTGGAGGACACTGCAGGGGCTGGAGGGCACTGTAGGACAATATTGGGGGCCACACTCCACAGCTTAGCTCTTTTTTGCTGTGTTTACTTTGTGAACAAGTCAGTAGTGGTGAAAAAAGGAAGGTTGAGACAGGGAGAGGTTTTAGGTGGAGACATTAAAGTATGGCATCTTTTTTTTTGACAAATTAAACACAGAAAGAAGAGCTAAGCTTTGGAGTGCAGCTTATATTTTTTTTACTTTTGATTGAGAATGGAGATGGGCTGTGGTCAGTTGTCCATGTGGATGGAAAGGAGCAAGTCTGGAGCAGAGCCATGGGTTTGGGCATGATCTTGACACTGTTGGGGGCACTATGGTGGGCTGAATGCTTTGCAGCAAGCTAGGGGGCACTGTGGGATGTTGGCAGGCACTGTGGGGTGTGAGGGCTCCTTGGGGGAACTGTGAGAAGTTAAGGGGCGCTGTGGGCTACAGCGCGAGGTTGGGTGGTGTTATATGTGCTGGGTGGCACTGTGGGAGGTTGGGGGATCTGCAGCTAGCTGAAGGCCTTGGAGGAGGGAGGCCACACACCGGCAGTGGGCCACAGCTTAAGGCTTGTTAGGAAGAGCCAGATTTAGCCATTGCTAGGAAGCATAGGTGTGGTCTGGGTAGAGTAGGAAGTAGGAGAAAATTAGAGAGTGTGAAGTAAATATGGTAGTGGGCCAGAAAGATTTGTTGAGTTTGATGTCTGGGCCTAAGCTTGCAGGCATGTGAAGGCATCCCTGTGGCAACTAAAACTTGGTACCCGAATGGAGCCCATTGGAATATCTGGATAAAGCCTAGATAGGAAGGACTAAACAACCCTTGTAGAAGAAGATGGATCTGGAGTGGACCAGCCATTAATGATGGAGTAATAAGCTAAGGGTGAACATTGGATTAACAAGTACAACCCGCCATTAAGTAAACATTTCTAGCTGAAATTGGATTGAGTCTTCTCTTATTCTTATGGAAACTGAGGATAGACCAATACCTGGAGAGCAGAGACTTTGAGACCACTTCTGGTCAGAATACAAGTGTTGGCTTAGTGAGGAGGCTCAGCCTGCCTAGTGGTAGCAAGACGGGCTACCCTGTAGTGCCATGCGTCTGGCAACTCAACACTCCTATGTAATCCTCCCTGTGACCCTAACATTAGCCCCAGTGCAATCCCCATAACTCTAACACTATCTTCTCTGTAACCCTAACACCAGTCGACAAATTCATTCTCCAGCTGTATCTATTTTATTTCAGGGTGACATATATAGAACGCCCATCGAAAAAAGAGACCCCCTGTGCAGAGAACTCACCAGCTGCTTCGGTCCTACGATAAAACAAATATTCAATTAGTACAGAGATGATGAAAACAGTCTAATGAATTATACTATGAGGGGTTTTTTGACCCCCAATACGGAGAGTCCTTGAAATTCTACTTCATAGACTGTTTCTATGATCCGCCGTCTGTCACAGGAGACAATAACTTTATCATCTTTATCATTTTCCAATCTTCACTGGCACCCTGCGGAAAATGATGTCCTGATTAATCCTGCCAGTTCACATCTCACTTCTCATTGAAAATAATTTACCCCTTCAGAATCCTGGAGCTCAGAAATGGGGCCGAATGATAATGTGGTGCCTGATAGGGACATTGACCACATGGCTCTACACACACAGATGAGATATGTTAGCTGTTCAGCCAGTCTTGTAATTTACACAGCCCTGTAGACAGTCATGGTCACACCGCTGTTCACTAATTAGGCTTGAGGCTTCCTGTAGCTATGCTTTCAGCCTGATGATTGTACTGATAATCATCACGCTGCTCTGCCCCTCTTGTATGCTTTTTAAACCCAATCTCCTACAGATCTTGATCTCTAAAAACACCTTTCCAGTCCACAGTGCCTAAACCACCCCCCAGGACAACATATTACAGGGCACACATACAAAAATGTCATTAAATCCTTCAAGGCTATTAAAAGCACCTGAACCTGTGCGCTGTAATATGTTGTTCTGTTTGCATGGTCTTATAGCAGCACCATGTCATGCATAGTTAGGGTGTGCCCCCCAAGTATTTGTCTTAAACCATCCCCCCCAGTCCCTGCCCTATCACCATCCTCTTATCCCCCTGTACTCAGTATCTACCATCTCATACCAAAGAACTCAATTCCCATTCTCTCATCCCCCTATACCCAATCCCCTTCCTCGTTTTCTCCAGTACCCAATCATCATCCTCATAGTACTCAATCTCCACCCTCTTATCCCCCAATAGCCAATCTCCACCCTCTTATCCCCCAATAGCCAATCTCTACCCTCTTATCCCCCAATACCCAATCTACACCCTCTTATTCCCCAGTACCAAATCTCCACCCTCTTATCCCCCAATACCCACCCTTTATTCCTCAGTACCCTATCTCCACCCTCCTATCCCCCCCATACCCGATCTCCACCCTCTTATTCCCCAGTACCCAATCACCATCCACTTATTCCCCAGTACCAAATCTCCACCCTCTTATCCCCCAATACCCACCCTTTATTCCTCAGTACCCTATCTCCACCCTCCTATCCCCCCCATACCCGATCTCCACCCTCTTATCCCCCAATAGCCAATCTCCACCCTCTTATCCCCCAATACCCAATCTACACCCTCTTATTCCCCAGTACCAAATCTCCACCCTCTTATCCCCCAATACCCAATACCCACCCTTTATTGCTCAGTACCCTATCTCCACCCTCTTATCCCCCCCATACCCGATCTCCCCCCTCTTATTCCCCAGTACCCAATCACCATCCACTTATTCCCCAGTACCCAATCTTCACCCTCTTATCCCCCAATACCCAATTTTTATCCTCTCATCCCCCAGTACCTAATCCCCAACTTTTTATTCCCTAGTATCCAATCTCCTCCCACTCATACCCCAAAACCCAATTCCTGCTCTACCATCCCCAGTACCCAATCTCCACCCTCTTATTCCCCAGAACCCAATTCCCCAGTGCCCAATCCCCGCCTGCTTATTACTTAGTACATGAACACTACCTTCTCAAATCCCAGTACCTATACATACTCTCCCATCCCCCAGTACCCAATCCTCACCATATCCCTCAGTACTCAATCCTCAGCTTCTTATCCCCCAGTACTCATTCCCTATCTTATCCCCTACTGCCGATTCTCCACCCTCTTATTACCTAGTACATTAACACTGCCCTCTCAAATCCCAGTACCTATACCATTCTTTTCCCATCCCTCAGGGTCTAAACCACACCACTTCAGTCCCTGGTAGACAAAAGCACCTTCTCGATCCCCAGTCCCGTGTCTCATCCCCGTTAACTAAACTCCACTCTCTCTCTTTTTCAAGTACCTAAACCACACCAATTCATCCCCCAATGCCTAAACCCCTAATTCGTAACCCCAAGTAGCTAAACCCTATCCCCTAGTACCTAAACCCCAATCTTTTAGTCCCCAATACCCATCCTCTCAACCTCCTTGTGCCTAAAATTCACCTTATTTTTCCCAAGCATCATCTCCACCCTCTCAGCCACAAATATCTAAGCACCATCATCTCATCTCATAGCCCTTCATCCTGTCATCTCTCATCCCCCAGAACTTTAACCACACATTTTAGTCCTCAGCACCCACACTTTCATTCTTCAGTACCTAAATCCCACCCACTTACCCCCCAATACCTAAATCCCACCCTCTCATCCTCCAGTACCTAAATCTAACCTTCTTATCTTGCAGTATTTTAACCATATTCTCTCAGTCCCAGTGCCCATCCTCCTATCCCCCCAGTACCTAAACCCCAATTTCTCAGTACTCAGTACCAAAACCCCAACTATTAACACCCAAGTACCTAACCCCCTATCTCATCCCCAGAACCTACACCTCAACCTCTTATGCCCCAGTATTCCAGCCATACCCCCTTAGTCCCCCAGTACCCTCCCTCTTGTTCCCCTGTACCTAAACCCCACCCTCTCCCCCCCCCCAGTACCTACATCCCACTCTCACATCCCCCCAGAACTGAAATCCCACCCTCCCACCTCACAGCATTATAACCATATCTTCTCAGTCAACTGTACCTACCCTCTGAACCCCCAATACCTTAGACTCCACCATCACAGTACCCAGTACCTAAACCCCACCTTCTCTCCCTCAGTACCTACATCCTACTCTCACATCTACCCAGAACCCAAACCCCATCCCATCCCTCAGTATCTTAACCATGCCCTCTCAGTCTGCAATACCCACCCTCTTATCCCCCAGTACCTAAAGCTTACTATCTCATTAGCCAGTACCAAAACCCCAAGTACGAAACCCCCAGTACCTAACCCCTATCCCATTCCTCCAGAACCTACAACCCAACCTTTTATCCCCCAGTATCCCAACCATACCCTTTCAGTCCCCAGTACCTCAACTCAATCCCCCTCCCCCATTCATCCCCCAGTACATAAATTTCACATCCCCCCAAAACCAAAATCCCACACCCCATCCCCCAGCATCATAACCATACCCTCTCAGCCCACAATACCTAAACCCTACCATCCCAGAACCCAGTACCTAAACCCCAACCTCTCATCTCCCAGTATCCAAACCATACAGCCTCAGTCTGCGGTACCGGGTCTTTATGGACCTTGCATTGTGCACTGGTCCAAATCATTTGGGGGGGGATTATGGTGTGGGGTCGTCTTTCAGGGATTGGGCTTGACCCCTTAGTTCCAGTGAAGGGAACTCTTAAGGTGTCAGCATACCAAGACATTTTGGACAATTTCATATTATACAGGATTTATATAGCGCCAGCAGCTTGCGCAGCGCTTTACAAAAATGAAGGCAGACAGTACAGTTACATCACAATTTGGTACAAGAGGAATCAGAGGGCCCTGCTCGTTAGAGCTTATATGTATATATATGTGTATATATATATATATATACACACACATATATATACAAAGAATATTATTATTATGAATAATAATATAATACAAAATAATAATTGTAGCCAATACCCCCTTGGGGATTGCTGAACGCAGTGGTTCATCTGTCACTCTGCCCTCAATTACACTGATCCTCACACTCCGGAGTCACAGAACAGGCATGTGCATTGTTTTTGTTTTTTATTAGGGGTTAAACTTGGATGGAGTTGGGATGGCAATGGGATGCCCACGGATCAACAGTTCTGTGTGGGACCTTCTATATACACCTCAGTTTATATGCTCCTTCTTTCTCCAGCACATTACTTGCTTCAGTTAACTCCTTATTACTCTCTCCTGCACAGCACTTGGTTCTGGCCTAGCTAGCACATGGTGAGGCCTGCTGTAGTTTTAGCATGACCTTCGGACCGCCCATTACAGGCAGGGACCGCTGGCCCTCTAAGTGTAGCAAAGTACAATGTGCTAGCTAGTGTGATGGACTACTACTCCCAGCCCATCCTCTTCCAGGCCCTGCCAGCCCTTCCAATTGCAACGGCCCTCTCCACTGCCACAGTGACACCAAAATCCCAAACCAGCTCTTGCATCCTTCCCAGACTGTCTCTCACCCCAATCCGCTCCGGCATGCCTCCTTCAGCTTCCCAGGGTGTGTGTCGCTCTCCCACCCCTGACATCTGTGGTTCCTCTCCTGGAGATCTCTCTCATAATGTTCTTTCCCGCTGTCCTTTCTGCTCTGCCTTGTGCCTCCTTTCCAGGATCTTACTCCTGGCTGCACCCGAGCACTCCAGGCCTGAGGTCACCCCCCCCAGACTGTGAGTAGCCCCTAGGCCGCGACAGCTGCCACACTATCTCATCTTCAGGTCTTCCACCCGAACTCTCCTCCCCAGCTGGGCTGACCCTGGGTATTTGAGCAGGCCTGCCCTCTGCCGGTCTAAATTGGGGATTGGTCAAAGCTCCTCAGAATACCCCAGGTGGCTACACCTGCCCTCTCCACCTCTCTTTCCAGAACACACAAGAATCCTCTGTAAAGAAGTGGGAGGTCCTGATGACACCACCTGTGAATCACCCAGTCCTACCCTGAGCCACTCCCAGCCCAGAATCAAAACAATCAGACCTGCACACAAGTCAGGCCTGACCAATTTTTCCTCACCCGTACAAAAACCCTTACAAAACACCTACCTAAATAGAGGGCACTGCACTCACCCCCCCCCCCCCCCCACCAAACCTCAGCTGAGAAATTTAGAAAACATAACTCTTGGGCCCAGGAGCAAGGGCATCCTATAGCTTAAAAGGGGAAGGGGATAAAGGGAACAAACTTGGATGGGAACTGTACAAATAAATAAGTACTAAAATACATTTCAATCTCTGTGAATATTTACACCTGTACACAGTAAATATACATTCCTAACTACCGTCCCTGCATCTAACAGCATGGAACACAACCAATATACACATCCGAGCCAGAGCACTTCTCCCTGAAGAAAAGCACTCCTGCTCACACAGTTGTAGAGAAGGTCTTGACTCTCGCCGGATGGGGATGGACAGCTGTCCCAGCTTAAGGATCCTAAGAGAAAACATAGAATGACCTAAATTACATTCTAACTAAACAAGCACACAGTCTGCTGGAGGGGGTTATAGGCCTGCCAGCAGAAAGAACAATAAACAGCAGACCATAACAGTTCCTGTCTATTCTGTCGGTGAGTGGTTATATCCCACAGGCAGAATAATAAAGAGGAAGGAAAAATAAATCAAGCAACAGGTATTATGAATTTGTGTACAACAAAAAATGGCTTTCAAAAGCGTGCCACCGTCCTAACAATGAATGAAAGAAAACAGTAGAGGATACCCTCTGGAAAAGGTGGACTTTATGGGCACACACGAGACTAATATCCCAATTATATTAAAATCATCTTTATTTTACAAAACAGTAAAAATTTAATTTAAAAGAGCAGCAGAGGAAAATAGGGTGCCCACATCGAGCAGCTACCCATGGGGTATAGAAACAGTCTACAAGGTATATACATCACATAAGATCAGGATTGATTCATAGTACCAGTTACTGAATGCATGTGCAGATTGTACAATGGCCGACGCGTTTCGCTATATGCTTCTTCTGGACCTTGTCCTTGTAAATTGAGACTGTTTTAGACTCCAGAGCTGGGATCAGGAGGGTGGACACAGGGGAAATAGGCTGGCTGGTCAAGCGGTACTCTGGTATGAATACCCACAGGGGTGCAGTGTGCACCTTGATTAGGATATATGTAACTTTGTGCCAAAGTATCCAGGCATGTGATAGTTCATGGATATAATGTATGTGATCCTATTTCAAAAGGCCAAAGTATCCAGATTGCAGACAAAAAATGTATTATCTGGAGTATAGTAACCCAGGAGTAGCCAAATTGTTCTAGGGGCCCATGAATCCCAGATAGTAGGGGCCAAGCTGTATCTTCTGGCCAGGAGCAAGCCCACCTTTTCCAGAGGGTATCCTCTACTGTTTTCTTTCATTTATTATAAATTTGTGATTTTTTTTTTTTTTTTTTTAATTCCTGATGGGAGGGGCCAGTCCCCGGGCAACAGGCTCTTGAAAAAGTGAACAAAGGCCTGAACAAACCTCTCCCCAATGTCCATTTAATGGGCAATCAGGCCTGCACACAAGTCAGGCCCAACCAATTTTAGCTTACCTGTACAAAAATCCTTACTGTACACCTACCTAAGTAGAGGTAAATAATGATAAAAATAATACCAAAGGGATTGTGTTACCGGCACATACTGGAGGACATCCAGCATCATCAAGCTCTTTCCTCCCCATCCTGAAGGTTCCTGTCTGCCTCTTTCATTAATTGGACTTCAGTTTCTTCAATCATGGAGGCTCAGCGTCACATGTGGGCTTTACCCATGAATTTCCAGCCTGCCTAGGAACACTTGCTCCTCTAGACTGACACCCACCCGTCAAGGCATTTTTGATATTTGCATAACTCCTCCCACTGATTGCACCCGAACTGAGGGCTCTATAAAGGAGTACTGAGGAAGGGTGCTGGGATGTTCTCAGGAAGCCCTTTTTACCAGCCACGATCTTCCTACATTACGTAAAGAACAGAGGCGGCTCTCTAATTAGGCAAATTAGGCGGTCGCCTAAGGCCTCGCACTCACAGGGGCCTCGCAACTGCCTAATTTGACACTGACACCATCACCGAGATAGACCACTTAATACATGCAATTTATAAAGTTAATTTTTTTATCTCTTGAATTATTTTTCCCATTATGGGCGTGAGTGGGGCCTCGCGTCTAGGTTTTGCCTAAGGCCTCACAAAGCCTAGAGCCGCCTCTGGTAAAGAAGCATAGAAAGTGATGACATCACTGGGTCTAAAATAGGGTTTGTAATGAAAAAGGGAAAGGTTTTATTTAAAAATGTCATTAGCTTGTTAGAGAAGCAGGGAAGGCAAATATAAGCAGATTAAACTTCGATTTCAGCAGTGCTGTGTGTGCTCCCTGGCACTGGCTCAGCCCAGATGACTGATGGTGCCCGCGCCTTCCTGCCAACAGACCATTTAAAGCAATCTTTATTTAATGACCCCACTACTTGTAGCGGATAATCCATCTCTCCAAATCCCTGCCAAGTGCTGCGGGCTGGAAGAACTCAGAGAGAAGGATGCCAGCTTGGCCTCTGCCAGGGAGAGAAGGCCATAGGAGTTTACTCCTCCGGCTCGCTCTCTGTCTCAAGTCAAATCATTTAGCGCGATGTTCTTCATGGAGGGGCTGTGACACTCAATCACTCTGCTCCCGTACGACCATGGCTTGGAAATTTCACTTTAACCCCCCCCCCCCAAAAAAAAAAATTATATATATATATATATACACACTATATTATCAAAAGTATTGGGACACCTGCCTTTACACGCACATGAACTTTAATGGCATCCCAGTCTTAGTCTGTAGGGTTCAATATTGAGTTGGCCCACCCTTTGCAGCTATAACAGCTTCAGTTCTTCTGGGAAGGCTGCCCACAAGGTTTAGGAGTGTCTATGGGAATGTTTGACCATTCTTCCAGAAGCGCATTTGTGAGGTCAGGCACTGATGTTGGATGAGAAGGCCTGGCTCACAGTCACCACTCTAATTCATCCCAAAGGTGTTTTATTGGGTTGAGGTCAGGACTCTGTGCAGGCCAGTCAAGTTCCTCCACCCCAAACTCGCTCATCCATGTCTTTATGGACCTTGCTATGTGCAGGGGTCCAAATCATTTGGTGGAGGGGGGGATTAGGGTGTGGGGTTGTTTTTCAGGGGTTTGGCTTGGCCCCCTTAGTTCCTGCGAAGGGAACTCTTAAGGCGTCAGCATACCAAGACATTTTGGACAATTTCATGCTCCCAACTTTGTGGGAAGAGTTTGGGGATGGCCCCTTCCTGTCCCAACATGACTGCCCACCAGTGCACAAAGCAAGGTCCATAAAGACATGGATGAGCGAGTTTGGGGTGGAGTAATTTGACTGGCCTGCACAGAGTCCTGACCTCAACCCAATAGAACACCTTTGGGATGAATTAGAGCGGAGACTGCGAGCCAGGCCTTCTCATCCACATCAGTTCCTGACCTCACAAATGCGCTTCAGGAAGAATTGTCAAACATTCCCATAGACCCTCCTAAACCTTGTGGACAGCCTTCCCAGAAGAGGTGAAGCTGTTATAGCTGCAAAGGGTGGGCTAACTCAATATTGAACCCTACAAGCCAAGACGGGGATGTGTCCCAATACTTTTGACAACATTGTGTATATGCAATGCAGTTTGCAACTGGTTTACCAGGATTATGGCGTGGGGTTGTTTTTCAGGGGTTGGGCTTGGCCTCTTAGTTCCAGCGCCCTGCTGCTTGATTGGGCTGGCTAGAGGAGTGGACCGTGCGGGCTTCCACTCTGGAAACATAATATAGTAATTTTACCCCAAGCACCAGACAGAACCAATGTGGAGTAAAACAAGACTAACTTTATTGAACAGAAACACGGGTTATTATACATTTTGAAAATAGGGGCATTCACCACATGAACATTAAAAACAAATATTACACATAAACATCCCACAATGGTTCAGTAAAGAGGTAAAGTGGACACAATACTAATCACATCTCCAATAGGATTAGCAGACAGACATAAACAATAGGTGACTCAACTCAATTAACAATGGGAATGCGCACAATGGGAGAGAGACACTGCACAGTAAACACATAACAGATTACAGCAGGAGATCCCAGCATCAGGTTGTTTTGAGCTGATTATAATCCTCTGCTTTGAATCTCTAAGTCTAGGTGGGGTTGAAGTAGTCAGCGCTGGTTTGGGCGGTCTATAGCCCAAAAGAATACAGAGGCACCAAATCTGTATCCCGGTCCTCCTGTTCTCAAAGTCTGTGTGTTTCGGGGAGACATGGACTTGAACCCAAAGTAAAACTGCTCCAAAGGTCCCCAAGGCACACAACTCTCAAAGAATAGAGCTCCCTCAAGCTCCAGGGCCAATGGTCAGTAGGCAAGAGGCTAGCCTGCAGTCCCCTCTAAAGGCCACAGACATAGTGGTTGCCATCAGTGCCAGGACAGGGTTAACTAGAGCCCAGGACGAACTTGCCAAATTATGCCCCCCCCCCCAAGATGTATGAGCATTGTATGTCAGTGAAAATCCCCTCCCCAACCAAAAAACAAAATTGGACACTAATCTGCATGCTCAACCATAAGCATAAACTCTTCCTCCTCCCAGTACAAATCCACCCCCTGCTGAAATCCCCCCTCCCAGCACAAATCTTTGCGACCCCATCTCCCCCTTCCAGCTAAAATCTTCTCTCTCCCCATATGCACCCCCCCCAAAAAAAAAATCCTCTCCTACCACAAATGCTCTACCCTTCACAAAACCCATCCAAGAAGAAATCCTCCCCCCACACTCCAAATCTGCCCTTCCAGCACACATTCCCATCCCCCATGCTAGCACAAATCCCTCCTCCTTGCACAAATACTCCCCAATCATCCCTACTAGCACAAATCCCCCCCCACAAAAAAAAATTCCCCTCTAATATATTACTTTTATAGCACACCCTCCCCCTCAAATCCCCCCTCCTAGAACCAATCCTCTTCCCTCATCCCTCCTCCCAACACAAATGCCCTCAAGTCAACACTCCTAGCACACCTCTCCAAATTTGCTCACCTAGAACAATTCTTACCCCCGGTTGCTCCCTAAATTCACCTTCTCAACACAAATCCCCCCCCACCCCCAATCTCCTTGTGGTATTCTCCCCCCACCTCACATGATACCACAGTGCCCAGGGCAGCCGCCCCTCCTGCCCACCCCACGTCCCGGCCCTGGTTAACGTCACATATTATTTTGTAAGATTTTGCAGAAACACTCCACCTTTTTTCATGAAAAAAGCCATCCTTGGGTCTGCTGCAGGCAAGAGGAAGCATTTCCTCAGTCACCCCTCCCCCAGTGATGTAACTTTGTATCAGGTCACAAGGCAGAGGCTGCAGCCCAGGACGTTTCTGGTATGGATGACGAATGACGGCTTGGCCAATGGGTGTAAAAACTGGAAGCCCGGCCGAGGAAGAAAAGAGATCAATCACGTTGAATCACACGGGAATGGCCCTGAACACCGCCGGCAATGGTCGTGGACTTTTAATTGGTAGAAAAATGTTATCGCAGGTTGAGGCGGCCGGGTAAATTCCTCATCTTCCATCTCTGTGTTATTTTGCGTTTTTAATTTTTTTTTTTTTTCCCTCCGGTTTTGGTTCATTTGAGTTCACATAATAATGGCAACATTCGCCGCTCCCCCTGCGCCCTGCTCCTTCATGTAGAATAAAGCTAATTGTGTGAGCCAGACTCAGCCTGTTATCGCAGAGAGCCAGGCACCCAACCCGCGCTCCGTCGCATTTACGTCCTCTCCTCTGTGATTTCCAACCTTTTCATGTCCAGGACTGCGGAGACGCTCCTCAGAAGGGAAAAGGACCGGCCACTTCCAGGCTACACCATCTTTTGTTTCATATAACAAAACGTAACTTTACTTTAACCACTTCAGCCCCGGAAGGATTTCCCCCTTTGGGACCAGAGCACCTTTTGCGACTTGGCACTGCGTCGCTTTAACTGACAATTGCGCGGTCGTGCGACGTTGTATCCAAACAAAATTTGCGTCCTTTTTTTACCACAAATTGGGGTTTTTTTTGGGGGTATTTGATCCCCTCTGTATCATCTCTGATCGCCGCTATAAACAAAAAAAGAGCGACAATTTTGCAAAAAAAAAAAACAATATTTCTTACTTTTTGCTAAACTACAAATCCCCCCAAAAAAATATAATAAAACAAATGTATTCATCGGTTTTGGCCGATTTATATTCTTCCTCATATTTTTGGTAAAAAAAAAAAACGCAATCAGCGTTTATCGATTGGTTTGCGCAAAAGTTGCTGCGTTTACAAACCATGAGAATTAATTTCTGGCGTTTTTACATATTTTTTTTTTACTAGTTATGGCGGCGATCTGCGATTTTTATCGGGGACTGCGATATTGCAGCGGACACGTCGGACATTTTTGACATTTTTTTGGGACCAATGACATTTATACAGCGATCAGAAATTTAAATGTCCACTGATTACTGTATAAATGTCATTGGCAGTGAAGGGGTTAACCTGCGGGGGGCGCTCTAGGGGTTAACTGTGTTCCCTAGGCGTGTTCTAACTGTGAGGGGGCTGCCAGGAGCACCAGAGATCTAACTGATCCCAGTGACAGGGATCAGTAGATCGCTGACATGCCGTCTGACAGTGCAGGAAACCTCCATGTTTACATCAGCGATTCCCCGATCTTCCTCTCTGTTAGGCAATCGCGGCTCACCAGCGCAGATCGACTCCTGCAGAGTTTGGCGGGCACGAGAGCGTGCCGCTGGCAGCGTACTCCCGCCCACTGCAGCGCACGCGCGAGCCGCCATTTATAAACGGCGATTCGTGGGACAGTGCCACATTGCAGCAGTAAATGTACGCGGTCGGGAATCGGTTAAGGACTGAACCTCTTTTTGAGATTCGGTGTTTACAAGTTAAAATCAGGGTTTTTTTTTGCTAGAAAGTTACTTAGAACTCCCAAACATTATATATATTTTTTTCCAAAACACCCTAGAGAATAAAATGGCGGTCATCGCAATACTTTATGTCACACCGTATTTGCGCAGCAGTCTTACAAGTGCCTTTTTTAAAAAAGAAAAAAAATCATTTATTTAGTTAAAAAATAAGACCACTAAAGTTAACCCAATTTTTTTCCATATTGTGAAAGATAATGTTACACTGAGTAAATTGATACCCAACATGTCATGCTTCAAAGTTGCGCCCACTCGGGGGGGGGGGGCCCACTACGCTGCACAGAGCAAACCACAGCTGCCAACACTCCACGGAGACCCCAGCGATACTCCAGGATGGGCAGGAGGGGATAAGAACCACCGCCACAGCCCAAAAAGCTCACAGGCTTCTTCCCTGCACAAGCCAGAAGCCTGCAGCATGATGGCGCCGGAGCACGGGACATGGGACGGAGTGGACAGACGGCTGAAGCACAGCACCACCAGATGGCCATGGCCATGAACCTGCCGCCCAGCTCCCACTCCTCTGCTGCCTCCACACCCACCACCAGAAGCCCGGCCAAGTCCAGGCAGAGGACGACATCCCCAGAGGAGCTGCATGGAGCCTGGGGCATAGAGGTGAGTGACGCTAGGCCCCATACACTTCAAGAGCCTGCACAGGACCCATTTGCTAACTTTCCTACATCAGGCCAAACTGCTTCAGATATTGTACTGAAAGACATGCTGATGTCCCTTAGGACATCGCTACAAAATGATTTAATCCTGGGAGGCAGAACTGAGTGAGTGGAAAGAAGCTTGGGGGAATACTCCACCTCATACAACACACTAGTTGATGCTTATTATACAGGATTTTACAATATTAGGGCAGACAGTACAATTACAATACAATTCAATACAGAAGGAATCAGAGGGTCCTGCTTATAAGGCACAAAGTGAAGAAATCCTGTGGATAAAGGACAAATTAGCCAATTTAGAAGATAGATCCAGGAGGAACAATTTAAAGCTAAGGGGGATCCTTGAGTCAGTACAACCAGCCCAACTACAACAATATGCCCAGGATCTATCTTCCACACTGGTCCCCACTTTAACAGCCCTGGAAATCACGGTGGACAGAATACGCAGAGTACCCAAACCTTCTTTCCTTCCAGATGAGGTACCAAGAGATGTAGTCCTCAGACTACACTTCTACTGGGCCAAAGAGCTCATCCTTGCAGCATCCCACAACCCAGATGACAACTTAGCCCAGTACGCATCAATCTTAATATTGCCAGATTTATCCAGGCACACACTACAGAGCAGAAGGAACCTAGTCACGATCACCAAAGCCCTCCACAACCACCACATCCAGTGTAAGAGGAAATAGCCAGCACTTCTGTCGATCTTCCACAATGGCACCACTACCACAATTGTCTCCTTAGAAGAAGACCTAACCGCCCTATGCCAGTGGGGTATCATACCTGAAAACACCCTAAACCCTGCTCCAACTCCTGTACCCATTGAACAGGACTTGCAAGTGGTGTCACTGAAAAAGTCCTCCAAAAAGAAAAAAGACACTCAAGATGCCACCGCTTAGCACTCAATTGACGATACATACCCGACCCCGGCTAAGGACCGACATATCTATGTTTGATTTCCCCCCATACGTTTTCATAAATCATAATGGGACTAAAGACCCCATAGAGGGTCCTTTTTGTTCTACAGTTTGGATTTGTTCTTTCTACTTGCACTTCACAAAACTTATCTTGTTTCTTTATTTGCATGGTACACCATCGCTCATGGATGCAGACTGTGCTGGAAACTTCGCACCTCCAGGACCAACAGCACCAGATCAACACCAATGCTGTATAAGATATGCTTCTACCACTTTGAGGGACGGAGCCCTACCCCACCTCACGTCGGATACAGTAAGTGACATTCGTCTTCATCTCAGCAACATGTCCTTTAAATGCCTCTCACTAAATGTCAAAGGACTGAACCAAAGAGACATTCCATGTGGAAGGAAGCCCAAAAACTCAAGGCAGACATCCTCAGCATACAGTAAACACATTTCCTAGCATCTAGAACCCCTAAATCCTCTCATAAAAAATATCCCCATATTTTTCTTTCATGTGCCTCCCAAAAGAAGGGGGGAGTCCTTCTGGCTATACGTGACTCTCTGGCCTTCCAAGTCAAAGAGGCTCACTTAGACCCAGAAGGCAGGTACATAATCTTAACCTGTGATATTAACGCACACCCATATACCATAGTGGCTTTGTATGCCCCTAACCAACACCAGCTAAGGTTCCTCCGCAGACTGATCAAAAAGGTTACCCATCTCAAATATGGAAACCTAATACTATGTGGGGACTTCAACGCTACAACAGACCCTGCAATGGGCACTTCTTCAAAAAATGTACACCGTAAACCTATGCTTAAAGACTTTCTACATACGGAGGAGCTGTATGATGTCTGGAGGTGCCAGCACGGATGTGAAAGAGATTGACATGTTCATTACTGATAAGTGGCTACTTCAGAAAATCTCTCAATCCAAAGTGTATGATATCCTATGGTCAGATCATGCCGCTGTTTCTATTAGAATTCGAGAGGACAGTGTCCCCTCCGCAATCCCCATCTGGAGGTGTAACACAAATCTAATCCAAGATAAGGCCACTTCTAAACTCATCACCCAACACCTGACAGATTACTTCACCCTAGTGGGTCAGTTGAAGGCCCCCTTTCACTCTGGTCCGCCCACAAGGCGTACATCAGAGGAATCATGATCCAGCAGGGCGCCAGTGCCAAGAGATGCTACAATACACGTCTAAACAAAATTATCAATGACATCAATAAACTAGAACACTTTAATAAGTCCCAACCAACCTCCTCAACCACTGATTCTATACAAGCACTTAGAGAGGAGCTCAGGAATCTCTTACTGCAACAATATGACAAACACCTGAAACGCCTAAAGCTGTCCTCCTATGCCAACGCAAATACAGCAGACAAATTCCCGGCTTGTAGGGCCAAAACAAAAATCTCCCACTTGATACACCCCACTCAAAAAAATAAAATCATCAATCCCCAAGAAATTGCAGACCAATTTGCCGACTTCTATAGCTCACTTTACAACCTCAAAGAGGACCCCAGCACACCACAACCCACGAACGAAGCCATACTCTCCTTTCTACGTAAAATCAATCTACCCACGCTTTCAGAGACACATCTTGATAGCCTAAATTGCCCACTTAGCACATCCGAAATAATGAGTATTGTAGCATCTCTCCCCAACGGCAACCCCCCCCGGACCTGATGGTCTATCAAACAAATACTATAAGGTGTTTGGGACAGCCCAAACATCCCAATTCCCCGCAGAAATGCTCAAAGTCTATGTAGTGACAATTCCCAAACCGGGGAAGGACCCCACAACCCCGGCAAACTTCAGACACATATTGTCACTCAACACGGACATTAAGATATACGCAAAAATGCTAGCACATAGACTGTCCGTTATCATACCAACCGTAATCAGAAATTACCAGATGGGGTTTGTTAGGGGGAGATAGCCCTCCGATGCAACCAGACGTGTCTTAAATGTTATACACTACGCAGAATCCAGTCGAGCTCCTTCTCTTCTGCTTTCTATAGACGCAGAGAAGGCGTTCGACAGGGTACACTGGCAATATATGCTACAGGTTTTACAACAATTTGGCTTCCAAGGACCCATCCTTCAAGCATTTCTGGCCCTCTACTCTCCCCCCTCTGCCCAGGTGCTCACAGCAGGACTACTCTCCAAGCCATTCCAGATTTCGAATGGCACCCGACAGGGGTGCCCTCTGTCACCCTCCATCTTTAACCTTACGATGGAACCACTGGCAGAAACCATGCGCACAGACACCCTCATCACAGGGTTGATGATGTCATTCTCCTCCTGTCAAATCCCCAGGCCCACCAAAAACTCATAGAATTCAGCAATATATCCTAATACAAAGTCAACTTTACCAAATACCTGATCCTGGGCATGAACATACCACCTAACACTAAACAACTGCTCCAAGACACTCTGCCCTTCAAATGGAGTGATTCAGGGATACCATACCTGGGCATCACTCTAACCCCCTCGGCAGCAACTCTAGCCCAAGCCAACCTCCAACCACTTATCGCCAAAAAAACGCCCCAACTCCAACACTTGGAACATTGTGACCTCTCTTGGACTGGCAGATTAGCCGCCCTCAAAATGGTAATATTGTCCCAAATCCTATGCACCTTCAGAAGTCTCCCCATCTCCATTCCTACCCAATATCTTAAGATGATCGCATCCCTACTCCGCGCCTTTATCTGGAATTGGAAGAAACCGAGATGTGCACACAACATCCTCATCAAACACAGACTAGTTAGAGGAATGGGTCTTGTTGATATCCGGGCTTGTTGATACTGGGCGACAAAAATGACCCAACTTAAACAATGGTTTGATAGCATAGAAGCCCCCCTATGGACGACCATAGAAAAATAAATATTCCCAAAAAAAGACCTCATACCTTTGTTGATATGTGACTCGTGGAAACCCTGGGACATATCAAAACTCCCCCACATCATAGTGGACACCCTAAAAACATGGAGACACCTCCTGAGTAACCCGGGAGACTCCATTCTAATTGCCACCCTCAAAACCCAAGTCCTAGAAGCATTGATCCCCATGCTAGACACAATCCACCTAACAGCTCATGGACTAACAGAAATAACAAAATTCTTTAGAGGACCCGAAATAAAATCATGGGAATACCTTAAAACAGAATATAAACTCTCTGAAAATTCCCACTACACATACCTTCGCATAGAACATTTCTTGGGGAAACTCCCCTTGCCCACTATAAAAATTTTGCCTATACCATGGAACTTCTTCACTGCCCCAAACTCTACACATAAAGGTACATCCATATTATATTCTATAACCTGTTGCAGGACAAGCTTTCATTCAATAAAAACTCATACTTACGAAAATGGGAGGAAGACCTAAATAAATCATACACCCTGCAGTGGCAAACAGCATACAAGTCAATATACAACTTCTCCCACTGCACAATGCACTGGGAAATGATGCTCAAAATAAGATTAAGATGGTATTATACCCCAAGCAGAATCTCTAAGTTCTCCCCAGGGACATCAGCCTCCTGTTGGCGCCGCTGAGGGAAGCTGGGAAGCCTATCCCATATACTATGGGACTGTTCTAACTTATCAGATTTTTGGGCACAAGTGTTTAATCTTATATCCACAGTAACCTCAGCCCCCACTCATATCGATAAAGGGCTTCCCACCCTTAATCTAGGGATCAAATTCTTTCCCCCCACCCATAAGGCCGATCGTTACCCATGTCTTATTAGCAGCGAGAAATGCTATCCTTAGGAAACAGAAACCCTGTCCTCCTAGGTAGAGTCTGTTGCTTTAAGGGAAAGATTATTGTTATAAAATCATCTTCAAGTTCTATAGGCAAAGTGTATTCTAGCCGCATAGAGCCATATTATTGTTATAAAATCATCTCCAAGTTGTATTGGAGATGATTTTAGAACAATAATATGGCTCTATGCGGCTAGAATACACTTTCCCTGTACAACTTGGAGATGATTTTAGAACAATAATCTTTCCCTTAAAGCAACAGACTCTACCTAGTCCAGTCAGATCGTTCTGTGCAGCAGGGTGAGGTGTGCAATCTGTCCCTCAAAGCAGCAGTAGTAGTAATCTCTACCTAGTCCACAATCAGATCGTTCAGTAATGCAGGATGAGATGTTCTGCAATCTGTCCCTCACAGAGCCAGCAGCATCCTCTCCCTAAACTATCCTGAGAGCATGTGACATGCAGCACAGTGACTCCAGCCCCTTATAGAGGCTGGGTCACATGGTGCACTGGCCAATCACAGCCATGCCATTAGTAGGCATGGCTGTGATGGCTTCTAGGAAAAAACAGTGAAACACTTGTTGTTTGGCTGCTCTTGGCAGCTATTCAACACATGTAATAAAATACCAGAACCACGGACCCGAACCGGACTTTTTTTGAAAAGTCCGGGTTCGGGTCCGGGTCCCGGACACCCCAAAGTTCGGTACGGACCCAAACTTTACAGTCCTGGTTCGCTCAACTCTAGTCACCAGCAGGAGGAAGGAGGTCCTGATTCCTCTATATAGATTTTTATATCACTAGAGGGGTCACCAGCAGGAGGAAGGAGGTCCTGATTCCTCTATATAGATCTTTATATCACTAGAGGGGTCACCAGCAGGAGGAAGGAGGTCCTGATTCCTCTATATAGATCTTTATATCACTAGAGGGGTCACCAGCAGGAGGAAGGTGGTCCTGATTCCTCTATATAGATCTTTATATCACTAGAGGGGTCACCAGCAGGAGGAAGGAGGTCC
>BLSH010024049.1:562278-575527 GCA_018402905.1 Glandirana rugosa
CCCCCCCCCCCCCCCCCCCCCCCGGGCGGAACCACTTTCTTCCCTCTCTTTCTCTTCTTTTTAGACCAACTATTCTTTCTTCTATACTTTCTCAGTACTTTCCTTCTCTTTGATTCCTCAATTCTTTTTATATGTATATGGCCCTCCTGGTATCGATGGAGGGGTCCTTGGACCCAAATACATGGTCGAAGAGATGTCTGGACTGGCTCTGGGAGGGTACTGGTTATAAGATGAAATTATTGTTATATAGAGTTGTCATTGATGCTCAGTTTTTATGATGCCTTAGGTTTTGAGGGCTTTTACGTTTTCTACATGGAGAGGCACTGTTTTCCTTCCAATCAGGGTCCTTCACATCATAGAACTGCTGTGAGTGGGCCCACAATCACTACCTAGACCAGGGTTTCTCACCCAGGGTTCCGTGGAACCCTAGGCTTCCTCCAGAGGTTGCTAGAGGTTCCTTGAGCAGTGGTCAATTTCTGCCTTTCAGATAAATTCCCAATGACATCATTGATCTTTTTAGCTATCTGTAAGGGGGGAATTCTTCCCAATGACCACAAGTGTAAGGAGCATTCTTCCCATTGACCATCACACTAATGTATCCTGAGTTGTAGTTTGTTAATTTTTAGCAGGGGTTTCCCAATACCAGAGAATTAGTTCAAGGGTTCCTCGGTGTTGAAAAGGTTGAGAAAGGCTGACCTAGACCTTTATTCAGACTATCGAGCAGTCAAACTTTATCCTTGTTGCCTTATGTGTACCAATACTACGGTGTATGTTACTTTAACAACCTACTGTTTTTGCTATATTTTGTATTTCTTTTATATCTTGAAAGAAAAACTTAATAAAAACGATTGAAACAAAAAAAACTCAGCTCAGCATAAATAGGTTAATGGAGGACCCAATGCATAACGGGGGACCTATGTAGGGTTCCCCCTAAAATTACATAGAATTTAAAGGTATCCAAAAGGATATAGGTGGAGGGTTACATAATGTAACCGTAGGAGGCATCATCCCTCAACAGCGAATGTATACTCCATACTGTAATTTTAAAACATGCCATTTGACACAATCAATCTAATAAATAGTAAAGTATAACTAAAGGCAACATTTTTTTATTTTTTATTTTTTTTTATTTTGGATAGAGTGGAGAGGGATTAGAAGGCTTGTCAGTTTTTATTGCTGTCTGTGCTCCCACTAAGGAGATTCTCCCTCTCTATTTCTCCTGTTTCCCATTATCATTGAAAGTTAAAGTAGTTGTAAACTCTGTTACACCACTTTTACCTACAGGTAAGCCCAGTGATGTATTTAGGGTTTGTGCTGCCCTAAGCCTGACTAAACTTGTGCACCCCCTAATTTAAATATGACCCACCCCTTCCTTTCAGTGGCACCTCCCTTCCTGTTTAAGACCTGTCCTGTCATCTGTAAACCACACCCTTTTCTCTTTAGGCCCCACCTCTTCCTATCTGTACATTAAAAGTGGGTATCCAAGTGCAGCCTCATCAGTGTCCATCAATGCAGCCTCATCATTACCTATCAATGCAGCCTCCCCAGTGCTCATCAATGCAGCCTCATCAGTACTCATCAATGCAGCCTCATCAGTGCCCATCAATGCAGCATCAAAAGTGCTCATCAGTGCAGCCTCATCAGCGCCGCCTCATCAGTGCCCATTAATGCAGCATCACCAGTGCCCATCAATGCAGCCTCATCACTGCCCATTGGCACAGTCTCATCAGTGCCCATCAGAATAGCCTCATCAGTGCCCACCAGAATAGCCTCACCAGTGCCCATCAATGCAGCCTGACCAGACCTCAATAAGGGTCTCCAACTGCATTTTAATCATACCAGTTCTGCACACCTTAAAGCTGAGTTTTACCCAAAAGTGGAACTTCCGCTTTAATGGAAGGTGACCCCCCCCCGACATGCCACAATTTGCATGTCTTTTTTTAGGGGGTGACCAGGGACCCTGTTTTCACAGTGTCCCGGGTCCCCTTCCTCCCCTGGCGCCACAGCTCAGGGAAGGAAGCTCACCTTCCCCCTCCCTCTTGGCGATCTTCTGGGACATGTCACAGGTCCCAGAAGATATGCTGGCCAGTCACAAGGCGCAGAGCGACTCGCGCATGCGCAGTGCGCGCCTGGCTTTGAAGCCAAAGCCGGGTGCCCACACCTGTGATGCCGGTGCCGCAGAGAGGAGGGGGAGAGGAGTGAGCCCTCGAGCGACCGCATCGCTGGAGCGAGGGACAGGTAGGTGTCCGATTTTTAAAAGTCAGCAGCTACACTTTTTGTAGCTGCTGACTTTTACATGGGTGGAACTCCGCTTTAACATATAAACAGAAAGTGTGTCTGTATGTGCATCAGGGGGTGGAGTTGGACAGAGAACTCTGCTGCTCATGCTCACTGTATAGAGACATTTGTAATTAAAAACACACAAAGAAAAGGAAATATCTGTCAGTCTTAAAGCGGAGTTCCATCCAAAAGTGGAATTTTTGCTTAAAGGACTCCTGACCCCCTTACGTGACAATTGCCATCCCATTTTTTTGGGGGGGGGGGGGCACCGAGCGGAAGTTCTCCTCTCCCCCTCCCTCCTTGCAATCTTCTGGGACATGTCACAGGTCCCAGAAGATTGCCCGGCCATACAGAATGCGCAGTGTGACTTGCGCATGTGCAGTGTGCACCCGGCTGTGAAACCGCAAGCTGTCATCCCCTGGACGACTTCTTTTGATGATGAAACGTACATCGGGAGGGCGCGCTGATGTTACCGATATTCAAACGATTTACCCGGGAGATGGTGTATGCCGGCTTTTTTTTTTTTTTTTAAATATTCTTTATTTTTCAAAGTTTTTTTCAATAAACATTAACCATACAAATCCATACTTACAATAAACAGTGAAAACATATGCTTCACCTATCTTGGCACTCATTTGATATACATTTCGAGCCCAAATACACCTTCTACTAACTTAATACGGACTATCTACAGGGCCTTGTCTACCTATACGACTGTACATGTCTTCGTATATTTATTTAGTTTTATATATAAGAGATGCCCGCGCCACAGTCTACTAAATAGTTGTATTGTTACCTAGCAGCTACTGTTGAAATTCTTTAGAGTGGTAAAGAGTTTGGAAACATATGTATACCAGGGGACAGCGCTTGCTAAGTTGTCAGATTCCCCTAATAGTTGGTAATGATTACTAGGGATCCTATAATCATCAACAAAAGTTTTTTTCAAAGAAATAAAGTGCACAATAGTACTAATGTGGCATGTGCAATCTATGCAATTCTGTATGCAATAAATTCTATACTGTAAACAATGATAATTGTGCAAAATACACCAATACAAATCGTGATATAACAAAGTGATATGTGCAATCAGTGCAAATCCTGTAAACAATAAATGGAATCCTGTGCACTGTAATTAACTGTGCAATGCCGCCATAAATTATCACATATAAAATGAACAATGATCAAATAAATGTCCTTAAGCACCCCATTAAAGTGCTGATATATAACTTTCCAAATGCACAGCAAATGTACAATCTCCCGTGGTCACCGCCACTCTGCCACGGGAGATTGTACATTTGCTGTGCATTTGTTTTTTGGCCGAATAAACCCTTTTAACCCCTTCCTTACCGGGCACTTAAACCCCCCTCCTGCCCAGACCAATTTTTGGCTTTCAGCGCTGTCGCATTTTGAATGACAATTGCGCGGTCGTGCGACGTTGTACCCAAATAAAATTTGCGTCCTTTTGTTCCCACAAATAGAGCTTTCTTTTGGTGGTATTTGATCCCCTCTGCGTCATTTCTGATCGCCGCTATAAACAAAAAATGAGCGACAATTTTGCAAAAAAGAACAATATTTTTTACTGTTTGCTAAAGTACAAATCCATTAAAAAAATTATTCATCAGTTTTGGCCGATATATATTCTTCTACATATTTTTGGTAAAAAAAAAAATCGCAATCGGCGTATATTGATTGGTTTGCGCAAAAGTTATCGCGTCTACAAACGGGGAATTGATTTATGGCGTTTTTTATTATTTTTTATTTTTTACTAGTAATGGCGGCGATCTGCGATTTTTATCGGGACTGCGATATTGGGGCGCAAATGTCGGACATTTTTCACACATTTTTGGGACCAATGACATTTATTCAGCGATCAGAAATTTAAATGTCCACTGATTACTGTATAAATGTCATTGGCAGTGAAGGGGTTAACCAGCAGGGGGCAGTGAAGGGGTTAATAATGTTCCCTGGGTGTGTTCTAACTGTGGGGGGGCAGGGCTGGCCAGTGACAGGGATCAGTAGATCTGTCATGTCCCCTGTCACAGAACGGGGAACCGCCGTGTTTACAACGGCGGTTCCCCGTTCTGAGGCTCCTGAAAGCGATCGCGGGTCTCGGGCGGACATCAGTGGACGACGTCCATGGACGTCGTCCGGGCATTTCAGGTCCGCGCTGGAGCCATATTTCGGCAATAGCGCGGACCTGGAGGGGTTAAAAGAGGCGCGCGATGAGAGATTTCCTTTCCTTTCTATAATACACCTGGTAATTAGAGCGGTGGAACCTAAAAAGTGAACGGTGACCAGAGCCGATCGGACGGATACCCAGGGTCGGGTGAGAGACCGTAAGCGCGTATTGACTCCTAGGTCGTAGGACTGTAGGAGTCAATTGGGTCTGGTAAGTGCGGAACCATATTTACTCACAGGGGAGCACCAGCACCTTTTGAAGACACCTTTTTGGAAAGTTATATATCAGCACTTTATCACCCAGAGCACTGGAAGGCACCTTTAATATTGGACGAATTATTGCACTTTAAGGTGTAGACCCCAATGGGGTGCTTAAGGACATTTATTTGATTATTGTTCATTTTATATGTGATAATTTATGGTGGCATTGCACAGTTAATTACAGTGCACAGGATTCCATTTATTGTTTACAGGATTTGCACTGATTGCACATGTCACTTTGTTATATCACGATTTGTATTGGTGTATTTTGCACAATTATCATTGTTTACAGTATAGAATTTATTGAATACAGAATTGCATAGATTGCACATGCCACATTAGTACTATTGTGCACATTAAAAAAAAACTTTTGTTGATGATTATAGGATCCCTCCTAATCATTACCAACTATTAGGGGAATCTGACAACTTTGCAAGCGCTGTCCCCTGGTATACGTATATTTATTTAGACCTATTTCTTTTAGAGAGCCAAGACCACATGCTACCTACATAACCTTCCATCCGAAAAAAAAGGGGGAGGGAAAAACACACAGAGCCAGGATCCACTAACTAACCTCCTGACTGCACACACCTATCCCGATTTAAGATCTTATTTCTCTTCCATAAGTGTCTGACCATATTCCCTTGAGCTTGTATATATTGACCATTGTGCCCATTTTTCCCTACACTCCTCTTCTCTCCCTACCCTGATAGCTGTAATACGTTCCATGGAAAAAATATCTGCTACTTTACTGAGCCACTGGCTGATTTTAGGAGGTGATTCTTGTTTCCATAATGCTGGGATACAGGATTTTGCTGCATTCAGCAACTGAATCAATATTGATTTCCTGTACTTACGTTTGGGAAGGGTAGAGAGATGTAGGAGATACCCCGCCGGTTCCTCTCCCAAGTCACATTCGGTCAAGTATTTTATAATCTCTCGTACGCCTTCCCAAAACCTGTCTAGCTTATAACAAGACCAAAAAATATGCAGTAAAGAACCCTTGTCCTTTCCGCATCTCCAGCATTTATTCTCTTCATCGGGAAAAACCTTCTTTAACAGGGAAGGGACCCTGTACCATCGTGTAACAATTTTATACGACAACTCCTGATATTTAGTTGCTACCGAAGAGTAATGAGCGAAATACAAAATTCGCTCTTGTTGCTCTTCGGAAAATGTACGACCTAGGTCTCTTTCCCACTTCTGTATGAACCTTGGTATGTAGCCTTCCTTAGGCTCTATTAATATTTTATATATCTCTGACACTCCATGGCTGATGGTACCTCCTGTCATACATAGATCCTCCATGGGCGAGTTACTACGTACTGTTACCCCCTTTTTAATAATACTTCCAAGAAAGAGAGTCAATTGCTGGACTTTCCACGCATTAATAGGCGGGTCGAACATTGCCTGTATTTCAGTTTTAGTTTTTATTGTTCGGTCTGTCATAAAGTCACCTAGTCTCGACATTTGTCCGTACAACCCGGTTAAAACGCAGGATTACCTATTACAGGGTACAATGGAGTCATCTCCCCTTCTGATTTAGGGAAGAGATGACTCTGCTGCACCACATGTAGGGTGGCCCCTATGGTTGGATGTTGACGTAGGGGGCCTAATGACCTGTAGCGTATCCACGGCAAACAGTCCAGGGGAGGGCTGGCAGCCTTAGGCCTGGGGAGCAAGTCCGGTCAAGTGGCCCATTGAACCACCCAATCAGCTCACCATCCATGCCCACCAGGTTTTATAATGGATATTGATGTTATGAAGCAAGACAAATATGATACAATGTGGTAACATGATTTAATGTTAATAGCAAGAAAGGAGGTTTAACAAAAATAATGCATCAATGCAGCTTCACCAGTGCCCATCAATGCAGCCTCATCAGTGCCCCTACAGCGCCCATCAATGCAGCCTCAGTGCCCATCAGCTTAGCCTCACCAGTGCTTATCAATGCAGCCTCACCAGTACACATCAGCTAAGCATGATCAGTGCCCATCAATGCAGCTTGATCAGTGCCCATCAATGCAGCCTGCAATGCAGAGAGAGGAGAGCCGCCGGATTACAAAGAGCGGGGATCTCCTGCTTACCTGGTGTGGACGCAGTCATATGAAGTCCCGCCTCCTGGACTAGACATCATCCATGGTAGGGCCAGCCCTGGGCCCCCCCCCGCTTGCAGTTAGTTGGCGGCCGCGCCCCTGACCCCTACTTCCTCCACAATAATAAAATATTGTCAGCGGGCAATGGCCGCCGGCCTTTTCGAATGTAAGTTGGGGTGGCCTGGGGGGCAATTGCCACCCTGCCCCCTAGCCCAGCCCTCCCCTGAAACAGTCTAAGGGGATCTTTGAGCAGGATTGTTCTATCCTTACCCATGCTTTACCTGCTCCTGCCTTACACCAATCCAGTACCCTCGCCAGGTGTACTGCCTGGTAGTATCGTATTGGGTCAGGGAGTGCCATGCCTCCATGAATTTTAGTCATTGCCAACACAGGATATGAAATTCTAGGTTTTGCCTTTGCCCAGATAAATCTCGCGAACGCACACCGCACTGATTTCAAAAATGAAGTTGGAATTACGATCGGAAGCGTCTGGAATAAATAAAGCAGTCTCGGCAAGATGGTCATTTTTAAAATAGCATTTCTACCCATCCATGAATGTTGACCCTTGTGCCACCTATCCATATCCGAGATCAAATCCCGCAATACATGAGGAAAGTTTGCAGTGAATAGTTCTCCTAGGGTAGAGGTTAATTTAACCCCAAGATATGTCAAGAAGGAAGGTGCCCATGGAAGGGGTAATGCTGTCCGTATCGCTTGTACCCTTTGAGAGGTCAATGTAATATTTAGCATTTCTGATTTGTGGACATTTACCTTAAAATTCGAGAGATCGCTGTATTGGTCCAGTTTGCTTGCTAAATTAGGCAATGTAGTTTCAGGTGACGTAATAAAGAATAGCATATCGTTCGGCAAAAGCCGACACTTTATGCTCTTCCTTATCTATTTTGACCCCCTGAATGTCTGCACTTCCTCTTATATGTTGTAGAAAGGGCTCCAAATTTAAAATAAAAATCAGTGAGGACAATGGACAGCCTTGTCTAGTGCCATTAGACAGTGCGAAATATGAGGAAGTTACCTCGTTTATTTTCACTGCTGCTTTGGGAGACAAAAAGATGGCATTGATCCACTTACTAAAGGCTTCTCCGATTCCTATATATTTCAACGTCTCCTTCAGAAATTGCCAATCCACCCTGTCAAAAGCTTTCTCTGCGTCAGCTGACCAAAGACACAAAGGAATTTTCTGAGCTTGAGCCAGATGGATAACATCCAGTACCTTAGTGGTATTGTCCTTTATCTCTCTGGTGGGCATAAACCCAGTTTGATCAGGGTGGATGACCTTCTGAAGGAGAGGTTGTAGTCTGGATGCCAAGATCTTCGTAAAAATGTTTTAATTCGGCATTTAATAGAGAGATAGGCCGGTAATTCTTGCATTGAGTGGGATCCTTGCCATCTTTTGGAATTACTATGATGTGTGCTCTCAGCATATCCTCCGAAAGAGTCTGATCGTCTAGTAATGAATTAAATGCTTTAACCAGTCTAGGGGCCAGTTCCTGAGAGAAGATCTTATAATATTCTGTAGTAAAACCATCAGGACCTGGCGCCTTATGAGGCTTAAGTTTCTTAATTGCCACCATATACTCATCTACTGAAATAGGAGCATTTAAAGACCGAGTAATGTCTTCCTCAAAGATGGAAATACCAGAAGACATCAAGTAGTCCCTAATTTGCTGTTGTCTTTCTATTTGCTGATCTGTTGTTATAGGGCAGTGGTTCTCAACTCCGGTCCTCGGGACCCACTAACAGGTCAGGTTTGCAGGATAACTGAAATACATCACAGGTGATCTCATTTGCTGTTCAGTGATTTCAGTATTCTAGTCTGCATCTCCCCAAGGCAATATTTAAAATCTGGCCTGTTACTGGGTCCCAAGGACTGGAGTTGAGAACCACTGTTATAGGGACAGATATATTATACAATGAAAGATAGTAATCCCTGAAGACCTTCGCTATATCATCTGAGGCATTACACCTCTCTCCAGGGGCGTTGCTAGGTCTACAAAAGATCTGAGGCTAGAGCCCATAGCAGCAAAGTAGAGTCAAACACTTGAGCGGGCATACACATATATATATATATATATATATATATATACAGAGGCGTAACTAGAACCTTCAGGGCCCCGGTGCAGGAAATTATGAAGGGCCCCCTGACCCCTGGCCAGGGCCCTTCCCTCTTCCCACTGATCCTGGGGCCCTTTACTCCCATTGTTGGTCCCTTTATTACGGTACTGCAGTGGGGCCCTTTCACAAGTTCTGCAGCAGGCCCCAGGGGGACCAGGGAAGCACACAGGGGCCCTGGGAACAGCAGAAGACAAGTAAACTGGATAGAGGAAAATGGAGGAGATGGGGTCCTCTAAATGCCACCCCCGCCATCCCTCCTATTCAGGTGTACAAGGGAGGCACATGGGCCCCCTGGACCATGGGGCCCGGTTGCAATTGCAACCCCTGCAACCCCTATCGTTACGCCCCTGTATATATATATATAAACATTGTTACATTTCTGCGGATCCCTCTCACATCAGGGTCTCCAGAGAGCCCCTTCTTTACATCTGGGTCCCCTGAGAGTCCCTTCCTTACAACAGGGTCCCCAGAGAGCCCCTTCCTTACATCAGGGTCTCCAGAGAGCCCCTTCTTAACATCAGGGTCCACAGAGAGCCTCTTCCTTACACCAGGGTCTCCAGAGAGCCCCTTCCTTACATCTGGGTCCCCTGAGAGTCCCTTCCTTACAACAGGGTCCCCAGAGAGCCCCTTCCTTACATCAGGGTCTCCAGAGAGCCCCTTCTTAACATCAGGGTCCACAGAGAGCCTCTTCCTTTCATCAGGGTCCACAGAGAGCCTCTTCCTTACATCAGGGTCCACAGGGAGCCCCACCTTACATCAGGGTCCCCAGAGAACACCCCTATACATCAGGGTCCCCAGAGAACCTCCCCATATATCAGGGTCCCTAGAGTTCCTCCCCATACATCAGGGTACCCAGAGAGCCTCCCCATACATCAGGTGGAGACGAGGGCCGAGCCGGAACCCGTGCTAACACGGCTCAGTCTGCCCCTGCCTCCTGCATTCCAGACCGAGACATACCTGCAAATTGCAGAACTGCACCCACCCTGTAAGAGACTCGGGGCTATAGGCCCCAGACTCGGGGCTGTAGCCCCAATAGCCACCCCCTAGCAACGCCCCTGCCTCTCTCCCTTCTCCAAGTCTATATATGGGATATACCGATTGAGATTGGCTTCTCGTAGCGAATTGGCCAGTACTCTCCCTGATTTATTCCTGTGTTCATAGTGAACATTTCTGAGCCTTTGTCTATGTATTTTTGCATCCTGTAAGAGTAACGCTGATAATTTTTCACGGTGTATACTGAGGTCTATTGCCGCCGCCTGGGAAAGCGATTTTTTTATGACGTTTTTCAAGATCGGTTACTAATTTCAGCTGGCCTTGAAATAGGCCCTGTCTCTTTTTCTTTGCTTCTGTTGCCTTTTGAATCAATATTCCTCTCATGAAGCATTTGTGAGTCTCCCATAGTACTAATGGAGATATATCCTCTGTATCATTTTCAGAAAATACTCTGTTTAGCACTACTGAGAGTTCATCTCTCATTGGTCCTTCCTGGATCAGACATTCATTTAATTTCCAAGACCAGGCTCTTGGGCCTGGCTTCTCCCACTGGAGGTCTATCCAGACCGGAGCGTGGTCAGATATCGTTTGCGTGCCAGTTTTAGAATTTACTACTTTTGTTATAAGATCGTGTGAAACCAAGACATAGTCTATGCGGAAATAACTATTATGTGGGGATGAGAAAAAGGTGTAGCCCCGGTCTTTGGGGTGTTGCAATCGCCAGATATCGATTAACCGCATTGATTGTAAGGCCTTTTTCACCCGTCGAAGGTACGAGTAAGATAGATGCGAGGCTGACTTAGACACATCTAGCAGTGGATCTAATGCCATATTGAAGTCACCTCCCATAATCAGTCCCCCTTCCATAAAGTCTTGGAGAGAATTAAGAATACATTCTAAGGACCTTAGCTGTGTTTGGTTGGGCAGGTAAATCGAAGCTAATGTAACCTTGCGTCCTGCCAGTTCATTTTTAAGAAACAGGAACCTTCCTTCTTGATCGCTCAACTGATCCTTTAAGGTCCAGGCAACCGACTTTGAGAGCAATATACTCACCCCTCTTGTCTTAGATATGGGGGAGGTGCTGTGTACCATATAGGGAAAGTATTGACTCTGAAAGTTGGGCACCTTTCCCTTTTGGAAGTGGGTTTCCTGCATAAACACAACATGTGCCCTCATGCGCCATATCTCGCGTATTACGGATGTGCGTTCCTCCAGGATATTTAAACCGTTCACATTCAAAGATAGGCATTTTATACTTGACATGATTGGATCCCGGCTCTTCTGTTGGGGGGGGGAGAAAAAAAAAAGAGAAAAAAAAAATGCATGAGGATCCCTCTTATGGAGGAATTTGACAGTGTATGTGGGACTGAATCTTTCCATCTGTTACCTTAGAGGACCCTTGCTGTTTAATTTCACAAGTTATCTACGATTTTTACCCATCGGTTCTTGCACTACTTTGGGTCTCCGTTGTCACAGTTCTGAGACTGATTTCACTCTAATTTTAGCGCAGCTCTTAATTTGCTGATTTAGATGGTATATTAATTGTGTATATTGGCTGCTGCTCCTATTGGAGACTTTAGCGTGCCATTTGCCATCTTTTTTCCTGTCACAGTTGGGTGCCCACACTTGTGATTCCGGGGAGAGGAGCGAGGCATTGGGCAGTCGCATCGCTGGAGCGTGGGACAGGTGAGTGTCTGATTATTAAAAGTCATCAGATACACTTTTTGTAGCTGCTGACTTTTAAATGGGTGGAACTCCGCTTTAAATGTAGTCAGCAGGATAGACAATACAATGAAAACTGATCTATAATGAGAAATTATCCTTTCTTCATATGTCAGAGGCAGCATTAGCCATACAAGCAGGGGCGGACTGACAACCCATGGGGCCCCCCGGGCAATAGAAGATCATGGCCCCCCCCCCGTGTCCCTGTCCACACTCAAGCCAAACAAAACACCACCTACTTATTGCACTGCACCCACATTACATAGGTTCGCCCCTACAGATGTGGGAAAGGTGTCCTGAGTGCCCACGCTAGCGTGCCCATCAGGCCAGATACCGGAGCTCAGTGCTGGAACTTGGTCTGGCACTGGGCTCCAGGATCAGCACCGATTCCTTGGGACTGAGGTACCAGGAACCTCTCATGGGGCCCCCTACTGGCCAAGGGCCCTCGGGCAGTGCCCTTGTGGTCAGTCAGTCCACCCATGCATACAAGTAGCTATGAAAGGTTAACCACATGTACAAGCAGATACGACGGCCTTAAATGTCATTTATACCAGAAGCACCGGCCTGCAGATGCTTATAAAGATTTAATAATTTAGGAAAGTAGCAGTGTACATGAGTCCATTGAACCAAAGAAGAGAAACACAATCCTCTCCTAGAACCAAGGACACAGAGGGATAATTACCAGAGAGTCAGTGTTTCAGATAACAGGGGGATAGGAGAAACAAAGTGAAAGCTTGGAGCTGGTGGTAGCTTGACTCTTATGGCCCCAATGCAAAAGCTGACCTGGGCCCCCCCCCCCCCATTACCGTCTGCCGCTTTTACAGCATGCTTGCCCCATCACTCTGTAGGTGAAACTGGAAACTCAGAGTGCCCAGGATGGGACTTGGTGGGCCCCGGAGTTTACTGAATTACCTACACAAGGGGACACGGCGAGCACTTTTACCCAGGAACACCAGACTACCTGAGGAGTGGAGACTTACCTGAATACTATGAGAGAGATGAAAGATCTCCGGGGGTTCAGTGTCCTTATTTAAGAAATTAACCAGCAAGGCCAAACTTAATATTAGGGAAAACTTAGAGAAAGAATAAAACAAATGACGCTGCAAAAATCTAAGCTTAGCCCACATTAGTGGATATTGTCAGTCAGTAGAGCAATGTCGCCATTTCACATCAGAGCCCCCCCCCCATCACATCAGAGCCCCCCCATCACACCAGAGCCCCCCATCACATCAGAGCCCCCTCATCACATCAGAGCCCCCCATCACATCGGAGCCCTCCCCATCACATTGGAGCCTCCCCCACCACATCAGAGCCCATCACATCGGAGCCTCCCCCATCACATCAGAGCCCCCTCATCACATCAGAGCCCATCACATCGGAGCCCTCCCCATCACATCAGAGACCCCCATCACATCAGAGCACCCCCATCACATCAGAGACCCCCCATCACATCAGAGCTCCCCCATCACATCAGAGCCCCCTCCATCACATAAGAGCCCTCTCCATCACATCAGAGCCCCCTCCATCGCATCAGAGCTGCCTCCATTACATCAGAGCCCCCTCATCACATCAGAGCCCCCTCATCA
>BLSH010024049.1:582877-600158 GCA_018402905.1 Glandirana rugosa
AAGGTCTGCTCATCCCTTTCCTATCCCTGCACGGTAGGAGGGACCTTTGGAGGGGTAAACCCATACCTGACCGGTCCTAATCTCAACTCGCTTGGAGACCTTCAAGCCCAAGACGACCAGGCAGGCTTGAAGCCCTGTTTCAGGCCCAGGCCCAGGCCTGCCTTGGGCTTGCTAGCGTGCCTGTTGCTTGGGGTAACTTTAGTTACCCCTGGGCTTGAAAATACGTGTTTTTACCGACATTGTTTCAGGACTTTTCGGGGTCTCCCGACGTTTTCCTTCATTTTACCCCCATTCCCATCCCGTTCACGGGATGTTTTTTTTTAAAAATATTTACAGTTATTTCCCTGTCCCCATTTTTTTGTAGGGCACTTGCCCTACCCTTACCCCCATTTTACTTCCTTTTGCAGCCCTCTGGGGCTTTTCAGGACTTTGTTACAGCCATTTTTGTGCATAAAAGTTCGGGTCCCCATTGATTTCAATGGGGTTCGTTGTCCGTGCGATCGTTCGGGTTCCGTCCGGACCCGGACCCGGACTTTGTCCCGAAGTTCGGACGGACCAGCAGAACCCGAACTTCCAGAGGTTCGCTCAACTCTAATCCTGGCCAGTCCATACCCAAATGGGGAGGTTTCCAGGGAGGATGGCACGTCCCTATCCTTTCCCTACTCGTCTGGAACCTCTACCACCTGCTGATCACTGTCCCTGTCAGATGGGTGACCTGACCCTACTCTACCCACACACGAAATGCGTGCCCAGGGTTTTCAATAGACTCTGCTTGACCCAAGATGGCTACCAGAGTCACATGAGGAGGCAGCATCCCCAGTGACCCAGAAAACCATTGGAGAATGTTCCTCTTGACTTCCTCTTCCCCTGCAATGCTGCTGCAGTTGAGCGCCACCTGCAGTGGAGAAAGTAGACCGCGCCTGCCTACATACATACGGTAAATTTGAGGGGCTAACAAAAAAAAATTGTGTGGGATTCCCCCTTAACAACTTCAGCCCCGGAAGGATTTCACTCTTTAGGACCAGAGCACTTTTTGCGATTCAGCACTGCGTCGCTTTAACTGACAATTGTGCGGTCGTGCGACAAAATTTGCGTCCTTTTTTTCCCACAAATAGAGCTTTCTTTTGGTGGTATTTGATCACCTCTGCGTCATTTCTGATCGCCGCTATTAGCGAAAAAAAGAGCGACAATTTTGCAAAAAAAAAAAAAACAACAATTTTCTTACTTTTTGCTAAAATCCAAAATAAAAATATAAAAAAAAAATTTTTCATCAGTTTTGGCGAATTTATATTCTTCCTCATATTTTTGGTAAAAAAAAAAAACCCAATCGGTGTTTATTGATTGGTTTGTGCAAAAGTTGCCGCGTTTACGAATGATGAGAATTAATTTATGGGGTTTTAATTTTTTTTTTATATTTTACTAGTAATGGTGGCGATCTGCGATTTTTAGCGGTACTGCGATATTGCGTCGGACATGTCGGACCATTTTGACACTTTTTTGGGACCATTGGCATCTATACAGCGATCGGTGCTATGAAAATGCACTGATTACTGTGTAAATGCCATTGGCAGTGAAGAGGTTAACCTGGAGGGGGGAGCTCTAAGGGTTAACTGTGTTCCCTCAATGTGTTCTAACTGTATGGGGGCTGGGCTGGCAGGGGGAGGGGAGTGATCACGGCTCCCATATACAGGAAGCCTGTGATCACATCTCTTCCCCTCTGTCAGAAAGGAGATCCGTGTTTACATGCATGGGCCTCCGTTCTGTCACTGCGGGGGATCGCGGGTAGCCGGCTGAGATCGAGGCCGCCCTACCCGCTCCCTGCCCCCCCCCCCCCCCGGAACACAGTGAGCGCGCGAGCGCACCTCCGGCGGCGCGCAGGCTCACAAGACTAGTTATGGCGGCCGCCGTCATGTGACGACGGTTTGTGATAACAGGCCACTTTGTCGCTGCGGCGGGCGGTCGGCAATTGGTTAAAATACATACCAGACCCTTATCCATGATGAGTGTCTTGCTATGGATGTCCACTCAAAAAAAGTATTAAAAAAAAAAAAAGTAACATTTTGTATTTTCTTGCTGTTACTTTTCTATGTCGCTGTGTTTCTGTATGCAATTGTTTTTTTCGCTACATCAGCAGGATCAGCAGGTCTTTATATCCTGATCCGCATTTTATTATTGCGAGCTTTTCACGTTTTTCCTTTTCTTCCGAAAAGCATCTTATCGGAGGCACAAAAGCAGCCTGATTTGCATGGTTTACAGCCGCACCGCGCGCATTGGACGTCACCATTTAATCAGCTAGATAGGTTCAATAATTGTGTTTGCTATTCGCGCATTCAGGCAATCCCGCATTACAAGCGCACCATAGCGACTTATCCCCGCCCTTGTATATTTCCTTTAATAAAGCAGGTTCAGCCTCCTATTCATCCAAAGCCTGCATTGTGAATCAACATTTGTATTGCTGATTGTGCTTGTTTGTGCATTTTTTATACAGTATAATGGTTTTATATACAGTTGTAATGTTTTCTCTTTGGCTGAGAAATGTATTATTCATTAATAGGAGTATTCATGTGCATATTATAGAATAATCCAATGAAACCACAGAGCTCCTGATTCACTCCCTGGTTATCTCTCTCCTCGACTTCTGCAACTCGCCACTCATTGGATTACCTTTAACCCCTTCAGCCCCGGAAGGATTTCACACTGTAGGACCAGAGCGCTTTTTGCGATTCGGCACTGCGTCGCTTTAACTGAGAATTGTGCGGTCGTGCGGCGTTGTACCCAAACGAAATTTGCGTCCTTTTTTTCCCCCACAAATAGAGCTTTCTTTTGGTGGTATTTGATCCCCTCTGCGCCATTTCTGATCGCCGCTATAAACAAAGAAAGAGCGACAATTTTGCAAAGAAAAACAAAACAATATTCCTTACTTTTTGCTAGAATACAAATCCAAAAAAAATATAAAAAAACATTTTGTTTTCATCGGTTTTGGCCGATTTATATTCTTCCTCATATTTTTGGTTAAAAAAATCGCAATTGGCGTTTATTGATTGGTTTGTGCAAAAGTTGCCGAAAGGGTCTCATACATTGGTAGTCAGTGGAGAAGGGTCTCCTTACATTGGTAGTCAGTGGAGAAGGGTCTCCTTACATTGGAAGTCAGTGGAGAAGGGTTCCCTTATATTGGTGCTCAGTGAAGAAGGGTCTCCTTACACTGGTACTCAGTGGAGAAGGGTCTCCTTACATTGGTGCTCAGTGGAGAAGGGTCTCCTTACATTGGTGGTCAGTGGAGAAGGGTCTCCTTACAATGGTGGTCAGTGGAGAAGGGTCTCCTTACATTGGTAGTCAGTGGAGAAGGGTCGCCTTACATTGGTGGTCAGTGGAGAAGGGTCTCCTTACATTGGTAGTCAGTGGAGAAGGGTCTCCTTACATTGGTAGTCAGTGGAGAAGGGTCTCCTTACAATGGTGGTCAGTGGAGAAGGGTCTCCTTGCATTGGTGGTCAGTGGAGAAGGGTCTCCTTGCATTGGTGGTCAGTGGAGAAGGGTCTCCTTACATTGGAAGTCAGTGGAGAAGGGTTCCCTTATATTGGTGCTCAGTGAAGAAGGGTCTCCTTACAATGGTGGTCAGTGGAGAAGGGTCTCCTTACATCAGTGGTCAGTGGAGAAGGGTCTCCTTACATTGGTAGTCAGTGGAGAAGGGTCGCCTTACATTGGTGGTCAGTGGAGAAGGGTCTCCTTACATTGGTAGTCAGTGGAGAAGGGTCTCCTTACATTGGTGGTCAGTGGAGAAGGGTCTCCTTACATTGGTAGTCAGTGGAGAAGGGTTCCCTTATATTGGTGCTCAGTGAAGAAGGGTCTCCTTACAATGGTGGTCAGCAGAGAAGGATTCCCTTATATTGGTGGTCAGTGGAGAAGAGTTAATTTACATTGATGGTTAGTGGAGAAGGGTCCCCTTACATTGGTAGTCAGTGGAGAAGGGTCCCCTTACATTGATCGTCAGTAGAGAAGAGTCCCCTTACATCAGTGGTCAGTGGAGAAGGGCACCTTTTATTGGTGATCAGTGAAGAAGGGCCCAATTACATTGATGGTCAGTGAAGAGGTGCCCACTTACATTGATGGTTGGTGGAGAAGGGTCCTCTTACATTGGTAGTCAGTGGAGAAGGGTTGGCTTACATTGGTGGTCATTAGAGAAGAGTCCCCTTACATTGGTGGTAAGTGAAGCAAGACCCCCTTGCATTGGTCATCCACAAATAAGTGCTTTCTTACTGTAGCACCCTGCTCCTAAACAGGGCTGCTAATGAATTTAGTTGTGCTAGGTGGTAACTAGCCTGGCTAATTGGTAGTTGGATCCACTGACTCCTATCCTAAGCCTGAGTGTGGTGTGTAGTCCCTCTCTTCTATCATTAGGTGGCACTGCTGCCTCTGGCATTAGGATGATGGATCATGATAAATACAGGTTATGAGTAAATATGTTGTTCCAGCCAATCAGCAGGAGTTTCTTTCGGCCGCTGAGCATGCTGGGATAGTCTGTGTATTTGGAAGAAGTCAGGTGATCAAGGTTCTTTGCCACCCGGGCAGCTGCCTGGATGGACGTGTGTCGTATTGCTCCGGGTTGCTAGGCCAGAAGCCTAAGGCCTATCCGGGTAGCTCCTGCTTGCTAGGCCTGTCCGAGGTCTATCCAGGAATCCAAGCAGCAGCAATGAGTTAGGCTTTAAGTCGGGGGCCTAACCCAGTTGAGGAGGTTCTGCCTGAGGGGGAACCAGATCGGTGCCAGCGATAAAGGAGAAGCAATTGCCACAAAGGGACGACCACTCCTTTTACCAGAGGCAGGTGTAGAAAGGATGGAGGTCTGAAGAGGTACCAGAGCAGCCTTTTTCACTAGCGTGGGACGGTGAAGAAGGGGGAACCCAGCGGGTAGCGTGGGTGCACCGTGAAGATAAGTACAGCGGGTAGCTGTGAGTCAAGCTAGGGACCTAGTGGGTAGCGTAGGTGAAGCTTGAGTGACCTACAGTGGGATACTGTGAGATGTGAGTGAAGATCTACAGTGGGTTACTGTGAGTTACGTGTGCAGATCAACAGTGAAGTATTGAGAGTGAAGTGTTGCTATAGGAGACAGCAGTTGCTATGAAAAATACAGATTGCTGCATTCAGCTTAAAGGCCCTTCTTCGGTATTGCTGTCTGCCTACTTCTATTTTTGCCAATTTTGCTATTGCATTTGCCTAAGGGTGTCCTGGCCTTAACCCTCTCTCCCCCAGTTTTTCGCTAAGAGACAATAAATCTCTCTTTGTTCATTTTAAAAGTGAATGGCGCCCAATACTTCCATCTTGCACTACACCCACCATGCCTAGTAGCCTGCACCTTGAGGAGGAATGTCGGCTGCCCCTGAGTCTGGAGGTCACCACCAGGCCTCTGGAGGTCGGGGACACCGCAACATTACATTTGTGATCAGTACTAATGCTTTGGTTTCAGATTTAGGGGAAGTTCATAAACTTAAAGCAGAAGTATAGGCATCATTTTGGATAGAGTTAGGCAGGGCCGGATTAACATAGGGGTTATTGGAGCTGCAGCTGCAGGCTAGGGTTGCCACCTGTCCGGGATTCACCCGGACAGTTCGGGTTTGGAATCATGCGTCCGGGTTTCTGACTGCCTGAAACCCAGACACATTATTCAGACTGGACCATGGCTTCCCAGCAGGGTTCCTGGCTGTATTTGTCTGAGAGTGTTTGTAACACTCTATTTCACTGTGACAGCACACAAAACAGCACCCCCCCCCCAAACACACACACAGACTGGAGAGGAGATCAGGGTTTTCAGAGCACCCCTTACATCTGCGTGCCCCTTTAACCCAGAGGCCGCAGTGTTCCCCCTTACATCAGAGTCCTCTCAGTACATCAGAGTTCTCAGTGTTCCCCCTTAAATCAGGGTTCCCAGAGCATCCCTTATGTTAGAGTCCCCAGAGTTCTCCCTTACATCAGAGTCTGCAGAGTCTCCCCCTTACAGTTCAGATGTAAAAGAGGAACTCTGTGGACGCTGCTGTAAAGGGGGGCCCTTGTTATTACCATCATAGGATTAGAAATGTTAATTCAATAGCAAAATATATACATAGTTTATACTAGAGAAAAAAATAGCTGTGCACCGCTAAAGTGTCCGGGTTTGACTTGAGGAAAAGGTGGCAAGCCTACTGCAGGCCCCTTCCTTAAGATAGGCCCGGCCCAATGCTGTGAGTCACTAATACTGCCCAGCCCTGCTCTGTGGGCATTGTACACATGATTGATATGTAAATTGCAGCAGCATTGATTTGTACATTTTTCTCTCACCCCCCCTCTCTTTCACCCTCCCCTCTCTCTCACCCCCACCCCCGCTCTCTCACCCCCCTCTGTATTTAATTTAATTTGTTTCAAAGGGCCCGTTTTTTTTTTTTGGGTGTCATTTTTTTCAGACTTTTTAATTTTTTTTTTGCATTTTACTGTAAATAGGAGATGTGAGGTCTTTTTGACCCCCAGATCTCATATTTAACCACTTGCCGACCGCCGATCGGCATCTGACGGCGGCAAAGTGGCTCGTTCCCGCAAATCGCTGTCATACGACGGCGGCTGCGGGAACGAGTTTAGTGAGCGCGCGTGTCCAGGGGGGGGCCAGGGAGCGGGTGCGGCGGCTTCGATTGCCGCTGGCTACCCGCGATGGCCCCCCCGGAGCGAAGGAGCGGAGGTCCGTGTATGTAAACACGGACCTCCGCTCTGTGTGAGGGGGAAGGGCTGTGATCACTTCCCTTCCCCAGCTAGGGCAGCCCCCATACAGTTAGAAAACGCCCAGGGAACATAGTTAACCCTTAGCGCGCCCCCTGCAGGTTAACCCCTTCACTGCCAATGGCATTTACACAGTAATCAGTGCATTTTTATAGCACTGATCGCTGTATAAATGCCAATGGTCCCAAAAAAGTGTCAAAATAGTCCGACATGTCCGCCGCAATATCGCAGTACCGCAAAAAATCACAGATCGCCGCAATTTTTAGTAAAAAATTTAAAAAAATTAAAAACCCCAAAAATGAATTCTCATCATCCGTAAACGCGACCACTTTTGCGCAAACCAATCTATAAACGCCGATTGCAATTTTTTTTATCGCAAATATGAGGAAGAATATAAATCGGCCAAAAACGGTGAAAAAAAATGTTTTTTTACATTTTTTTTTTGGATTTGTATTTTAGGAAAAAGTAAGAAATTTGGGTTTTTTTTTGCAAAATTGTCGCTCTTCTTTTGTTTATAGCGGCGATCAGAAATGACGCAGCGGTGATCAAATACCACCAAAAGAAAGCTCTATTTGTGGGAAAAAAAGGACGCAAATTTCGCTTGGTTACAACGCCGCACGACCGCGCAATTGTCAGTTAAAGCGACGCAGCACCGAATCGCAAAAAGGGCTCCGGTCCTAAAACTGGAAATCCTTCCGGGGCTGAAGTGGTTAAGAGGTCCTGTCATGCTTTTTTCTATTACAAAGAATGTTTACATTTCTTGTAATAGGAATAAAAGTGATCATTTAAAAAAAAGAACAGTGTAAAAATAAAAAGTAGAAATAAATAATTAAAAAAAAAAATTTAAAGCGCCCCGTCCTTGCGAGCTCGCGTGCAGAAGCGAACACATACGTAAGTCCCGCCCACATGTGAAAACGGTGTGCAAACCACACATGTGAGGTATCGCCACGATCGTTAGAGCGAGAGCAAAAATTCTAACCATAGACCTCCTCTGTAGCTCAAAACTGCTAACCTGTAGAATTTTTTAAATGTCGCCAATGGAGATTTTTAAGCTGCAAAGTTTGTCGCCATTCCGCGAGCGGACGCAATTTTGAAGCATGACATGTTGGGTATCATTTTACTCGGCGTAACATTATCTTTCACAATATGGAAAAAAATTGGCCTAACTTTACTGTTTTGTTATTTTTTAACTAAATAAACTGAATTTATTAAAAAAAAAAGCACGCTTGGAAGACCGCTGCACAAATACGGTGTGACATAAAGTTTTGCAATGACTGCCATTTTATTCTCTAGGGTGTTAGAAAAAAAATATATAATGTTTGTGGGTTCTAAGTAATTTTATAGCAAAAAAAAACTGATTTTAACTTGTAAACAACAAACCCAAAAAAACAGGCCCCCTGACTGAAGTGGTTAACAGGGGCACAGGCAGCAATAAAGACTGACAGGGGTTCTAATCCCTCTGCACTCTATTCAAAGCTAAAAAAAAAAAGTTCTGCCTTTAGACTTACATAAAGGAAAGTTCCAGTGCCACCTGCAAACGCCATTAAAATCAATGGGAGGTGAATGTTAAAAGCAGTAATTGCCGGTTTTTAAGCTAATAGGCAAGGCATTGTCAAACAAATGTCATTATGGACTTGCTGCTGCCCTCGGGGGCATTTACCGTAGCAAAAAACAACAAATGAAGTAAATTGCATTTGGTGTGCAGCAGCAACTTTAATGATGCTTAAAGGGCAACATTAAAAATGCAAAATCCCTTCCTTCCTGTGTGATGTATAAACCCAAGAAAGAAAATCTGAGGTTTATAAAAATGCTGTTTAAATTGCCAGTAAATTTCACCTACGAGAAACATTCCGCTGATCGTAATTAACTCTATATTTTTTTTGAAAACTTTAAACTTTTTTTTTTATTATATTGCCTTAGTTTGTCACTTCTTTCCATTTTTTTTTTGTAAGTACTTTACTGTAACTATCCTCATTTCCACATAGGAGACTGCTGCCTGTCTGGACAATGATGTCAGGCTGACCCCAGGCTGGAGGGCCACAGGTTGGGTATAAAGCAGCCTTCCCCAACCTTTCACTACAAAGGAACAACCTGATAAGGTTGAGCAGTAGTCACACTGCTGATCAGGGTAGGGTCAGGGGCGTAACGATAGGGGTTGCAGGGGTTGCAATTGCAACCGGGCCCCACGGTCCAGGGGGCCCATGTGCCTCCCTTGTACACCTGAATAGGAGGGATGGCGGGGTGGCATTTAGAGGACCCAATCTCCTCCATTTTCCTCTATCCAGTTTACTTATCTTCTGCTGTTCCCAGGGCCCCTGTGTGCTTCCCTGGTCCCCCTGGGGCCTGCTGCAGAACTTGTGAAAGGGCCCCACTGCAGTACCGTAATAAAGGGACCCTCAATAGGCGTAAAGGGCCCCAGGATCAGTGGGAAGAGGGAAGGGCCCTGGACAGGGGTCAGGGGGCCCTTCATAATTTCTTGCACCGGGGCCCTGAAGGTTTTAGTTACGCCTCTGGGTAGGGTAGGGTAGAAGATCCCCAAGCAGCTGCTGAGCCGGGATTGGGACGCCTCTGACACAGACAAGGACTGCCCCTACTGGTTACCCATTGGGGATCTACTACCCTACCCAGAGGCGTAACTAGAACCTTCAGGGCCCGGGTGCAAGAAATTAGGAAGGGCCCCCCTGATCCCTGGCCAGGGCCCTTCCCTCTTCTTACTGATCCTGGGGCCCTTTATTTCTATCACGGGTCCCTTTATTACGGTCCCGCAGTGGGACCCTGGGAACAGCAGAAGACAAGTGAACTGGATAGGAGGGGCTGCGGGGGCAGCATATAGAGGAACCAATCTCCTGCATTAGGACGAAAATGGAATAAATAAAACGTCTAAATGCCACCCCCGCCATCACTCCTATCCAGGTGTACAAGGGAAGCACATGGGCCCCCTGGAGCATGGGGCCCGGTTGCAATCGCAACCCCTGCAACCCCTGTAGTTACGCCCCTGACCCTACCCTGATCCTTAGTGTGACTACTGTTCAAGCTTTTTATAATATGTATAAACAGCGCTTGCTTTTCTACCCTTATGGTTGAACTCTTAATTATATTAAGCTATGGGTGTATTCTCAAAGTGTTATCTCCTTGTTATTGTGCAACAAAAACCATTAACAATCAATTATAAGTAAATTATTACATCATATTGAGTGAGAAATGAATCCAAACATAAAGTGCCATTTGCTCATTCTGCTCTGTACCCTATGAGAATGATATTTTCAGGTTTACTCCTTGATGTACAAATTCTTATACAGTTATAAAGTGCATCGGTGCAAACAATGAAATGGTGCAACAACTCTTTTTGTAAAGTCTTTTAAGGTGCTCTGGTGCAAACTATAAGTGCAAAAAAATTTTTTTGTTGTTTTTTTCTTTTTTCTGTGGTTAATTTTCTTGCTCCGTGCTCATAATTGTTCAACACACATCAAGGTCCATACACTGTTACAATCTCCTTAAAGCGGAGTTCCACCCTTTCCTTAGGTTTATTAAAAGTCAGCAGCTACAAAAAGTGTAGCTGCTGACTTTTAATAAACCGACACTCACCTGTCTCCCGGTCCAGCGATGGAGCCGCACGGAGCCTCGCTCCTCTCCCCCTCCCCTCCGCGGCGCCGGCATTGCTACTGTGGGCACCCGGCCGCGGCTTCACGGCCGGGCGCACACTGCGCCTGCGCGAGCGGCGCTGCGCATTGTGATTGGTCCCGAAGTCTTCTAGGACCTGTCCTGTGTCCCAGAAGACTTCGGGAGGGAGGGGGAAGGAGTCCTTCCACTTCCGATCGCCTGGCCCCCCCTCCTCCCCAAAAGCTCAGTTTCAGCATCTGGAGCTGGGGAGGAGGACTTAAAGCGGAAGTTCCACTTTTGGGTGGAACTCCGCTTTAAGTGCTCGTGCTTTTTGTGCAGTAAATAAAATCTTTGGGGTATGTACCCTGCTTACCAGATGTAGTTGACTATCCAGCCTTATGGCGTGGAGGAGCCAGTAAACGCTTGTGGTCTACAATCCGACCCAGGATATGCAGCTGTTTCTCCTTTCCTTGCCTTTACGTTCTCCGTATATATTTATGGAAGAAAAAAAGAAGAACTCCTCATCGTATACCTCTTTAATCACCCCGCTTTTGTTAGGTCCGTCAGTTTAAACATCACAACGATTGTACAGTGGAACTTTCCTGCAGTGATGCTGTAATAGTTCCGTGACCGCCTCGTGTCTGCCTCAATCGTTTGCGTGTCACCGGACTCTACGTTTACGTGCCTTGCGTTCCAACTTACGCGTTTCGTCATAACATGACGTCTTCAAGCTTATCAGGTTTCCCCTATCTTTGGCCACCCATTCCGGGGCTGAAAGCGGAGTTCCACGCATTTTTTAGTTTATTAAAAGTCAGCAGCAAAAAAAAGTGTAGCTGTTGACTTTTAATAAACCGTAACTTACCTGTCTCCCAGACCAGCGATGGCTGCACCCGAAGCCTTGCTCGTCTCCCCCCTCCTCCCAACGGCCCTGCCATTCCTAGTGTGGGCACCCAGCCTGGCTTCACGGCTGGGCACCCACTGCACATGCAGTGACGTGTCCCAGAAGATTGCCAGGAGGGAGAGGCTGCCTAGGAGAGGAGGAGTCGCCAAGGCGGCCCTGCGACGGAAGGAGGAAGTGTGACAGGAAGTACCTGTCAAAACAAGGTACACACTCCCCACAAAAAAAATGACATGCCAAATGTGGCATATCAGTGGGTGAGGACTGCTTAAAGTGGAAGTTCCACTTTTGGGTGGAACTTCACTTTAACCCACTGTGGGTGGACCTCTGTGAGACAATCTGTGTGCCTCCTGAGGGAGCAACCCCTCGTGTTTTCCGTGTGACGGGGGACCCCACCATTATCACACATCGGTTGTTCTACCAGGCTATGTGTGCACTGACACCATAGCTAATAGAAACAGTCAAGCTTCTCCTATCTAACACACCTGAGGAAAGGTCTTTTGTACCTGAAACGTTGGGTAAATGGAGTCAGCTACAACCTGTTATCTACCTATCTGATCATGTGACATAGACTGTGTAGCAAGGAGCCCATCTTTGGCATTTAAACATTTGTGCTCATTTAATGCTGCAAAGTATTCTCCCCCCTTGTGTTAGTTTGTTCAATAATAAGGGATCTGTGCAGGAGTGATGTATTGTGGGACTTGTAGTGTGACAAGGAAAATAAGTAATCCGACTCTGTTGTGGAGAGACTTCATTTCCCAGCAGGCTGTGCTGCAGTGAGTGCTTTTGGGAGAAACAGTGCCTCATGGGAGAACCTATTTAAGTCAAGGGAGGAGCTTGTTGTGGCTTCTTTGGATGGCGCGATCGATAAGCAAGGACCCTGTGTGCCCTTCATAGCGGGATTGCAGCCTGAGGCCTACTTTCAGCGATCCAGCCAACTGAATGTTTACAGTTTGGAAGGAAGTAGCGGCTCCAGGTGTGATGTGAGGTAGTGAGTAGAGTTGAGCGAACCCGGACTGTAAAGTTCGGGTCCGTACCGAACTTTGGGGTGTCCGGGACCCGGACCCGGACTTTTCAAAAAAAGTCCGGGTTCGGGTCCGGGGTTCTGGTAATTTTAATGAAAAATCTTAAAAATGCTGTAAAAAAGCCCAGGAAGGTCCTAGAGGTCTGCAAAAGGAAGGAAATGTGGGTAAGGGTGGGACAAGTGCCCTACAAAGAAATGGGGACAGGGAAATAAGTATTAATTAACATTAGAGGCCATAGAACTGTTCTAAAATCATCTTCAAACTGTGTCCAAAAAGTATAAATAAGCCCGGAGTACCCATATCACTGTTCTGCAAAATGTGTGTATCGCTTTAAATGAAACCGGGAATCAGTGCACATCTCTTCTGCACAATTATTTCAAGTGTGTGTGTCACTTTAAATCAAACCGTCAATCATTGCACATCTTTTATTCACACTTCTTTTTAAAATGTGTGTATCACTTTAAATGAAAACATCAATCATTGCACATCTGCTATTCACACACATGTGTTCTGCACCAGAACAGATGTTCTTCACACATTAAATCTTTTCTTCATACATCTGGAAATAGAATAGAACACTTTACCTAAAACCGGGGAGAAACCATACACATGCACTTGAAACATCTGGATAGTGTGTTTGAAAATACAGCATAGAGAAGAGCATGCATATGGTTTCGCTCTTCACACACAGTTTCCAGATGTTTTCAGAACAGTGATATGGGTACTCCCGGCTTATTTATACTTTTTTGACACAGTTTGAAGATGATTTTAGAACAGTTCTATGGCCTCTAATGTTAATTAATACTTTTCAGACTTCTAGAAGTTCGCTCAACTCTAGTAGTGAGCCCAAATAACAATCACGCTGAATAGGATGAGGTGCTCGCCCTGTCACTGCAACAGTGAACTAGCAAAAGGAAAATCCGTAACGGCCGCACTCTTCATCCATAATTGATGCATACATTTATTGTAAAACAAGCATAAGAAGGGGTACAATCCGTGAGGGGAAGGGGACACGGTTGACGCGTTTCACACTACAGATGAGTGCTTTGTCAAAACTATACCATGGTATGGTTTTGACAAAGCACTCATCTGTAGTGTGAAACGCGTCAACCGTGTCCCCTTCCCCTCACGGATTGTACCCCTTCTTATGCTTGTTTTACAATAAATTTATGCATCAATTATGGATGAAGAGTGCGGCCGTTCCGGATTTTCCTTTTGTGAATTTTTACAGTGTCCCAGCCAGCTGCGGTGCTACAGTGTTTCGGTAGGTGATCTGCAGAGTCGACTTACAGACATCTGAGTCCATTCCAGAGACGCAGCAGTCACAGCAACACCCACATTGATTGATTAGGGCAGGGGTAAGCAACCTCGGCCCTACAGACATCTGAGTCCATTCCAGAACCGCAGCAGTCACAGCAACAGCAGCATTGATCGATTAGGGAGAGCTGTAAGGAGTGCAGTGGGTGCCAGTTTTCCTAAAGCAAAAAGCAAGTGTGTACCAACGGTTCCAGCGCCAGCATCATCATCATCATCTGAGTAGCTGGATCATCAACTACAGTCATTGCCTGGTTTGGTGAGCGGGTTTCAGCCCATCTATAAGAATACTTCTCTTGTCCCTTTGGTTCTTCCTTAAAGAAATATCCAGCTCTCAATTTGGATTACAATTAAAGTGCACTGGATTGCTATTAGTTGCCAGTTTATCCTACAAGTCAGTGATCACTGTGAAGGTTGTTGAATTCAGTGAATTTTAACCCTTTTGTGCCTCATTTTAGGGATTAGAGGATACAGTGCTATTAGGTACCTAACTTCCAATCAATATAGCCGGCAGAAGATCTACTGAACTTTGTAATACAGGATTGCTGCAGTCACAGCTATTCACTTCCCCTACTTTATTATACTCAGGGTTGTTCCTTAGTGCTATTGCACCCCCTAAGAACTCTCTGAATCAGAGCAGGAAGATTTATATAATTAATTAATACTGCAACTGTGTTCATGTTAAACTGAATTGTTATAGATTGGTACTGTTTATTTGCATTCCATTGAGTGGTACCAATTTGCCCTAGACTCAAGTCAGTCTATTGGTATTTGATTAAACTCAATTGGAAACATCTATATTGTTTCATCTATTATAATTGTTAGTGAATAGTAGGGAGTGGTAAACACTGTTTGAGTTTAGATTTAACCAAGTTAACCTGTGTGTAAGCTTTGTGAATTTCTGACTTGAGGAACTCTGTTGATTGTTGCCCTTTTTAAAGAGTGATTTTTACTATTCAAAAGTCATCTTTTCCTTTAACCAATACAGATCTGGGCTGTAGCTGAAAGACGGCTACAGCGTGGACCTGAATTGCCAGGGGGACATCCATGGACATCCCCCCCTTTGCGCGCTCCCCGCGCACACTCATAGCCGGCAGCGGCGCGCTCTCGTGCCCGCCATACGCTGCGTGGGCGTACCGGTGGGGCAGGCGGACTCGATGTCCGCTCGTGACCCGCGATTGCCTAATAGAGAGGCAGAACAGGGAACTGCCTGTAAACACGGCGGTTCTCCGTTCTGTGAGGAGGGACATAACAGATCTACTGAACCCTGTCATCGGGATCAGGAAGATCTGTTATGTCCCTGCGAGCACAGCCCGCATACAGTTAGAACACATACAGGGAAAACCGTTAACTCCTTGGTTGCCCCCTTAGTGTTAACCCCTTCCCTGCCAGTTACATTTATACCGTAATCAGTGGCTATTTACATTTCTGATCGCTGTATAAATGTCAATGGTCCCAAAAAAATTGTCAAAAATGTCCGACATGTCCGCTGCAATGTCACAGTCCCGATAAAAATCACAGATCAGCGCCATTACTAGTAAAAAAAAAAAAATAATAAAAACGCCATAAATCAATTCCCATAGTTTGTAGACACCATAACTTTTGCGCAAACTAATCAATATACGCCGATTGCGATTTTTTTTACCAAAAATATGTAGAAGAATACTTATCGGCCAAAACTGATGAATAATTTTCTTTTTATATTTTTTTTGGATATTTATTATAGCAAAAAGTAAAAAATATTGTTCTTTTTTCAAAATTGTCACTCTTTATTTTTTTTGTTCATAGCGCAAAAAATAAACACCGCAGAAGTGATCAAATACCACCAAAAGAAAGCTCTATTTGTAGGAAAGAAATGATAAAAATTTTGCTTGGGTACAACGTCGCACGACCGCGCAATTGTAATTCAAAATGCGACAGCGATGAAAGGGGAAAATTGTTCTGGGCTGGAGGGGGATTAAGTGCCCAGTAAGCAAGTGGTTAAAGAACGAGTTAAGTACGGTAAATCTTTTGAGCTCAACCTTTGGTGCGGTCTCTATTACTGCAAGGGTGTCAGTTCAAATGGAACTTTGCAATATGAGTGAACCCAATGTGTCAGGGGTGGAGGACTTTTCAGAGAAGGAAGGCCAAGAGGAAATTGAATTTTCAAGCAATCCTTAAGGGGGCAGCGCTACATTTGGGGACTCGTCCGGGATACCCCCTACGGTGAACCTCAAAAGGTCTGAAGAACCCTCCCAGAACCAGAAGGACTCAGTTGCTGCCACTAAGTGAGCTCAGGAAGAATGGAGTTGGCGAGAGTTGTTCAGTGTATTGAAGCTACCTGGAGTGGGGTAGACGGAACGTGATGTGCGACTGATGCTAAGAGGGGCCTTTCCAAACCAGGGGTCTTATGTTGTGGATCTGAAGACGGAGTTTGAGGAAGAAGAAACCTATGCTCTGGTGGAATGGCGGGAAAGTGTTCCAGTGGGTCTTCAGGAGAGAGTTGTGGCCCTGACGGAAGGACTGGAAGCTCGTGTTATACCTCTGCAGATGGAAGAAGGGTCAGAGCAGGAGGAGCCTCAATATGCTTCGGTAAAGCCTGACATAGAGGAAAGAGGGGCCAAGACTGCCATCAAGGGGGTGCCCCCATCATCATTCTACATTGACATGAGTCAGCTAGTGGAGAGCCTGATCAAGAGCAATAACATTACTGCTCATCAGGGTTATCGGAAGCTGCAATGTTTCTCTGAATGCATCCCCACCCCAGAAGGGGAGGAGGACTTTGACAGTTGGATGGATTAGGCTATTCAAGCAGTAGAATATTGGAATGTGCCTGAAGCTGTGAAGAAGCAGCAGATCAGTGAAAGCCTGAGGAGTCCAGCTGTAGATGTGATTCAAAGTTTGAAGAGAGGGAAACCAGAGTGCGTGGCTATGGACTATATTGAAGCTCTGTGTGCAGTGTACAGAAGGGTAGAGACTGACTTGATGTACAAATATGAACATACCCACCAATCCAGAGGGGATAAGTTATCTGCATATGTCATTAGAGTGGATCGAGTTCTGCATCAAATCATTCTAAAAATGGTAATTGATCCAAAGGAAGCCCATAAGGTGAGATGGGAGAGAATTCTACAAGGAGCAAGGCCTAACCATCCCATTGTATTACGATTATTGTTAAAGGGGATACAAGTAGCACCCACGTACCCTGAGTTGATGAAGATGGTCAGAGAAGAAGAGGCCTTGCTGGATGAGAAGAATCAAGGGTCTGCAGGAGGGGTGACTGTTGTCCCAAAAGCTGGAAAGGTATCAGCCCAACAAGTTCAAATCGAGTCAGGGTCACACGAGGATGACAGTAAGGAGGGTACAGAGTGGGGAGAGAACACTAGAATTCTTGTATCCACATCAACATCTGAAGAGTCTCCAGTTACGCTGCTAACACAGGTAGCTCAAGCTCAAGATCAATTACAACAAACGTTGTTGAAGGTCATGGCAGCTCACTACTCAGACTGATTGAATCAACCCCAGGAAGTGCTTTAAGTGTGGAGAGTCTGGTCATTTCAGGAGGCAGTGACCAGGCCCGGACTGGGACAAAAAATAGGCCCGGGCATTTTAGACTGAGCAGCCCATGACATATTTACCGGAAGGCACGGAGAGCATAAGGGGGGGCGGAGAATGTGGGGATGGTGTGGAGAGCACTGAGGGGGGCTGGAGAGCACAAGCGGGGGTAGAG
>BLSH010024049.1:600988-627498 GCA_018402905.1 Glandirana rugosa
GTCCCGGGGGTCCACGAGAGGTCCCGGGGGGTCACGAGAGGTTCTAGGGGGTCACGAGCGGTCCGGGGGAGTCACGGGAGGTCCGGGGGGAACCACGAGACGTCCGGGGGGAATCACGAGAGGTCCGGGGGTTACGAGAGGTCTGGGGGGACACGAGAGGTCGGGGGGTGGTCACGAGAGGTTCGGGGGGTCACGACAAGGGGGGCCTGGAGGGCACTGAGGGGGCCTGGCGAGCACTGGGGGATCTTGGAGAGCACTGGGGGGCCCTGGAGAGCACCTGGGGGCCCTGGAGAGCACTGGGGGGGCCCTGGAGAGCACAGGGGGCTGGAGAGCACTGGGGGGCCTGGGGAGCACTGGGAGGGCCTTGGAGAGCACCTGGGGGGCCCTGGAAAGCACTGGGGGGCCCTGGAGAGCACTGGGGGCCCTTTAGGGCACGGGGGCTGGAGAGCACTGGGGGAGCCTAAGAGCATGGGGAGGTTGAGAGCACTAGGGGGCAGTAGAAAGAAGCTGGATAGGAGGAGCGGCTGCATATACAGTAGAAGAATCCATCTATTTATTTTTCTCCTATGGCCTCTGAGTGCCCACGGGAAGGACAGAAAGAGAATCGGGCACTCAGAGGCTGTAGGAGAAAAATAAATAGATGGATTCTTCTACTGTATATGCAGCCGCTCCTCTTATCCAGGTGCAAGCATTGTGAGCCACACTTACTTTCCTTCCTGTGCGGCGTCTCGTCTCGTGCATATCCCCTCCCTCTTCACGGTCACAGCAGGTAACGTGACCTGTAGTCTCTGCCCCCCGTCCGAACTGAAAGGCAGCCAGCCACAGAGAGGCCGGGTGAGCGGCGGGGGCTCAAGGAGCAGCTCAGCTGCCTTGGCCCCGAAGAACATGCGGCCCGGCGGCCACGGCCCACCGGGCAAGTGCCCGGTCTGCCCTATGGTCAGTTCAGGCCTGGCAGTGACCAAAAAGAGAAGAGGAATTCAATTTCATGGCAGAGTTATTGAAAGCATTACAACAGATATTGGCTACCCAGAAGGTGGGAAACTTCAGAGGGTCTCAGTGAAGGAGCCAACTGAGAAACCAAAGAATTTGAGCTCCAAGATGCAAAGCAGAAGTAGGACAAGTCCGAAGAAGGGGAGTCCCAAGAAAAAGAAAATACTTAACCCATCAACAGAGTCTAAGGGCCAAGTGCAGGGAGTCAATACTGGGTCAATTCATAGGGCCATAGTTAGATCCTCACAGAGTGGTCTTATAAGAAATTCCTGTGAAACAATAAAGGGTACGTCACCAGAGAAGTTGGTAGGGCTATCCCCTATTGTTTCAGTGCAAGTGGAAGGTATACAGAGATTTCTATGATCAGTACCTGAAACATGTCCCATTGAACAAGTTGGAGGAATTGCAAATATGGGGACTGGGGACCAGCCGATTTCCTTATGTTAGTATATACCTAGGAGAATCTTCTTAGGGCCAGCTGCCACAGGGAGGGTGGAGACCTTCCATATTCTAGTTGTGGTGTGCCCAAGGCCAGCTGGAGCTGAGCACAACCGGGACTAACACTGACCTGGTACAAATACTGCTGGAGAAGGTAGTAGGAGAAGATGGGACTGTGCCTAAGGAAATTCATCCCACTCTATATCAAGCCTGTCAATAAGTGATCCAGGAAGCAACCCCGTGCTACCCCACGCACCGGGTAGGTCATCTGTGGAACCTGGACTGGAGAAATTGTGCTTCAGCCTGGGGAAGTCACCTGTTTGAAGGCTACAGTGAAATTGACCTGGGACCATCCTGGGTTCTTCGTATTGTTGGAAATGGATGAGCAAGCTTAAGTGGCTGGCTTGGTCATGGTTCCCTGAGATAGTACCCAAGAAGGCCCTATTGAGAAATAAGAAGAAAGTGCCTATTAGTTTGCAGAATGTTTCTGATCGTCCTGTGATCCTGAAGGCAAGAATGTCTGTGGGCCAAGTGAGCGCAGCAACCCCCGTGACACCTGAGGAAGAACAGAAGAAAAAAGGCCTGCAAAGTTTGAGGAAAGAGATGGAAGAGCGTGATGCTGGTTTGCCGCCTGTATGGAGAGAGAGAATGAAGTCTCAGCTACGTCGGTAGGAGAAAATCTATTGGCCCGATATGAGGAGGGAGGAGGTAGAGGATTATTGCCGCTCTTGTCTATCTTGTATCCAGATAAAGACCCTTCCAACCCGTGCTGCCCCTATGGGGTATTCACAAAGTCAGGGCCCTTTAGACCTAGTATGTATTGACTTCTTGTGCCTGGAACCAGATACAGGTGGAAGAAGCAGCATATTAGTGGTAACTGATCACTTTACCGGCTATGCACAAGCCTACCCTACCAAGGATCAGCAAGCCACTACAGTTGCCAAGGTGTTGGTGGAGAAATTCTTTGTCCACTATGGGCTGCCGGTTGGAATCCACTCAGATCAAGGGAGGGACTTTGAAAATAGACTTATACAGCAAATGTGCAAGTCTTTTGGCATTAAGAAGTCATGTACCACGCGCTATCATCCTCAAGGAGAACTAGATACCTTGTCTTCTGAGAAGAAGCTGAATTGGGGAAATCATCTTGCTACTCTAGTACATGCTTACAACAGTACTGTGAGTGATGCAACGGGGTATTCACCCTACCGTCTCATGTTCAGGCGGGAGGCTAGAGTGCCAATTGACTTGGTCTTTGAAAACATCTGCTGATGACACTTCGTTGACATCTCACAAAAGCTATGTAGACCGGTTGAGAAAAAATTTGAAACAAGCATATGAAGTTGCCAGACAGCATGCTACTACCCAAGAAGCAAGAAATAAAAATAATTTTGATCTTCGTGTGAGAGTTCAGGGGCTTCAGCCAGGAGATAGGGTACTGTTGAAAAATTTGGGTATGCCTAGAAAGCATAAGATCGCTGATCGGTGGAGGCCCCATCCTTATATTATCTGCAAGCAGCTGTCTGGATTGCCTGTATACCAGATCCGGCCTGAACGTCAAGATGGTCCTTTGAAGATGTGGCATTGAGATCATTTGCTTGCCCTTTCTGATGCAGTCAGGATGCCTCCTATTGCAGATGCTCCTTTGGAGGATCCGAACCCTCCTAAGACAAGATCTCGATGGAAGCCTCCTGCTAAGACTATTAGAGCATTCTCTGAAGAAAGTGAGGATCAGAATGTAATACCATCCTGGTTGTGGCATCTTATAATCATCTCTGACAAAGAGGTTCAACCCTGGTACCACAGGTCTAGATCACCCACTAAAGCAAGCAAAACATCAACATCTTCTAGGCCACAGAGACCTAGTCCCCCGTTGTCGTCAGGAAAGAAGGTTCCTTCGGGTCATTGGATCAATCCCATTACCAAATTCTCTCCCGCCTTTATGAAGCATACCGTTCCTTTGCCTGAGAAAAACCGTTTGATTCCACAGAGTCTGTCACCTAGTCAAGGAATGGGGCCAAAGATCATCCTGACGTTTTACCCTCCCCTACTTTGGAACAAGGAGATCTAATCAGTTTTAATGATGACTGTGTTCCTGTGCCCGCATGCACTGCAGAGCAGAGTAAGAATTCTACCTCTAATGTGTTGCACAAAATGGACTGCCTTCCTGAGGATTATATGCCCTCCAAGGCCATATATATAGAAGACTCCACTTCAAATCTTCAAATGGAGGAAAATCATATTCAGCAAGTTACTTTATCATGTGAACTGGAGAAAGACAATATCTTCAACTTTCATACAGATGTTGTCTCTCATCCTGAGTTAGCAGTTGATAAAGCATCTCCTACATTGGGAAATATTCAAGAGAGCACTACTTCTCATCCTGCCCCTGATTCACCTATTCGTCTTCAAAGAAATATTCATCCACCTCGAAGATTGAATTATGACACCCTGGGAGAAAGTTCTGATAAACTAATTCCTACAATTCAAAGAACGGGTTCTACCCCAGCCCTTGTCATGCAAAATCCAGCTGGGGGTGTTCCCCATGCAACCCCTGACACCATTGGGTGGGACATGGCTATTGCCCTGGTCTGTCAGAAAACTGATTATGAACTCACTGAAAATGTGTATAGGTGGTTTCAACAGAGTCCAGATGTTTGTCAGTATTTGTTAAATTTACCTGAAAGTTAGGTTCAATTAACCTTGTGTTTTTTTTGGTTGTCAGGCCCTGAGTATTTGGGGACCGAATGTTTCAAGTGGGGAGAGAGTATAGCCAGGAGCCCATCTTTGCTTCCCTGGCATATTGACATTTGTGCTCATTTAATGCTGCAAAGTATTCTCCCTAGTGTTAGTTTGCCCAATAATAAGGGATCTGTGCAGGAGTGATGTATGGTGGGACTTGTAGTGTGACAAGGAAAATAAGTAATCAGACTCTGTTGTGGAGAGACTTCATTTCCCATTAGGCTGTGCTGCAGTGAGTGCTCTTGGGAGAAACAGTGTCTCGTGGTCTATTTAAGTCAAGGGAGGAGCTTGTTGCGGCCTCTTTGGACGGCGCGATTGATCAGCAAGGATCCTGTGTGCCCTTCATAGCAGGATTGCGGCCCAAGGCCTACTTCCAGCGATCCAGCCAACTGAATTTTTACAGTGTCCCAGCCAGCTGCAGTGCTACAGTGTTTCGGTAGGTGATCTGCAGAGCCGACTTACAGACATCTGAGTCCATTCCAGAGCCGCATTGATCGATTAGGGCAGGGTTAGGCAACCTCGGCCCTCTAGCTGTGGTGAAACTACAAGTTCCATGAGACATTGCAAGACTCTGACAATCACAGGCATGACTCCTAGAGGCAGAGGCATGATGGGATTTGTAGTTTCACCACAGCTAGAGTGCCAAGGTTGCTTACCCCTGGAATAGGGAGAGCTGCAAGGAGTGCAGTGGATGCCGTTTTTCCTAAAGAAAAGAGCAAGTGTGTACCATCGGTTCCAGCGTCAGCATCATCATCATCATCTGAGCAGCTGGTTCATCAACTACACTCATTGCCTGGTTTGGTGAGTGGGTTTCAGCCCATCTATAAGAATACTTATCTTGTTTCCTGCAGTTCCACCCAGAAGTGGAACTTCCGCTTTAAGGGAAGGTGACCCACTGACATGCCACAACTGGCATGTCATTTTTTTTTTGGGGGGGGGGTCGGGGACAGGGTCCGAGGTCCACTTCCTCTCCTGGCGCCAAAAGGAAGTTCACCTTCCCCCCTCTCCCACTCGGCGATCTTCTGGGACACGTCACAGGTCCCAGAAGATACTCCGTCCATTCACAGCGCAACTCGCGCATGCGTGGTGCTCGTCTGGCTTTGAAGCCACATATGGTCGCCCACCCTTGTGATGCCAGCGCCATACAGACGAGAGGGAGAAGAGTGTCGCTGCAGGCGGCTGCTTCGCTGGAGCCTTGTAGCTGCTGACTTTTAACAGGGTGGAACTCCGCTTTAAAGAAATATCCTGCTCATAATTTGGATTATAATTAGGGCTAGTTTACACTTGCTTCGGCTTCAACGCTCATTAAAGCTCATACAGCTTCAACAAGCTTTTATGATGTGTTCTTGAGGCTTCGGCTGTGCTTCTAAGAGGCTTCAACAAGGCTACAATGAAGCTTCAGTGATTCACTTTTGAAGCCTTGTTGAAGCTTGGCCGATGCCCTGTGTGTTTGTTGATATCTCATACCTGCAATTTCTCCAAAACAAAGGGAAGTTAAAGCTGAATTACAGCCTCTGAAAAGCCGCAGGTGCTTCAAGCGAGCTTCAAACAAGCTTTGTCATAGACTTCTATGGAGGCGTTGGAGAGGCTGTGAAGCCTGGCTAAAGCTACATGGGGTATCATTTTTGACGTGAAGCAGAATCGCAGATAAGCCAACGCAAGGTGTAAACAGGGCTGTAAGCCAACCATTTTATTTAGTGACAGGGGCTTAGACTGGCGTTAAGGGAGCTTTTTTGACGTGAAGCAGAATCGCAGATAAGCCAACGCAAGGTGTAAACAGGGCTGTAAGCCAACCATTTTATTTAGTGACAGGGGCTTAGACTGGCGTTAAGGGAGCTTTAACAACGCCTGTCTGACGCCCTGTTTTGAAGCAAAGTGTAAACGAACCCTTAACCACTTGCCGATCGGCATTTGACGGCGGCAAAGTGGTTTGTTCCCGCAAAACGCCGTCATACGACGGCGGCCGCGAGATCGCGCCTAGTGAACGCGCGCGCACCACCGGAGGCGCGCGCCCGCGCTCACTGTGTTCGGGGAGGGCCAGGGAACGGGTGCGGCGGCTTCGATTGCCGCCGGCTACCCGCGATGGCCCCCCCGGAGCGAGGGAACGGAGGTCCGTGTAAGTAAACTCTGTGTGAGGGGGAAGGGCTGTGATCACAGCCTTCCTGTACATGGAAGCTGTGATCACTTCCCTTCCCCTGTTAGGGCAGCCCCCATACAGTAAGAACACGCCCAGGGAACACAGTTAACCATTAGAGCGCCCCCTGCAGGTTAACCCCTTCACTGCCAATGGCATTTACACAGTAATCAGTGCATTTTTATAGCACTGATCGCTGTATAAATGCCAATGGTCCCAAAAAAGTGTCAAAATGGTCCGACATGTCCGCCCCAATATCGCAGTACCGCTAAAAATCGCAGATCGCCGCCATTACTAATAAAAAATAAAAAAAAAATAAAAATCCCAAAAATGAATTCTCATCATCTGTAAACGCAACCACTTTTGCGCAAACCAATCAATAAACGCCGATTGCGATTTTTTTTCAAAAATATGAGGAAGAATATAAATCGGCCAAAAACGGTGAAAAAAATGTTTTTTTATATTTTTTTTTTTGGATTTGTATTTTAGCAAAAAGTAAGAAATTTGTTTTTTTTTTGCAAAATTGTCGCTCTTCTTTTGTTTATAGCGGCGATCAGAAATGACGCAGAGGTGATCAAATACCACCAAAAGAAAGCTCTATTTGTGGGAAAAAAAGGACGCAAATTTTGTTTGGGTACAACGTCGCACGACCGCGCAATTGTCAGTTAAAGTGACGCAGCGCAGAATTGCAAAAAGGGCTCCGGTCCTAAAGCTGGAAATCCTTCCGGGGCTGAAGTGGTTAAAGTGCACTGGATTGCTGTTAGTTGCAGTTTATCCTACAAGTCAGTGATCACTGTGAAGGTTGTTGAATTCAGTGAAGTTTAAACTTTTGTGCCTCATCTCAGGGTTTTAGAGGACACAGTGCTATTGGGTACCTAACTTCCAATCAATATAGCCGGCAGAAGATCTACTGAACTTTGCAATACAGGATTGCTGCAGTCACAGCTCTGCAATCCCCTTACTTTATTATACTCAGGGTTGTTGCTTAGTGCTATTGCATCCCCTAAGTACCCTCTGAATTAGAGCAGGAGGATTTAGATAGATAATTAATACTGCAACTGTGTTCATGTTAAACTGAATTGTTATAGAGTGGTACTGTTTATTTACATTCCATTAAGTGGTACCAATTTGCCCTAGGCTCACTCATTTCTATAGGATAATCATTACTTTACATTATTTTACTGCCAGTTAATACCCTGTTCTAGCAATTACAAGTCAGTCTACTGGTTTTGATATCTCAATTGGAAACATCTATATTGTTTCATATATTATAATTGTTGGTGAATAGCAGGGAGTGGTAAACATTGTTTGAGTGACCGCCCCTTTTATTCCTTATATTTAACCAAGTTAATCTGTGTGTAAGCTTTGTGAATTTCTGACTCGAAGAACTCTGTTGATTGTTGCCCTTTTAAAGTGTGATTTTTGCTATTCAAAAGTCTCCTTTAAAGAACGAGTTAAGTAAATCTTTTGAACTCAACCTTTGGTGTGGTCTCCATTACTGCAAGGGTGTCAGTTCAAATGGAACTTTGCAATATGAGTGAACCCAAGGTGTCAGAGGTGGTGGAGAACTCTTCAGAGAAGGAAGGCCAAGGGGGGAATTGAATTTTCAAGCAACCCTCAAGGGGGCAGCGCTACACCTGTAAGTTTAACTCTATGCACTTTATGATACATTTTTTGTGCTCACTTGTTTTAAGCAATAAAATTGTTATATGTTAAGTTCTTTGGTGCATTGCTTGCCCTTATAAGCCCACATCTGGGGGTTCAGCCTTTTTGTGGTTACTCCTTGTTAAGCACATGGCAGGTGCTGGCACCAACTGCTTTCTGCAAGAGCAAGCTGTCATATACATTCACCGGCTACTGTATTAGGTACACCTTGCTAGTCCTGGGTTGGCCCACCTTTTGGCCTTCATTCTTAGTGGCATAAATACAACAAAGTGTTGGAAACGTTCCTCAGATATTTTGCTCCATAGTGACATGATGGCATCACACAGTTGCTGCAGATTTGTCGGCTGCACATCCACTATACAAATCTCACATTCCAACACATCCCAAAGGTGCTGTATTGGATGGAGATCTGGTGAGTGTGGAGGCCTTTGGAGTACAGTGATCTCATTGTCCAGTGGTGAGATGATTGGAGGAGATGTGGTGAGTGTGGAGGCCATTGGAGTACAGTGACCTCATTGTCCAGTGGTGAGATGATTGGATGGAGATGTGGTGAGTGTGGAGGCCGTTGGAGTACAGTGACCTCATTGTCCAGTGGTTAGATGATTGGATGGAGATGTGGTGAGTGTGGAGGCTATTGGAGTACAGTGACCTCATTGTCCAGTGGTGAGATGATTGGATGGAGATGTGGTGAGTGTGGAGACCATTGGAGTACAGTGACCTCATTGTCCAGTGGTGAGATGATTGGATGGAGATCTGGTGAGTGTGGAGGCCATTGGAGTACAGTGACCTCATTGTCCAGTGGTGAGATGGTTTGGTGAGTGTGGAGGCCATTGAAATACAGTGACCTCATTGTCCAGTGGTGAGATGGTTTGGTGAGTGTGGAGGCCATTGGAGTACAGTGACCTCATTGTCCAGTGGTGCGATGATTGGATGGAGATGTGGTGAGTGTGGAAGCCATTGGAGTACAGTGACCTTGTTGTCCAATGGTGAGATGATTGGATGGAGATGTGGTGAGTGTGGAAGCCATTGGAGTACAGTGACCTCATTGTCAAGTGGTGAGATGATTGGATGGAGATCTGGTGAGTGTGGAGGCCATTGGAGTACAGTGACCTCATTGTTCAGTGGTGAGATGATTGGATGGATATGTGGTGAGTGTGGAGGCCATTGAAGTACAGTGACCTCATTGTCCAGTGGTGAGATGATTTGAGCTTTGTGACACGGTGCATTGTCCTGCTGGATGGAGCCATCAGATGATGGGGACACTGTAGTCATAAAGGGATGGACACGATCAGCAACAATACTCAAGTAGGCTGTGGCATTTAAACAATGCTCAATTGGTTACTAAGGGGCCCAAATTGTGCCAAGAAAATATCCCCCCACACCATTACACCACCAGCCTGATCCGTTGATACAAGGCAGGATGGGTCCATGCTTTTATGTTTACACCAAATTCTGACCCCACCATCTGAATGTCGCAGCTGAAATCGAGACTCATTAGCACAGGCAACGCTTTTCCAATCTTCTATTGTCCAATTTTGGTGATCCTGTGCGAATTGTAGCCTCAGTTTCCTGTTCTTAGCTTACAGGAGTGTCACCCGGAGCATTCAGAGATGGTATTCTGCATACCTTGGGTGTAACGAGTGGTTATTTGAGTTACTGTTGCTTACTGGAACCAGTCTGCCCATTCTCCTTTGACCTCAACAAGGCATTTTCCTCCACAACTGCCACTCACTGGATATTTTCTCTTTTCCCCACCATACTCTGTAAACTTGAGAGATGGTTGTGTGTGAAAATATAAGGGGATATCTGGCTATCAGGGAAGGACCACACACACACAGATCTTGATGTTGTGATTTATCTTGTATACAGATTAGTCGTAATAAAAAAGGTCAGTTTTAGTAGGCACCAATATAAAGCATGTAGATTGGGTTCAGTGTGCGACAGTAAGTCACGCAGACAAGTGCAATAGAAAATTATATTGAAGTAAAGTAGCAACAGTTCACAACAACCCAGAGGGACACCTGTCCAACCAGGTACACTCATGAATTCCAGTGATGTGAAGTTGACAAGTATAAGCCGGGTTGACAGCGTCTGTTAAGAGAGCGGAATGTGGCCTGGTCATCCAGTGTCCAAAGCAGGAAGATGTCCAAGGGGGTTGCGACTCTATGCTTTCCCTCCTCGTCAGGAACATTTCTCCAATGCTAATACTGTCCCTAACAGGCAGGGAACCTGTCCCTACTCTACCAACTCACCAAAAGAGCACCAGGCCTAGGAGTCAAGGCCTTAAATAGGCTCTGTCTGACCCAAAATGGCTGCTGGAGTCACATGGGGCGTCAGCATCCAATCGAGTGCTTCCCCAGTGACCCAGGAAACCATAGAGGAACTGTGTTCCCCTTGATTTCCTGTTGCTGCGGAAAAACGCCATCTGCAGTGGAGAAAGTAGACTGCATCTGCCTACAGGCAATATATCAGTTGGCATTTATAGAGTGCCACCAGGCTTGGGGCTGTGCTTCTGGAGCACAAGTTCTACTGGAGGGGTGGTGGTTTGTGGTGTACCGGGCTGGCACTACAATGCTGTTGAGAAGAGCCCCACCTTACTGATACCGGGATGTTTCCTCAAGACAAGCGTTGTCCCTGAGCTAACCCTACTCACCAGGAACCTTTCCCCGTTGCTAATACTGTCCCTAACAGGCAGGGAACCTGTCCCTACTCTACCAACTTGCCAAAAGAATGCCAAGCCTAGGAGTCAAGGCCTTAAATAGGCTCTGTCTGACCCAAAATGGTTGCTGGAGTCACATGGGGCGTCAGCATCCAATCGGGTGCTTCCTCAGTGACCCAGAAAACCATAGAGGAACTGTGTTCCCCTCGATTTTCTCTCCAGCTGCAGTGTCGCTGCGGAAAAACGCCACCTGCAGTGGAGAAAGTAGACTGCATCTGCCTACAGGCAATATATCAGTTGGTATTTATAGAGTGTTACCAGGCTTGGGGCTGTGCTACTGGAGGACAAGTTCTACTGGAGGGATGGTGGTTTGAGGTGTACCGGGCTGCTGAGGAGAGCCCCACCTTACTGATACCGGGATGCTTCCTCAAGACAGGCGTTGTCCCTGAGCTAACCCTACTCACCAGAAAGCTTTCCCCGCACTATGCACTTACCCTCATCAGCGGTGTCTCTATCCCTGACCTACCATTTGCTCCAGACACACCCGAATGAGGCGGGTACATTATTATATATGATCCCACATCCAGATAGCCGCCTAAAATCTCCAGAGATTAAAGTGTTTATTCTAGGGTGACCAGACGTCCCTGGTTTCAGGGGACAGTCCCCGGATTGAGGACACTGTCCCTGGACCAAATCTGTCCCCGGTTTTGTCCCCTGATTGGATTTGAACAGGGGCCCAAGCCATTCAAAGACAGTCAGTGCAGAATTTAAAAAAAATTCTGAATTGCACCCCCCCCCCCAACTCTGCTGCTCCTACTAGCTTTGGGGGGGGGGGGGTGTAATTCCCTCTCGCATGTTCTTGTGCCTTGGCTCAAGACCCGGCCAGCTGTCTGCCTATCTCCTTGCCTTCCCCAGCGGAGTGATCTTCCTCTGCTCAGTTCCGCTCGCCACCCAGTAGTAGCCGGGGCCCGAAGAGAGGCTGTGAGCCGGGCAGTGGTGGTGACAGCGGGAAAAGGCAGCTGAGCTCAGCTGGCAGTGTCCAGCAGCGGGCACAGAGGGGAAGTGGTTTTGATTGTGGGGCTGCCCATGCCTTTAAGGCTTCAACACCAGTGTGCTTTGGGGGTGTCTGTGTGAATAGACTACACTGCACTGTGTCTGTCTCTCTGGAATAATGGATGGAATCACAGACAGCAGGCATTCTATCGTGGCTCTGGCTGGCATTGCGCTGCCACAGTGTCACATGACATGGCTGCTGGGACAGGAATTTGTGCCTTCCCTTTGTAAAAGCAACCTCCCCCACAGTGAGAAAACACTTGTTAGGCACACATTTAACCCTTTGATTGCCCTAGATGTTAACCCCTTCCCAGTGTCATTAGCATGGGCGTCCGCAGAACTTTTTCCAGGGGGGGGGGCATAATTTCAAGGTCATCCATGCTCTGCCCCTTTTTGACAAAGTCATAATTACATTATCACGGTCAGAGACTGCAGACGTAGTACAGGAGATGGTCAGAGACTGCAGACATAGTACAGGAGATGGTCAGAGACTGCAGACATGATCCAGGAGATGGTCAGAGACTGCAGACGTGATACAGGAGACAGTCAGAGACTGCGGACATGATACAGGAGACGGTCAGAAACTGCAGACATGGTACAGGAGACGGTCAGAGACTGCGTACATAGTACAGGATACGGTCAGAGACTACGGACATAGTACAGGAGATTGTCAGAGACTGCAGACATAGTACAGGATACGGTCAGAGACTGCATACATAGCACAGGAGACAGTCAGAGACTGCAGGCATAGCACAGGAGACAGTCAGAGACTGCGGACATGGTACAGGAAACGGTCAGGGACTGCATACATGGCCCAAGAGACTGTCAGAAACTGCATACATGGCTCAAGAGGATAAGGACCTAGTGGGGAACCCCTGATCTGATCCCTGATTCCAGGGGGGGGGCAATTGCCCCCCCTTGCCCCTACCTGCGGACACCCATGGTCATTAGTACAGCGACAGTGTATATTTTTAGCACTGATTACTTTATTAGTGTCACTGGTTCCCACAAAGTGTCACTTAGTGTCCGATTTGTCCGCCGCAATATCGCAGTCCCGCTATAAGTCACTGATTGCCGCCATTACTGGTAAAAATAAAATATGTCGCCGAATTTCATTTGAAAAATCTGGTCACCTTAGTTTATTCAGACCTCTCTGAGAACCTGACGGAGTCCATGAGGGGACAATTCCCTTAACAGACTCCACTCCATCTGTAATAATGGCACAGTGCCACCTACAGGATGGAGGCAAACCTGCCCCTGCCTTCAAGTTGAAGGGCTATTTGTCAGACTCCAGAACTCCATTTATGATTGTGTTGGTCCCTGGTAAGGATTGGATACTCCTTGTCTTGAGGAACCCATTACCCACTGGAGACATGGAAGCTTTATCCTACCCATGCCACTTGAAGGTTTGAGAGTCTATACAAACAGCCAGCATGTTAAAGTGAATAGATTCTGAAACTTGTAGGAAGTAATATGAGTTTCATACTGCATGTGCCCAGCAAGATGCACCGACCAGTGTGAGACCTCAGGAACATGGCCGTTAGGAGGATGAAAATCTCGGTACTAAATCATCACCACGGGAAGATTCTGAGTCCGATGGAGTGCAACAAATTTTATTCATATGCTGCCTAAAATGTAATTTATGGTCTTTTTTCCTGCCGGGAAATTAATGCAGTTCTTGGTGAGAGGACACCAGCGCTTTTCCAAAGTGCGCACCATGCCATCACTCCTCGCCCCGGAGACGCGCTCAAGTCCAGCTGCATCTGTAATGATTAGACGTCTGATCCGTTGAGCTGAAATCGATTGCCTGCTGTTCGGGGCATATTAATAATACACGTTTCCCTTGTAGTAATATGTATTGCATGTAACAGTCTGAGGCAGCTTCAATAACGCTGAAATAATGGATATCTTTTGTTACACCTTAGGGGGAGTATTTACTTTATTTATTAGCTCTTCCCTCACTGGACCACCTGAAGGACATGTTAACTTACTTGTCAAAAATACATGTACTTTCCAAAAATTGTTAGTCATATTTCATTCATTTAAATTACATTTTTGTGGCGTATTAAACTAATAACCATTTTTCCAATAGCGTCCTCCAGGAGGTTTGAAAGCAGATACACTATAATCCCAAAAGTATTGAGACGCCTGCCTTTACATGCACATGAAATGTAATGGTATCCCAGTCTTAGGGTTCAATATTGACTTGGCCCACCCTTTGCAACTATGACATCTTCAACTCTTCTGGGAAGGCTGTCCACAAGGTTTAGGAGTGTCTATGGGAATGTTTGACCATTCTTCCAGAAGGGCGTTTGCGAGGTCAGGCACTGATGTGGATGAGACCGTTGCCGGTGAGTGTATATGAGCCATAATATTTGGAGGAGCTCAGAAAGGGGGCGTGGAGGAACTCCGCTATGGGGGTTGGAGGAGTTCAGCTATGGGGGATGAAAGAGCTCAGTTATGGAAGATGTGGGAGCTCAGCTTGGGGGGTGGAGGGGCTCAGTTTTGGGGGATAAAGGAGCTTGGCTTTGGGGGATCGAGGAGCTCAGCTATGAGGGATGAAGGAGCTCAGTTATGGGAGATGGAGGAGCTCAGCTATGAGGGATGAAGGAGCTCAGTTATGGGAGATGGAGGAGCTCAGCTATGAGGGATGAAGGAGCTCAGTTATGGGAGATGGAGGAGGTCAGCTATGAGGGATGAAGGAGCTCAGTTATGGGAGATGGAGGAGGTCAGCTATGAGGGATGAAGGAGCTCAGTTATGGGAGATGGAGGAGGTCAGCTATGAGGGATGAAGGAGCTCAGTTATGGGAGATGGAGGAGCTCAGTTATGGGAGATGGAGGAGCTCAGTAATGGGAGATGGAGGAGCTCAGTTATGGAAGATGTGGGAGCTCAGCTTGGGGGATGGAGGAGCTCAGTTTTGGGGGATAAAGGAGCTTGGCTTTGGGGGATGGAGGAGCTCAGCTATGAGGGATGAAGGAGCTCAGTTATGGGAGATGGAGGATCTCAGTTATGGAAGTTGGAGGATGGAGGAGCTCAGCTTGGAGGATGGAGGAGTTCAGCTTTGGGGGATAGATGAGCTCAGCTTCGAGGGATGGAGGAGCTCGGCTATGAAGGATGAAAGTACTCATTTAAGGGAGATGAAGGAACTCAGTTAGGGAAGAGCTCAGCTTGGGGGGGTGGAGGAGCTCGGCTTTGGAGGATAGAGGAGTGCAGATTTGGGGGATGGAGGAGCTCAGCTATGAGGGATGAAAGAGCTCAGTTATGGGAGATGGGGAGCTCAGCTTGGAGGATGGAGGATCTCAGCTTTGGGGGATGGAGAAACTCAGCTATAAGGGATTGAGAAGCTCAGCTATGAAGATCGATGATGTAGATGGCAGCTATTTACTTTGGACACGAGGCGATTAAAAGGGGATATAATTACAATGTACAGATATATTAAAGTTGCCCCCAGTAACATGACTAAACTGTTTATGCTTAAGTCACTGAAGAGGACATGTGGCCATGATATGAGGTTAGAAGAAAGGAGGTTTAACCTTAGATTGAGGAAAGGGTTCTTTACTGTTAGAGCAGTAAAATGTGGAACTCCCTCCCCAGGAAGTGGTACTAGCTGAAACTTCACAAAACTTTTAGATGTCTTCCTCAAGAAGCAGAATATACAGGGCTATGGGCATTGTTAGGAAATAAAAATTACACACATATGTTGGACTGGATGGACTTTTATCTATTTTCATCAAGGTAACACAATAAGATGTGCAATGGGAGTGGACATGCGTCTCTGCCCTGAATGTTTAGTCATATTCACTGATTTATAAATCCGTCCCGATGGGTAATGAAATGTTTATATGTGTGTGTGACCTTGTTCTAGTGGAAGATTCTGCTTTCTGCGCATTTTCTTTCATATACTTATTTTTTATAAAACTTCTCTTCATCAAACCGGAGATTTTAATACTTTTTTTGTGAATTATTTACAGCAGCTTTTAAAAAAAAGGACATTTATTAGGGCTCAATAAATTAATCATTACGTGAAAGGCTCTTTGCAGTTCCCCTCCATCCGCCTGTCTGCCGCAATCAAGAGCATTGGATCACTGCTGGCGAGAGTTTAGTTCCCGTGTTAGACGGGAGTTTTATGGCAGAGAGGGAACGCCACAAATGTTCCACCTGTTTGTAAAAATCCATAAAATTACCGATTTTCGTTTCCTGTTTCACTGCTAAAGGTTTCTTCTGTTTGTAAAAGTTCTTAATGGTCAAAATGCAAATACAGTAAATGGTGAAGCATAGACTACTTTTTTGTTATAATATATTTTATGATATATAATTATTATATTATTTTGGGGGTTGGGCTTGGCACCTTAGTTCCAGTGAAGGGAACTCTTAAGGCGTCAGCATACCAAGCCATTTTGGACATTTTCATGCTCCCGACTTTGTGGGAAGAGTTTGGGGATGGCCCCTTCCTGTTCCAACATGACTGCCCACCAGTGTACAAAGCAGGGTCCATGAAAACATGGATGAGCGAGTTTGGGTTCTTGGTCAAAGGCCCTTCTCCCCCAATCGCTCAGTATAGATGGCGGCCTGCTCTAGGAAGAGTCCTGGTGGTTCCAAACTTCTTCCATTTATGGATGATGGAGGCCACTGTGCTCTTTGGGACCTTCAATGCTGCAGACATTTTTCAGTGGCCTTCCCCAGATCTGTGCCTCCGTACAATCCTGTCTCGGAGGTCCACACACAATTACTTTGACTTCATGGCTTATATATATGATATGGCGCTAAACCTAAACTGTACAATGTGAAAAGATATGGCAAGACTGCCACACATAGATACAATTACAGTTATCATTAACTATAAATATAAAATAAGTGCAAAAATACAGTGTGTATAAAGTGCATAAAAACCAACACATAAAATGCAGTGATTTGGGGTCAGCAACTGCGACGCGTTTCGTCTTAACAGACGTCGTCTGGGGGTTACCGACCCCCCAAAAGGCTGTGCTTATATAGCAACATTCACCCAAATTTAAAAACCGCATTTCCGCCCGGAATAGCGTGCTAGAGCTAGATGCTCAAAGTGTTATTGTCCCAAAACCTGGAAACTAATTGGAAGTTCATATAGATGCAAACAAACAAAAAACCAAAAAATGTTAAAAAAAACAGTCCATATCCCAATATGGTTGCCAGTATCAAAAGTTCATCAGAAGATTCTGTTCAGATGATACCAAGATATGAGACAAGAATAAGATTCAAGCATTAACCCTTAGATGGAATCCAACCCCTTTTAGATGGAAGGCTTACCAGAGGTAAGATATATTCACGCCTGAATATATCTGGAGAAACCGGACGTCAGGGTAAAGGAGGCAAACATCACACTATCCCGGGCAGGACTCACATGGATGATGGTTGGTCTTACTTGTAAGACTAGCGCTTCTGGAATGGTTCCACACTTCCACGACCCGATGCCACTCCAAACTCCAGTGTAGCCAATGGGGGGGATTTGTTCATCACCTGGAGCTCACCAAACAGAGGTATTCCGGAAGGGTATGGAGATAAATTCAAAAGAAGGCTCTCTCTATCCCCTCCCCTTCCCAATCCCCAGCCCCCCTTTACCTCTGTCCATGCTTTTACCCTTCCCGGACCTCCCCCTTTCCCATTTCTTCTTAATATTTCTTACCACAACTTTTATGTTCGCATAGTATTTTGCTACTGAAGACCGCCAGGTAGTTCATAAACATTCGCTTGATACCCTGTGATTTGAAATACCATGTATGAACTATATGCTACCTTTGTACTATTCAACATTTGTGATATGTCTGTTGTAACATTTGCTACAAAATTTCAATAAAAAGATTTAATAAAAAAAAAAAAAAAAAATTCAAAGGAAGGGGAAAAAAGCTCCAAATAGTGTAAAAACCTCCCAAATAGAGGTAAATTTAATGGTATTTATATAAAACCATGGGTATATGTAAAGCCGGCAGATACACAAGTAAGATAAAAACTAACACATAAAACGCAGTGATTTGGGGTCAGCAACTCCGACGCGTTTCGTCTTAACAGACGTCGTCTGGGGGTTACCGACCCCCCAAAAGGCTGCGCTTATATAGCAACATTCACCCAAATGTAAAAACCGCATTTCCGCCCGGAATAGCGCGGCGTGCGTTTCAATGGAGCACTTCCGGTAAATTCCGGAACTAGCGCGAGCGCATAGAGAAAAGTTCAAACTGGTCTGAACAGTGGCGGAAAAAACATTCAAACTTGTCCGAACAGTGACGGGACAAATTGGGCCAGCTAACAAGTACACTGGTGATCAAAAGGCAGGCAAAACGAAATGCTACATTGTCGTCACGGGCTAGAAAAAATACAGACAGACCCACGTGACTTCCGCCTATGGTGATACCTTGTGCGGTCCACTGACGTACATCCGCGCGGAAGAGGCAAGTAGAGGCGACAGCTGACATAATGTCAAAACCTATCGCCGGAAGGACCAAACTCCCATGCCTCAAGATATATTTTAGCGTTCCACCAGCAGGAAACAAAGAGAATGACTTATTCAAATCAGTAAGCCGCAAGTGGATCAAAAAACCTACAGCACGCAAATAAGTCTCGTTTTGAGGCAATCTGAGAAATTAACGGGTGAATGGTACTTTACAAATGTATAGCACACAAATCAGTATAGAATTAATATAATTGAAAAGTAAAATATTATTGTGCCATTAAATCGGAAGAGGGGAACATAGAATAGTATTAAACTACACATTTGCTAAATAAACAGGATTAGGCACAATATATAAAGGTTGACCTTCACCTCAATGTTTATTCGATAAATGATGGGTCAGGTCAAATGTTCAGGAGGCATATTGGATTTACAATCTAAAACGTAGGATAATATAATACTATCTAACCAGGGAAACATTATTCAGGAATACCTCATCAATAATTATAGATAGCAGTTACTAGTGACCAAAAGGGCAAAATAATAAGTTGCTGACCCCAAATCGCTGCGTTTTATGTGTTAGTTTTTATCTTACTTGTGTATCTGCCGGCTTTACATATACCCATGGTTTTATGTCAATACCATTAAATTTACCCCTATTTGGGAGGTTTTTACACTATTTGGAGCTTTTTTCCCCTTCTTTTGAATTTATCTCCATACCCTTCCAGAATACCTCTGTTTGGTGAACAAATCCCCCCCATTGGCTACACTGGAGTTTGGAGTGGCATCGGGTTGTGGAAGTGTGGAACCATTCCAGAAGCGCTAGTCTTACAAGACCAACCATCATCCATGTGAGTCGCTGCCCGGGATAGTGTGATGTTTGCCTCCTTTACCCTGACGTCCGGTTTCTCCAGATATATTCAGGCGTGAATATATCTTACCTCTGGTAAGCCTTCCATCTAAAAGGGGTTGGATTCCATCTAAGGGTTAATCCTTGAATCTTATTCTTGTCTCATATCTTGGTATCATCTGAACAGAATCTTCTGATGAACTTTTGATACTGGCAACCATATTGGGATATGGACTGTTTTTTTTTCCCCTTCTTTTAAATTTATCTCCATACCCTTCCGGAATACCTCTGTTTGGTGAGCTCCAGGTGATGAACAAATCCCCCCCATTGGCTACACTGGAGTTTGGAGTGGCATCGGGTCGTGGAAGTGTGGAACCATTCCAGAAGCGCTAGTCTTACAAGTAAGACCAACCATCATCCATGTGAGTCGCTGCCCGGGATAGTGTGATGTTTGTCTCCTTTACCCTGACGTCCGGTTTCTCCAGATATATTCAGGCGTGAATATATCTTTGCTCTGGTAAGCCTTCCATCTAAAAGGGGTTGGATTCCATCTAAGGGTTAATCCTTGAATCTTATTCTTGTCTCATATCTTGGTATTATCTGAACAGAATCTTCTGATGAACTTTTGATACTGGCAACCATATTGGGATATGGACTGTTTTTTTAACATTTTTTGTTTGTTTGCATCTATATGAATTTCCAATTAGTTTCCAGGTTTTGGGACTATAACACTTTGAGCATCTAGCTCTGTATGTCTTTTGCACTTTATACACACTGCATTTTTGCACTTATTTTATATTTATAGTTAATGATAACTGTAATTGTATCTATGTGTGGCAGTCTTGCCATATCTTTTCACATTGCACAGTTTAGGTTTAGCGCCATATCATATATACAAGATTACTTATTAGCGACAAGTTTGGTCATAGTGTGGCTGCTTACCCCTCTCGTTACCCCTAGCACAGTATCCTTTAAAATCAGACTTCATGGCTTAGTTTGTGCTCTGACATGCACTGTTAACTGTGGGACCTTATATAGACAGGTGTGTGCCAATCATGTCCAATCACCTGAATTTACCAGAGGTGGACTCCAATCAAGTTGTAGAAACATCTCAAGGGTGATCAGTGGAAACAGGATGCACCTGAGCTCAATTTTCACATGGATGAGTGAGTTTGGGTTCTTGGTCACCTCCTTGACTAAGGCCCTTCTCCCCCAATCACCCAGTTTAGATGGCGGCCGCACTAGGAAGAGTCCTGGTGGTTCCAAACTTCTTCCATTTATGGATGATGGAGGCCACTGTGCTCTTTGGGACCTTCAATGCTGCAGACATTTTTCTGTACCCTTCCCCAGATCTGTGCCTCCATACAATCCTGTCTCGGAGGTCTATAGACAATTCCTTGGACTTGATGGCTTGGTTTGAGCTCTACTAATGCAATGATAACTGTGGGGCCTTATATAGACAGGTGTGTGCCAATCATGTCCAATCACCTGAATTTACCACAGGTGGACTCCAATCAAGTTGTAGAAACATCTCAAGGATGATCAGTGGAAACAGGAGGCACCTGAGCTCAATTTTCACATGGATGAGTGAGTTTGGGTTCTTGGTCACCTCCTTGACTAAGGCCCTTTCCCCTAATCACTCAGTTTAGATGGCGGCCCGCACTAGGAAGAGTCCTGGTGGTTCCAAACTTCTTCCATTTATGGATGATGGAGGCCACTGTGCTCATTTGGACCTTCAATGCTGCAGACCTTTTTCTGTACCCTTCCCCAGATCTGTGCCTCCATACAATTCTGTCTCGGAGGTCTACAGACAATTCCTTGGACTTTATGGCTTGGTTTGTGCTCTGACATGCACTGTTAACTGTGGGACCTTATATAGACAAGTGTGTGCCAATCATGTCCAATCACCTGAATTTACCAGAGGTGGACTCCAATCAAGTTGTAGAAACATCTCAAGGATGATCAGTGGAAACAGGATGCACCTGAGCTCAATTTTCACATGGATGAGTGAGTTTGGGTTCTTGGTCACCTCCTTGACTAAGGCCCTTCTCCCCCAATCACCCAGTTTAGATGGCGGCCCGCACTAGGAAGAGTCCTGGTGGTTCCAAACTTCTTCCATTTATGGATGATGGAGGCCACTATGCTCATTGGGACCTTCAATGCTGCAGACCTTTTTCTGTACCCTTCCCCAGATCTGTGCCTCCATACAATCCTGTCTCGGAGGTCTACAGACAATTACTTGGACTTGATGGCTTGGTTTGAGCTCTACTAATGCAATGATAACTGTGGGGCCTTATATAGACAGGTGTGTGCCAATCATGTCCAATCACCTGAATTTACCAGAGGTGGACTCCAATCAAGTTGTAGAAACATCTCAAGGATGATCAGTGGAAACAGGATGCACCTGAGCTCAATTTTCACATGGATGAGTGAGTTTGGATTCTTGGTCACCTCCTTAACTAAGGCCCTTCTCCCCCAATCACCCAGTTTAGATGGCGGCCCGCACTAGGAAGAGTCCTGGTGGTTCCAAACTTCTTCCATTTATGGATGATGGAGGCCACTGTGCTCATTTGGACCTTCAATGCTGCAGACCTTTTTCTGTACCCTTCCCCAGATCTGTGCCTCCATACAGTCCTGTCTTGGAGGTCTACAGACAATTCCTTGTACTTTATGGCTTGGTTTGTGCTCTGACATGCACTGTTAACTGTGGGACCTTATATAGACAAGTGTCATGTCAAATCACCTGAATTTACCAGAGGTGGACTCCAATCAAGTTGTAGAAACATCTCAAGGATGATCAGTGGAAACAGAATGCACCTGAGCTCAATTTTCAGTGTCATGGCAAAGGCTGCAAATACTTATGAACATGGGAGTTCTTGTTTTTTATTTTTAATAAATTTGCAATGATTTCAAACAAATGTCTTTTACGTTGTCATTATGGGTATTGTTTGTGGAAATTTGGGGAAAATAATGAATTTAATCCATTTTAGAATGAGGCTGTAACATAACAAAATGTGGAAAAGGTGAATACTTTTTGGATGCACTGTACAGTATATGCAGTATTGCTGTGAATGACAGAGTGAGAGTTTTGAGTACCATAGTTTTACGCCATTCACGGGCACACACGATTTTAGGGGGTGACATGTTGGTTATTTTTTTTACTTGGCGCACCCCCACCTTTTATATTTTACCAAAAAAAAATGGGTACGTTATTGTGTTTGAATGCATTAAAACTCAGTTTAGTGTATTTTTTTTTCGTGATAATATTCATTTGATAAACATTGCGCAGTATTAAAAAAAGTAACAGCCACCATTTTTTATTCTCCTGGGTCTCTGCTGCCAAAAAAATATCATTGTTTGGGGGTTTTTTTCTAGCAGATTTTAACATGGGTGTGAAAAAATAAAAAATTGCCCTCTTGGACAAATGGTTAAGTTATTATTATTTATTTGTTTAGCAATATAAAAGGAGAGAAAGATTAAGAGACATGCAAGGTACCAGAGGGAAGTCGTAAAAGACATGCAATATAATAAAATGTCACAGTTTTTATTTGCGCAGCCATAAAACTATACACAATTGAGCCCGATAGAATAAGACTCACACATAGTAACACATCCAATAAACAACGCCACCATGCTCATATTCCTCATGTTCTCCGGTTATTATTGTAAATAATAAGAATGCCTCTCAATGCCCCATCATCCTCAATATCATAAATGATTCCCTTAGCACTGGTTTTATACCAACAATCCTCAAAACTGCTGCTATCACCCCGGTACCAAAAAAACCCAACATGGCCCAGGACAATTTAAACAATTTTCGCCCAATATCTAACTTACCCTTCCTTGCCAAGATCCTCGAGCGGGCTGTGACATCTCAGTTACATAATCACCTGACTTTAAATAATCTATTTGAACCCCTCCAATCTGGTTTTCGGCAGCTACACAGCACAGAAACCCCCTTGGTCAAAGTCACAAACGGACTTCTGTTAGCCTCTGATTCTGGGTCACTAACTATTCTTATTCTACTAGATCTTAGTTCTGCCTTTGATACTGTAGACTAGTGGTTCTCAGCCCTGTCCTCAAGTACCTCCAACAGGCCATGTTTTGGGAATTTCTCTTAGATAAAATAGCTTTCCAAAATACCAAGCCATTGACTCTGATTTAAAGCACCTGTGCAAGATAAAGGAAAACCTGCAAACATGGCCTGTTAGGGGTACTTGAGGACAGGGTTGAGAACCACTGCTGTAGACCACAATCTGCTACTCTCTCTCCTTGAAACCATATTTGGAGTCTCAGAATTGGCTCTGAAATGGATTAAGTCGTATCTCACCGATCGCTGTCTCTTGGTGGATTCAAGTCTGAATCTGGCCCAGTCAAGTACGGTGTTCCTCAGGGCTCAATCTTGGGTCCCTTACCTTTTAGCATATACATGTTTCCACTTGGCCAACTGCTGAGATCACATGGGCTCAACTGTCGCTTCTATGCTGATGACACTCAGATATACATCCACACTAAACCAGATTCTACTTTGGCTGCTTCTCTCCTATCTAACTGTATTTGTAATATAAAAACTTGGATGGCCCATAATTTCCTTCTGTGACCAGACTGAAGCCATGCTTATTGGCAGCCTCCCATCAATTACAGAAGGCCAGACCAAATAGCTTCTCTATAGATGGCGCTGTACTTGAGCTTCAGTCCAAATTGAAAAGTCTAGGGGTGATATTTGATGTTAGTCTAACCTTTGAGCCACAAAATGTTGTCAGAACATCTTTTTTCCACTTGAGGAACATTGCTCGGCTGCATCCCATGCTATCTTACACTGTAGCTGAAAAGCTGATCCATACATTTGTGTTCTCCCGACTTGACTTCTGCAATGCTCTACTTGCTGGGGTACCTAAATCCATCATAAATCGGCTCCAACAATATGTTCAAAATTCTGCAGCCAGAATGCTGACTAGGTCTGGTACAAGTGATCATATTACCCCTATCCTGGAGTCCTTGCACTTGCTACCCGTCAGGTTTCACATAGGTTTTAATATTTATTTATTTATTTTATTTATTATATTTTTTATTTATTTCAGGTACTTATATAGCGCCGTCAATTTACGCAGCGCTTTACATATACATTATACATTCACATCAGTCCCTACCCTCAAGGAGCATTCCCATAGACACTCCTAAACCTTTTGGACAGCCTTCCCAGAAGAGGTGAAGCTGTTATAGCTGCAAAGGGTGGGCCAACTCAATATTAAACCCTACAGACTAAGACCGGGATGCCATTAAAGTTCATGCATGTGTAAAGGCAGGCGTCCCGATACTTTTGGTAATATAGTGTATGTTTCTCACTAACATGTGACTAACATACAAAACTTTCTCTGATTGGCTGAGTAGGGGTTATGACATTATCAGCCTGTCTCTCTGACTTCATTGATAGAATACATTGCTTTTTCTGAATGGCTGAGCGCTGCTGTGATAGACACTACTGTGTTCCGTATATGAGCCTGGTCTGGAAGGTCTCGGCTTGAACCCGGAACACAGTGCAGTATGCTGTATGTAGCCGCAGCAACGTGCAGTTTATACTGCATATACAGCGGCCTCACATGCTAGTGAGGGACAATGTTTGTGTTGGCCAAACCTTCCCAATGTAAATTGTATGAAATGATGAAGTTCAGCTTTAATCAATTATACCAAGCAAGTGATAATGATCATCAATTTCACATGCAGGGTGAAAGACAGACATTAACTGAAACAGAAACAGCTACAGTGTGTAGGAGGCATAAAACTGGGTGAGGAAAAGCCAAACCCTGCTACTAAGGTGCGGTTGTGGAAGACAGTTTCAAGTCACCGGCCATACTCCATGGCAAGACTGAGCATAGAAACAAGACACAAGGTAGTTATACTGCATCAGCAAGGTCTCTCCCACGCAAAGACTTCAAAGCAGACTGGGGTTTTAAGAAGTCCTGTTCAAGATCTTTTGATCTTGACAGGCAACGTTGAGGACCGTAGATGCAGTGGTGAGCCAAGGAAACATACAGCAGCGGCTGGTGTATCAGGGGCTCTTGGGCGCCGCCTCCCCGCCGGCTAAAGAAGAAAGAAAAAAAAGGTCTGCCCCGCCCCCCCTACAGGAGGCGCCGGTACTTTGACTTTTTTTTTTTTTTCAGCTCCTTGGCTGTCACCTGACAGCCAAGTAGTGAGCCTATTGGTTGGCCATTAAAGCCTATGTGGGTGCGCTTGAGATGCGGTGGCCGGGGGCGGGTGACTGTGGAAGCGGACATGACTCCTGCTCCCACAGAGACCATGAACGCCCGGTGACCGACGAGGGGAGGACAGCCCGCTCTCCGCATGCTAAAACTCTACAGACTCAGCCCACTCTTCGCATGCTGCCTGCCTATTGGATGGGGTAAGTGTGGGGGGGTCTCTGCAATGTACCCCACCTGTGTTATTGGCTGCAAACTGCCCCCACCTGTGTTATTGGCTGCAAACTGCCCTCCACCTGTGTTATTGGCTGCATAACTGCCCCACCTGTGTTACTGGCTGCATAACTGCCCCCATCTGTGATATTGGCTGCATAACTGCCCCCACCTGTGTTATTGGCTGCATAACTGCCCCTACCTGTGATATTGGCTGCAAACTGCCCCCACCTGTGTTATTGGCTGCATAACTGCCCCCACCTGTGTTATTGGCTGCATAACTGCCCCCACCCCCCCTGTGTTATTGGCTGCATAACTGTCCCCACCTGTGTTATTGGCTGCATAACTGCCCCACCTGTGTTACTGGCTGCATAACTGCCCCCACCTGTGTTATTGGCTGCATAACTGCCCCACCTGTATTTATTGGTTGCATAACTGCCCCCACCTGTGTTATTGGCTGCATAACTGCCCCCACCTGTGATACTGGCTGCATTATTGCCCCCAACTGTGATACTGGCTGCAATTTACCCCACCTGTGATATTGGCTGCAATTTACCCCACCTATGATACTGGCTGCTATTTACCCCCGCCTGTGATGCTGAGCTGTATACTGTATCCTGTGATGCTGAGCTGTATACTGTATCTTGTGATGCTGAGCTGTATACTGTGTCCTGTGATGCTGAGCTGTATACTGTGATACTGAGCTGTATACTGTGTCCTGTGATGCTGAGCTGTATACTGTGTCCTGTGATGCTGAGCTGTATACTGTGATACTGAGCTGTATACTGTGTCCTGTGATGCTGAGCTGTATACTGTGTCCTGTGATACTGAGCTGTATGCTCTGTCCTGTGATGCTGAGCTGTATACTGTGTCCTGTGATGCTAGGGCTGTATACTGTGTCCTGTGATGCTGAGTTGTATACTGTGTCCTGTGATGCTGAGCTGTATACTGTGTCCTGTGATGATGAGCTGTATACTGTGTCCTGTGATGCTGAGCTGTATACTGTGTCCTGTGATGCTGAGCTGTATATTGTGCCCTGTGATGCTGAGCTGTATACTGTGTCCTGTAATGCTGAGCTGTATACTGTGTCCTGTGATGTGATGCTGAGCTGTATACTGTGTCCTGTGATGCTGAGCTGTATACTCTGTCC
>BLSH010024049.1:630759-643952 GCA_018402905.1 Glandirana rugosa
TAGTGTCCTGTGTCATATGTCGAGTCGTAGTGTCCTGTGTCATATGTCGAGTCATCTCAACTCGCTTGTGGACCTTCAAGCCCAAGACGACCAGGCAGGCTTGAAGCCCTGTTTCAGGCCCAGGCCCAGGCCTGCCTTGGGCTTGCTAGCGTGCCTGTTGCTTGGGGTAACTTTAGTTACCCCTGGGCTTGAAAATCCGTGTTTTTACCGACATCCTTTCAGGACCTTTCGGGGTCTCCCGACGTTTTCCTTCATTTTACCCCCATTCCCATCCCGTTCGCGGGATGTTTTTTTACCCCTGTCCCTTTATTGAAATTTATAAAATTTTTTTTTTGTCCGTGCGATCGTTCGGGTTCCGTCCGGACCCGGACCCGGACTTTGTCCCGAAGTTCGGACGGACCAGCAGAACCCGAACTTCCAGGTGTTCGCTCAACTCTACTGAGCTGTATACTGTGTCCTGTGATGCTGAGCTGTATACTGTGTCCTGTGATGCTGAGCTGTATACTGTGATACTGAGCTGTATACTGTGTCCTGTGATGCTGAGCTGTATACTGTGTCCTGTGATACTGAGCTGTATGTTGTGTCCTGTGATGCTGAGCTGTATACTGTGTCCTGTGATGCTAGGGCTGTATACTGTATCCTGTGATGCTGAGTTGTATACTGTGTCCTGTGATGCTGAGCTGTATACTGTGCCCTGTGATGATGAGCTGTATACTGTGTCCTGTGATGCTGAGCTGTATACTGTGTCCTGTGATGCTGAGCTGTATACTGTGTCCTGTAATGCTGAGCTATATACTGTGTCCTGTGATGCTGAGCTCTATATTGTGTCCTGTGATGCTGAGCTGTATACTGTGTCCTGTGATGCTGAGCTGTATACTGTGTCCTGTGATGTGATGCTGAGATGTATATTGTGTCCTTTGATGTGATGCTGAGCTGTATACTGTGTCCTGTGATGCTGAGCTTTATACTGTGTCCTGTGATGTGATGCTGAGCTGTATACTGTGTCCTGTGATGCTGAGCTGTATACTGTGTCATGTGATGTGATGCTGAGCTGTATACTGTGTCCTGTGATGTGATGCTGAGCTGTATACTGTGTCCTGTGATGCTGAGCTGTATACTGTGTCCTGTGATGTGATGCTGAGCTGTATACTGTGTCCTGTGATGCTGAGCTGTATATTCTGTCCTGTGATGATGAGCTGTATACTCTGTCCTGTGATGATGAGCTGTGTACTCCTGACACAATATGTGGAATACAGGGGTGAATTCTATAAGGGGTGGGGTTTATTAGAAGTAGGAGGGGTCAAAAAGGAAGGGTGGGGCCTGGCGCCCCCCTATCCTAAAACTTCACCAGCTGCCACTGGAAACATAATGCAGCAGATGAAAGAAACATAAGCAGAGATTTACTAAAACTGAAGCACTCAAAATCTGGTGTAGCTCTGCATAGTAACCAATCAGCTTCTAACTTCAGCTTGTTCAGTTAAGCATTGACAATAAAACCTGGAAGCTGAATGGTTTCTATGCATCACCTGATTTTGCACCATGCAGTTTTGGTAAATAACCCCCATCATGCTTACTTCCCTTTGATATAGGAAGATGCCCAGCAACCCCATCAGAACAGAACTGGTGGAAACCAGTGGGACCCAGGTACACCCATCTACTGAACTAGATTGGTTTGAAGTTTGACTAGAAGTTAGGGGTGGGCCGAACACCCCTCGGGTTCGGTTCGCACTAGAAAATGCGAACAGGCAAAAAAATTTGTGTGAACATTCGAACACCGTTAAAGTCTATGGGACCCGAACATGAAAAAGTGCTCATTTTAAACATCTATATGCAATGTTATTGCCCTAAAAAGTGTATGGGGACCCGGGTCCTGCCCTAGGGGACATGTGTTAATGCAAACAAAAGTTTTTAAATAGATCGTTTTTTCAGGAGCAGTGATTTTAATAATGCTTAAAGTGAAACAATAGAAATGAAATATTTTTTTAAATAACGAGCCTGGGGGGTCCCCTTAGTCTGCCTGTAAAAGGGCGCATCTCTGTGATGTTTAGAACAAAGCCAGAGCAAATCTACATTTCCAAAGGAAAAATTGTCATTTATTATTGCGGCTGTAATGTATTGCCGGCTCCCTTCGGGCCTGGTATGGGGAACTCTACGCCAAAATGAAAGTAAAAATTTGATGTGGGGTCCCCCTTAAAATCCAAACCAGACCCTTATCCGAGCATGCAACCTGGCCGGCCAAGATAGGGGGGGACGAGCGAGCGCCCCCATCTGAACCGTACCAGGCTACATGCCCTCAACATGGGGAGTATGGGTGCATTGGGGCAGGGGGGCTCTGCCCTGGGCTGTGGTTGTGGGGGTCTGCGGTCAGGGGGCTTATCGGAATCTGGAAGCCCCCTTTAATAAGTGGGCCCCCAGATACCGATCCCACCCCCCCATGTGAATTAGTATCGGTCACATCGTACCCCTACTAATTCACCAAAAAGTGTCAAAAAAGAAAAACCACAGGAGACAATTAGGGACAAGTCCTTTATTAAAAAAGAGAAAATAAGTGTCCCCCGTTGTAATCCATCGTCAATCACGGCGCGTGATGGACCCCCAAAAAAAACAAAACGCAACAGCTCCCCCTCCATGGGAGGGCTCCCGCTGACTGAGCTGGGTTTGTTGTGACAGTTTATTTATATGGCAGGGCGACCCGGTGACGAAATTGAGTGACCCGCCCCTCTGATATCACAAGAAGGGGATGGGGTCACCCATACGTCACCGGGTGGCCCCGCCATTCACTATAAATAAACTGTCACAACAAACCGAGCGCAGACGGCGGCAGCCCTCCCACGGAGCAGTAGATGTGCGCGCCATCTGCGCACTATATATTATGGGGCGTTTGGCGGTGCCAAAGTCACGCCGAACACCCCATAATGTTCTAAATTTGGGGATCGGGCAAACAACGGAAGTTCAGCCCGAACCGTCCGCCCATCCCTACTAGAAGTGGTCTTCATGGAAGAATTGCAGCCAAAAAGCAATCCCTCCAACGTGGAAACAAGGCTAAACGACTCAAAAAAACATAGGAACTTGGGTGCAGAAAAATGGCAGCAGGGACTCTGGACCAAGGAGACAAAATGTGAAATATTTGGCTGTAGGAGGAAGTTTGTTGGGGGAAGGGCTGGAGAGCGGTACAATAATGAGTGTCTGCAGGCCACTGTGAAGCATGGTGGAGGTTCCTTACAAATTTGGGGGTGCATTTCTGTAAATGAAGTTGGAGATTTGGTCGGGATCAGTGGTGTCCACAATACTGAGTAATACAGGTGGATACTTACCCATCATGCCATACCATCAGGAAGGCGTGTGATTGGCCACAAATGTATTCTGCAGCAGGGCAACTACCCCAAACATACAGCCAATGTATGAACTATCTTCAGTGTAAAGAAGAATAAGGAGTTTTGGAAATGACGATTTGGCCCCGACAGAGCCTTGATCTCAACATTATACAGCCTGTCTGAAATGCAGTATTGCAACCGCCCGTAAATTTACGGACAGCCCGTAAAAACAGGGCAGGTTTTTGGGCGTCCGTAAAAGTCCGTAGCAGCTGAAAAGTGCCAGTAAAAATGGCGGCCATTGGCTCCGGTCAGAGCTGCGCATGTGCAATTATGGGAATCCCCGAGCGGTGAGTGAGAAGATCCGATCCTGACCCTGAGACGAGTTGGACGACCTCTCCTCCTGCTGCCAGCTAGTGCCTCTGCCCAGCCCATCCACCCTCAATGAGGTTACTGCATGGAGGGATGGTGAAAGGAAGTGATGGGGGGATGGTGTGATGGAGATGAAGGGTCATGGAGGGATGGAGACTGGGATGGTGTGATGGAGATGAGGGGTGATGGAGGGATAAAAACAGGAGGTGACGGAGACAGGAAGTCTTTAGAAGTGGGGACATAAAGTCTGGTGATCCTAGTGGCTACCAGGGATTTCACCTCACTTTCTGTGGTGGTTATGGAACAGAAATTAAGGGGAAATCTCTAGAATTTGAAAATAACATAAATATGTTTTTTAACCTTGCTATCTACCTTCAAATCACATTGCTCTTTGCACAGTGCACTTGCTTGTAGCCTAAATAGTGAAATTTGCACTGAAAACTGTAATTTTGTAACTTTTGTAAAATGTCAGTAAAAACTTGGCCGTGCCAGTAAATTTTGGGTGTTGTGCCAGTAAATTTAAATCTGGTAGGTTGGCAACACTGCTGGGATGAAATGAAGAGACAGAAAGACTGGAGGCAGCCGACATCCACGGAAGATCTGTGCTTAGTTCTCCAAGATTTTTGGAGCAACCTACCTGCCGAGTTCCTTCAAAAACTGTGTGCAAGTCTACTTAGATGCTGGTTTGAAGGCAAAGGGTGGTCAAATATTGATTTGGTTTGGATTTCTCTTCTCTTCATTTACTTTCCATGTTGTTAATTGATAAAAAATAAACTGTTAACACTTCTAAGCATTCTTCATTTACATCATTTTTGCACATCTGCCTAAAACTTTTTGCACAGTACTGTGTGTATCTCATATATTTTAGAAAGTCTCATTACAGATTCTTATTTGCTTCTATTCTGTAGATACAAGAAGGACTAGTGACTTCCTAAAACGACTGCTAAAAGTATGATGGTCTGCCTAATTACATATTCGGGTCCGGACTGAAATCAAAACCAGAATCTCAGTAGAAGTTTAAGAGCCTTGGCTATTATATCACCATAGATGACAGGCTCGAGCAGTAAGCTTATAGGTGATGCAGTGGCTACCTGTCATTTTCCAACAAACTCTGTGCAGACCTCTGGGAAAAGCACCAAGTCAATCACTCAATCACCTCTGAGAAAAGCACCAAGTCACACACAACATTTCCAAAAATGTTGGCAAGTTGTAGGCTTGGTTGGAAGAAAACAATGTTTTACTTTTATGGGAAACCATAGTGGATGGAGACCGGACTGGACGGATAATATTTTCGAACAGCAATAAAAAAAATGAAAGCGATATCTCATTTCAGATTTCCTTTATACAGACAGACCCTTTTTCAAACCAATGATACAAATATCAAGTTACAAACTCTAAAAACTTAGTAAAAGTTGACCAGTTTTGAGGGTGGCTCCTTGAAGTGTGAATTGATCTCCATGTGGGGGCAAGAAAGCCTTCATGCCTCAGCAGCAGCAATCGACAAACCGAGCGCAGACGGCGGCAGCCCTCCCACAGAGCAGTAGATGTGCGCGCCATCTGCACACTATACATTATGGGGCGTTTGGCGGTGCCAAAGTCACGCTGAACACCCCATAATGTTCTAAATTTGGGGATCGGGCAAACAATGGAAGTTCGGCCCGAACCGTCCACCCATCCCTACTAGAAGTGGTCTTCATGGAAGAATTGCAGCCAAAAAGCGATCCCTCCAACGTGGAAACAAAGCTAAATGACCCAAGAAAACTTAGGAACTAGGGTGCAGAAAAATGGCAGCAGGGACTCTGGACCAAGGAGACAAAATGTGAAATATTTGGCTGTAGCAGGAGGAAGTTTGTTGGGGGAAGGGCTGGAGAGCGGTACAATAATGTATGTCTGCAGGCCACTGTGAAGCATGGTGGAGGTTCCTCACAAATTTGGGGGTGCATTTCTGTAAATGGAGTTGTAGATTTGGTCGGGATCAGTGGTGTCCACAATATTGAGTAATACAGGTGGATACTTACTTTTTGCACAGTACTGTGTGTATCCAAGTCAATCACTCAATCACCTCTAAGAAAAGCACCAAGTCACACACAACATTTCCAAAAATGTTGGCAAGTTGTAGGCTTGGTTGGAAGAAAGCAATGTTTTACTTTTATGGGAAACCATAGTGGATGGAGACCGGACTGGACGGATAATATTTTCGAACAGCAATAAAAAAAATGAAAGCGATATCTCATTTCAGATTTCCTTTATACAGACACTTTTTCAAACCAATGATACAAATATCAAGTTACAAACTCTAAAAACTTAGTAAAAGTTGACCAGTTTTGAGGGTGGCTCCTTGAAGTGTGAATTGATCTCCATGTGGGGGCAAGAAAGCCTTCATGCCTCAGCAGCAGCAATCGACACCATCAACCGCAGACTGAAGAACGATAAAGCAACTCTTCCTGGGGCTGGAGAGTAAAAAGCAATTGGTTCTCCAGCGCAGTGAAGTGTGGATGACCCCCTCTGGGTTCATCAGATGGAAAGACGATTCAGCTGGTAGAGACACCATAACTGACCAGCCATGAGATCTGAATTATATTTTTTTATCCCTCCACAGAGGGTCATGATTGTTTCTCTGTCTGTTATTCATCTGCCAAAAGAAAAGTCGCTTAAAGATATACAGAAAAAAAGAAATATTTAGTCATTGTAAAGAATTTCCACTTTTGTGAGGATTTAGAAGATTCATCTCATTCAGTTGATATTTTTCAGTTCAGTTGTAGAGCTGATTCTAAATTTCAGATGACATTTAATTCTGACCAAAATAGCCAAATTAGAATCCAACATTCAATGTAATTTCCGGTGGTTTGGATTCCCAAAATGCTTCTGTAAGAAAAAGACCAAAGGCTGTTCCAAAGATTGCATCTGCTTCTGCTGTTCCCTATCACCCCTTAACTTAAAGTGGTAGTAAACCCTCCTATCATTTTCAGCCAAGGAAGCTGCCATCTTGGCCTCTGTTTAATCTACAACTGCCATAGGGTTGCCACCTCATCCCTTTAAACCCGAACACATATGAATTGCACAGGTTGTTCTGAGACTAATTTAATGCAGATAAGGCACCAGTGAGTTTAATTGCCACCTTAATCAGCCACAGAACCTGTGTAATTAGTATGTGTTCGGGTTTAAAGGGATGGGGTGGCAACTCTAAACTGCCGTGATGCTGCACATGTGATCAGCTATGACACCAGCCGTTGGATGGTTTGACAGTTTGGTTTAGAGCACAACCAATGGAAGTGTTACATTTCCGGCAGTTTTTAAACTGTTGAATGGATGGGTTTACTACCGCTTTAAGTGCCAGAGCCACCAAGTCCAACCAAATACAGCCATGACCACTTGCAGCCTATGGTGATCTTCAAACTTGGCACCTTGCTTCCACCATCACTTTACATTTAGCCTTGGCTTTAGCCAGATTAAGGTTCTGCTGTACATCATGGCTGCCATCATTTCCTGGATGTCATCCATGCACCACATTCTGCTCCCCCTTTCCTGCTCTTTACCTTGCTCTTTTTCACCATCTTGCATATCTCCTCTCCAGACGAGTTTCTTGTGATATTGCCAAAAAATGAACATGACACAAATCAGCATGAGAAGTCAGAGATGACAAGGGTGGCCTCTTGAACAACTTCTGTCTGAGCACCCCTGTGGGTTAAAAAAGGGTTTCCAAGGGTGATGGTAGGGCACAAGTGCCAGGGTGGCTGGAGCTAAGGAATGGAACTTGGGAGCACTGGTAGATAGCAGCCAGGATACTCTAAGTTCATTTAGGAGTGGAGCCAGTTTAGGTGACAACCGAGCAGTCCTATCAATGGAACATGTGCTGGTGGGCAGCCCTTCTGTCCAGGACTAAGCGCCATTGTGTGACTACCATGTTGCACTCTCTATACCAGCACCTGTAGCTGACCTGTAGCCTGGCCCCGTTCTGGTGTCTCCTCTCTCTCTCCCCCCTCCACTCTGACCCATGTGGATGGTGGGCACCTGCCTTTGTTGGGCTTGAGCTAATTGCACCTTGATAGATTTTGTCTATACTTTGGATACACCCAGTCGGGCCTCTCTCCCCTCCATGTCGAGTCTGACCTTTAGTGGCTACACCCTAAATTGGCATATTGGCCGCTCATTCTTTGTTCCTGGCCTAGCCTCTACAGACACAGTATGGTTGAGCCAGCTTCAGGAGAAATCCTCTAAATAGAACTAGAACTTTATACCTTATGATTTTATATGTGAAGATTTACCCTTCTTCAATTTTGGGAAGGCCATATGGTGTTTTGTCTGGTCTGCCTGTCTGAAAACGAACCCCTTCTGTATCATACCAAACATCCCTGAAGAAGAGCCCATCAACTGTCTCGAAACGCGTCAAATGTTTTGCAGTACTTTTCCAACTCCAGGGGTCTTATACCACAATATGTCTTTGCTTAGTGTTTTTTGTTTTGTTTTGTCTATGTGGTCCCTTGATTTTATCAGTACTTGAGTTTTGGCCACCAGGCCTGTTTTTACCTGTACACGCCTACAACAATAAACATTAGAATATTTTACTATCCATGGTGTCTGTATGTATCCAATCCATGTATGCCTAAAGTCCCTTTCTTTGGAGGGTTTTCTTCTAATTTATGAATGGCACATTGAGATGATGAGGTGATGAGCTATGACAGAATCAAGGTCGGGAATGAGCAACGGTTGGCAAAGTGTGAGCAGTTAGGTACAGAGTAGTTGGACAAACTCTTGGTCAGAAGTCCAGGCTGAGGTCAGTAACCGAGATGAGCAGGAAACAGGCAGACAAGGATGATCTGGAAGCAGGTCAGCAAAAGCTGGGTCAAGCAAAAGGTTCATGATCAGGAATTGCAGAAACTTAGACTGAAAGACCATTCAGCAATGATCCTATGGAAGCCTCCTGTGTATAGCCCACTAGGCACTATAATCTGTGATGAACGTGCCCATAGGTTCATGCGCACACTGTGATGCTCAATTTTGCACGTTCGGTTTGGCCTCTATGCCCAAAAACATATCCTTGCATGGGCAATATGAACCTTATGGTTGCCACAATCTTTATGAAGGATACAACATTGTTACTAAAATTACATTTCCTCTTAGTATTTTTTTCAATGGACGTGGCTTTGCTTCAATGACTCTTTATATTAACGGAGGATAAAAAACCTGATTTAAGCTCAAACCTTCTCATATGGAAAAATTATTTTATTCAACCCACTATATTCACCAGAAAAAATGTTTATTAGAAATCAAGTAGTGAAGAAAAATGTTTTAACAATAAAATCGGTACTTATCACACAAACACTCTTAACACTGTTAAAAAGCCAATTGTCCACCTCATGTACATGTGTATATATATATATACACTATATATGTATATCTGTCTCTGAAATTAATATACCCTGACCCACTGGCTAATGTTGCCAGTGGATGGGGATATATAGAACACAGGATTGAGTAATACTGGACGAATGGTTCTGCAAAGGAGCAATTCAGTATAATCCTTTGAATGGATATTGTAGCGCCTATGCCGCAATGCTTGGATGTGCCTGATGAGACAGACCTATAAAGTTCATATCCAATGATGGAACAACGTGGATTATATCCAAACAGGGTTGGAGTGGTGCGGTGGTCTATAGGAGGCTGAATAAACACGGTTCTGAAGGTGCCGTGATGCTAGGGACCCAGCCACAGGTCAAATATTATCTGCTGTACCTAAGCAAATCTTCATGCCTTGAGTTCCTCCCTCGCACTGTTCAGTTGGCCACACTGGTAGAGCACACAATGGTCTTTGAACCCAAGAACAGTTCCAAAGATAATTGTAATCCATGAAAAGCATTATATGAATAAAATAAAGTCCCACATCCAAGAAAATTAAGGTATGCTTATCAATTCAATTGTTGGTGAATCTCCTATAGCCAGTAAGGGAGATGTCGATTGCAGGGTATGTCCATCCCATACAGTATCATTGGGTCACCTTAGAAAGAGGTGGACAATGGCAATATCCTGACTGGTCTCTGCTGACTGCTTGAGAGGTTGACGAGAGGCTGATGAGAGGGCAGATCATACTCTCATCAGCCTCTGAAGCAGCAGACCTGAACAGACCAGACGAACCTTATTTGGCCTTGGCGCTTCCAGGTTTGACATCATAGGCGTGCGCACAGGGTATTCCAGGTGTGCCTGGGCACATCCTAAACACCCCATGTGCATTAGCATTATGCAGGGATGGCACCAGGTGGGTGGTTGGGGGTGCCAGTGGACAGTGTAAATGCCTCCATTATATTAAGGGCTAGGTTCAAATGTAGGAACACGTTACACACAAATTTAAGGCGTAACATAATATGCTCTCAATCAACTGGTTCCCACCACCAGAGCCTCCTTTCTGTGACAGCAGGTGACGTTCATGTATGTTTGAGATTTGTGGTGCACACCCTAATGCAATAGGCTGCACACACCTACAGTATGTTTGACATCAACATCATTCTTCAGATCCGACCCTTCTATTATAGTATACCTGGTGGACTTTTTAAATGAAATGGTTCAGGCGGGTTTTTTTTTTGGCCCTTTCATCTCATATTGGGCCGGGCTGCAAAGGGTTTCCCAAACCATTGTGTGCAATTTTGTATCAAGTGCTGTCCTGTAATCCACACTTTTTTGGAGCCTGTTTTGAAAATTCCAAATTTTGGAGGTTTGCAAATGTTTTAAAAGTTCGGTGAACCCCCAACTGATCAAACTTTTCAGAAGATCTCTAATAAATTCTCTTTTTTTGGAGAGGAAGACAGTCCTATGAATGGCAAATTCAGAGAAGGTGATGAGTTAAATTGTCTGAATCTTGAAATTTATGTCAAATAAAAGACTATGGTAAAGTACAATATGGCAACGTTGTCTTAAGGTTTTAATTTGTGGTTTGGTCTGTCATTTCTCAATGCATCCTTCCTTGTATTTTCAATAAAGTGTATAACTGATCACTCAATAAGCTGCGGTGTGTTCCCTTTGGAGCCTCTTCCCGCACTTGTGTGTGGGAAACCATTTTTTGTCTTTAAAATACAATGTTGCCATCATACAAGGATTTGGTGTACAGCTCCAAAGTTCAGCTTTGTGGAGAGTGCCAAATACCCAACTGTACGGCAGAAACACAGTGGTGGTCAACCCGTAACAACCACTTTAACCTACAGGTAAGCCTATAATAAGGCTTACCTGTAGGTGCCCTGCATATTTCTTAAACATGCACGGTTTAGGAGATATATAGTGTACTGCGATGTGCCCACGTCATCGGGCACATGTGCAGTGAAGAAACGGCCTCTGTGCCGTTCCTTCATTGAGATCGTGCCATGTGGACGTGGTATACTTGGACAGAGGGGTGGCTGTGGACATGATATACATGGACAGAGGGGTGGCTGTGGGCGTGGTATACTTGGACAGAGGGGTGGCTGTGGACGTGGTATACTTGGACAGAGGGGTGGCTGTGGACATGGTATACATGGACAGAGGGGTGGCTGTGGGCGTGGTATACTTGGACAGAGGGGTGGCTGTGGACGTGGTATACTTGGACAGAGGGGTGGCTGTGGACGTGGTATACTTGGACAGAGGGGTGGCTGTGGACGAGGTATACTTGGACAGAGGGGTGGCTGTGGACGAGGTATACTTGGACAGAGGGGTGGCTGTGGACGTGGTATACTTGGACTGAGGGGTGGCTGTGGACGTGGTATACTTGGATTTTGCAAAAAGTGTTTGGCACCATTCCCCACACACGGCTAATGTGTAATGTAAAGTCTACAGGCTTGGAAAGATCAGTTTGTAAATGGATAGAAAACTGGCTAAAAGACCGAATTCAGAGAGAAGTGGTTAATCAGTGGTGTACCCCAAGGTTCAGTGTTGGAAACCTTATTTTTCAATATACAGGGTGGGCCATTTATATGGATACACCTTAATAAAATGGGAATGGTTGGTGATATTAACTTCCTGTTTGTGGCACATTAGTATATGTGAGGATACACCTTCTTACTGAATGAAGCTAGGACAGCCACTGATGTTTCTTCATTAGTGACAGATTTCATGCGTCCGCATTTTGGCAAATCCAACACTGAACCAGTTTCACAAAACTTAGCAAGCAGTTTGCTAACTGTAGCATGGGAGATGGGTGGCCTCGTAGGCTGTCTTGCATTGAAATCTGCTGCAATGACCCGGTTACTGCGTTCACCAGACATCAACACAATTTCTATCCGCTCCGCACGTGTTAACCTCGGCAACATGTTAAAACCAAGCACACCATTGTTTTTCTTGTGAAATTCACAATAAGTTTGATGTGTCACATGACCCTCTTCCTATTGAAAAAACATAAGTTGGATTCAAAATGTCCAACTTCAAAATGGCCGCCATGGTCACCACCCATCTTGAAAAGTTTCCCCCTCACATATACTAATGTGCCACAAACAGGAAGTTAATATATCACCAACAATTCCCATTTTATTAAGGTGTATCCATATAAATGGCCCACCCTGTATTTATAAATGATATCGGGTCTGGGATTAAAAGTACCATTTCAGTGTTTGCAGGTGACACCAAGCTATGCAGTGGAATAACTTCCTTGCAGGATGTCTCCAACTTACAAGCAGACCTCAATGCACTGTCTAATTGGGTGACTGTGTGGCAAATGAGGTTTAATGTAGATAAATGTAAAGTTATGCACTTGGGGGCTAAGAATATGCATGCATCGTACATACTAGGGGGAATACAACTGGGGGAATCCATAGTGGAGGAGGACCTGGGGGTGTTGGTAGTTTAAATTTAATAATGGCATGCAATGCCAAGCTGCAGTTTCCAAAGCAAGCAAAATCCATTCTTGTATTAAGAGAGGTATGGACTCCAGAGACAGAGACATCATTTTGCCCCCCCCCCCCCCATACAAATCATTAGTAAGACCTCATCTGGAATATGCAGTTCAGTTTTGGGCTCCGGTTCTCAAAAAGGATATCGGGGAACTGGAGAAAGTGCAGAGAAGGGCAACCAAACTAATAAGAGGCATGGATGAGTTCAGCTATGAGGAAAGATTAGAGGATCTGAATTTATTCTCTCTTGAGAAGAGGAGATTAAGGAGGGATATGATCAACATGTACAAGTATATAAGTGGTCCATATAGTGAACTTGGTGTTGAGTTATTTACTTTAAGGTCATCACAGAGGACAAGGGGGCATTCTTTACGTCTAGAGGAAAAAAGATTTAATCTCCAAATACGGAAAGGTTTCTTCACAGTTAGAGCTGTGAAAATGTGGAATGGACTCCCTCCAGAGGTGGTTTTGGGCAGCACGGTTGATTGCTTTAAAAAAAGGCCTGGATTCTTTCCTTAATGTAAATAATATAACTGGGTACTGACATTTATAGGTAAAGTTGATCCAGGGAAAATCCGATTGCCTCTCAGGGGATCAGGAAGGAATTTCTCCCCCCGCTATAGCAAATTGGATCATTGGTTTTGCTGGGGTTTTTTGCCTTCCT